>CM052801.1:4327987-4365462 GCA_028533885.1 Nasua narica | reverse complement strand
TGTAGGGCTGGTTTGGTGTTTGCAAATTCCTTTAGTTTTTGTTTGTCCTGGAAGCTTTTTATCTCTCCATCTATTTTCAGTGACAGCCTGGCTGGGTATAGTATTCTTGGCTGCATATTTTTCTCGTTTAGGGCTCTGAATATATCATGCCAGTCCTTTCTGGCCTGCCAGGTCTCTGTGGATAGGTCTGCTGCCATCTGCATCTCTTGAAATAATCATATAGTTTTTATCCTTTATCTTGCTGATGTAATATATTATGTTGATTGATATGCATATATTGAGCCACCCTTATATCCCAGGAATAAATCTCACTTGATCATGGTGAATGATTTTTTTAAATGTATTGTTGGATTGGATTTGCTAATATTTTGTTGAGGACTTTTGTGTCTATATTCATCAGGGACTTTGACTTATAGTTCTCTCTCTCTCTCTTTTTTTTTGGTGTCTTTATCTGCTTTTGATATCGGTAATGCTGGCCTTGTAGAATGAATTTGGAAGCTTTCCTTCCTCTTCTAGTTTTTGAAATAGTTACAGAAGAATAGGTATTAATTCTTCTTTAAATGTTTGGTAGAATTCAAACATTCAAACCTATGAAGCCATTTGGTTCTGGAGTTTTGTTTGTTGTGAGTGTTTTGTTAGTGATCTGATTCCATTGCTGGTAATTTGTTCATGTTTTCTATTTCTTCCTGATTCAGTGTTGGAAGGTTATATTTTATCTAGGAATTTATCCATTTCTTCTAGGTTGTCCAATATATTGGCATATAATTTTTCATAATATTCTCTGATAATCTGCTATAGTTCTGTAGTGTCAGTTGTTATTTTTCCTCTTTCATTTCTAATATAGTTTATCCGAGTCCTTGTTCTCTTTATTTTCTTTTTCGCTGAGTCTGAGTAAAGGTGTATGAATTTTGTTGATCTTTTCAAAGGACAGGCTCCTGGTTTTATTAATTTTTTCAGTTGTTCTTTTAGTTTCTATTTCATTCATTTCTTCTCTCATTTTTATTATTTCCTACCTACTACTAGTATGGGTTTTATTTGTTCTTTTTCTAGCTCTTTTACATGTAAAGTTATTTTGTTTATTTGCAGTTTTTCTTGCTTCTTGAGGTAGATCTGTATTGATAATAAACTTCTGTCTTAAAATTGCTTGGGCTGAATCCCAAAGACTTTGGACCTTTGTGTTTTCATTTTCACTTGTCTCCATGTTTTTAAGTTCCTCTTTGATTTCTTGGTTGATCCATTCATTGCTTAGTAGTATGTTATTTAACCTCCATTTATCTGTGCTCTTTCCCAGTTTTTTCTTGTTGTTGATTTCTAGTTCTATAGTGTTATGGGCAGAAAAGATGCATGATATGACTTTAATCTTTTTTAATTTTTTGAGACTTGTTTTGTGGGCTAATGTGTGACCTGTTCTGGAGGATGTCCCACGTGCACTTGAAAAGAATGTGTATTCTGCTGTTTTTGGATGGAATGTTCTGAATATATCTGTTAGATCCATCTTCTCCAATGTGTCATTGAAAGCCATTGTTTCCTTGTTGATTTTCGGTTTGGATGGTCTATTCATTGATTTAAGTGGGGTATTAAGGTCCCCTACTATTATTGTAGTACTATTGATTACTTCCTTTGTGTTGATTAATAGTTGCTTTATGTGTCTGGGTGCTCCCATGCTGGGTGCAGAAATATTTAAATCTTATTGGATTGTTACCTTTATGATTATAAGCATCTTACTTTGCCTCTTGTTACAGTCTTTGTTTTAAAGTCTCTTCTGTCTGATTTAAGTTTTGCTATCCAAGCTTCCTTTCCACTTCCTTTTGCATGATAAATGCTTTTTCATCCCTTCACTTTCAATCTGCAGGTGTCTTTAGGTCTGAAATGAATCTCTTATAGGCAGCATTAGATGGGTCTTGCTTTTTTATCCATTCCATCACCCTGTGTCTTTCCATTGGAGTGTTTAGTCCGTTTACATTCAAAGTAACTATTGAGAGGTATGTACTTATTGTCATTGTGTTACTTGTTTTATGGTTGTTTTTACTTATCTGCATTTCATTTAGTTGTCTTGCCGTGATTTTGTTTTGTTCTTTCATTTGGAACATGTTCCTTTGTCTCTTCATTTTGTCTGGCTTTGTATCTGTTCTGTGTTAGGAAAGTCAGGTATGTCTCCTGCTCTTGAGAGAAATGGCCCTCTGAAGAAGAGATCCTGTAGTGTCCTTCCGTTCAGTGTCCCCTGCTCACCAGAGCCTGGCCTATCAGAGGTGTCTCCTGTGTCTACTGCATGGGCTCTACTATCATGACCGAGCTGCATTTGCTTTCAGTCCGGTTCTCTGCAGTGGCTCTCATTGCCTATTGTGGGCAGGCTTTGGTCCCTGTGTTGTTTAGGGGGCTAGTCTGGGGTCACCGTGAGCTTGAGTTGAGTCGCACCATGTGTTTTTCAGAGGTGCGGTAGTAAGGAACTGCAGGGTGCTTTCTCTGTGTTGTCCCCTGAGAAGCTTTTGTTGGTGGGCAAGGATCGTAGTCAGACCCAGTGGCTTCCCCTAGCCCACTGCTGGGGTTGCAGTTGGACTAGTGTGTGTGGTTATGCTCCCCTCTTGCTGGGGCAGGAGTCACATTGGAGTGGTGCTGGCCCCGCTGGGCTGCTTACACACTGCCAGGCTTGTGCTGCTTTGGATGGGCTCTGGCCGAGGGTGTATTGGAGGGGACAGGAGAATGAGGGGCAAGGTCAATGATGCCAGCTAGGTCCATGCTGGTCTGCTGCAGGAGGGGGTTGTCTCTGGAAGGGCAGGGACTCAGCTTCCCAGAGCTGAGCCTGCTCATTTTTTCTAAACAGGCTTAATTTTAATTCCAGGCTTAAGGCCTGCTGGTTGTAAGAACTCACAAAATTTGGCCCCTCTGATTTTCAAAGCCAAATGCTATGAGAATTCCTCTTCCCCTTGTGGGCTCCGTAGTGTGGTAGTCTGTTTCTCACTCCTCTCCATGCCGATGGCTCCCTCTCTTAGGTGGCCAGACTTGTGGGGGTTAGCTCCCCACCACATCTCTACCTTCCTACCTGCTTCAGTGTGGCCTTTTCTACATGTAGTTGTGGAGTTTGTTCTGCTGGTCTCTGGGGCATTTGTTGGGTTATTTACACTGATGTGGGTGTTACCTGACTGTGTCCGTGGGGTGAATTGAGTTGAGGTCTCCTACTCTGCCATTTTCCCTGAAGTCTGACCTGTGGGACATTTTGCTGCTGAATTATTCCTAACCATTTGGGCATCAAGAGAAAAAATACAGCCTCATAACTCTGTTTTTTCATCTCTGACCAGTTTTGTAAATCAATATAAATAAGGAAGCTACATCTGGCTGCCCGTGTATCTCTGATTGGATTGAATATCTTGGCACTTACATTCGTCTTATATAAACACATAGCAACTGGGTGCTTTTTGTGTTGAAATTTACTTTGAGAGCCCACTTACTGAAATGCACATTTCATGGGTAGAGACAGTGTGTCATGAAGGACACAGAAGGAATTCCTAGCCTAGTGCTGTCCAAAAAAAGATGTAACAAGAGCCACACATATAATTTTAAATTTTCTGATAGACATTTTTCAAAGTGAAAAGAAAGAGGTGAAATTAATTTTTTAATATTGTGTTTTATTTAGCCTGATATAACCAGAATATTTTCATTTCAGTATCTAATCATTAAAAAAGTATTAAAGTACTCTGCTTTCTTTCTTTAATAGTGTGCCTTTGAAATCTGGCATGTATTTTTCACTTAGAGCACATCTCAGTTTGGAATTGCCATATTTCAGGGGTTCAGTAGTTACGTATGGTTAGTGGCTGCCATACGGGGTAGCATCGTTGTACAGTTCTGCAGTTCTAGAATTTACATCTATTCGCTCTCTATCCGGTAAGGTTTCTCAGTCTCAGCACTGTGGACGTATAGAGTGAATAATCGTTGCATGTTGGGGGGGGTGCGGGGGGTAGGGTCCTGCGCATTCACTGTAGGAAGTTAAGCAGGATCCCTGACCACTACCCACTAGATACCAGTAGCATTGCCCTGTCGTGATTTGCCGACCAAAATGTCTCCAGATATCATCAAATTAGAATTAAAGCTACAAAAACAGTCATAGGCATCACAATAAGTTATCTTTAGCTGTGCTTGTTAGAAGTCATTGATGATTTCTTCCAGCCTCTCACAGTTTTCTACAGAGCTAAGCGAATATATGGAGACACTGCAGTAGACATTCCATTCCATTCCATTCTTTTGTGGCTCTGTGCTGAAGAAACCATTTGGTAGCGATGAATTAGTTATTGATTGGAAGGCACAGTGGATTGCTGAAATCCTCTTAACAGTCCCTTTCAAAGTGTTCTGGATCATCATATTGTAAGTCTAAGTAAACACTTCGGAGAATTTACTGCTAAATGTTCTCTCTGAGAATCGCTGTCATTGTGAATTTAATGTTCATTGAACTTACCATAATGTACTGGGGAAATGGATACATTCTAGTGATGAAATTGGTTTAGTTTTGATGAATGGATTTACGATGAAGTGATTATTTTCAGCAATGATGCTAAATAGACAGATCCTTCATGTGTAGTCTAGAAGCCTGTAAATTTGCCTGAGAAGCTCATATTTTTACAAAGGACTGTGAAAGACAAATGTACATTATATTTGTATTAGCAAGCAGCCATTGATTTGGTACAAATAAATATTTATTTGAGGATTCAGTCATTGAGAGATATTTTGTTCTAGGGGTTTTGTTAGGGATGAGCTTTAGAAGGAGGAAAGTTATTTGCTTGAATAAAACCGAGCTCCAATTTGGAGTGGTTAATCTCCTCATGTTATAAGGATAATTTTTTTCCCGAAAGATTTATTTATTTGAGAGAGAGAGAGGAGGGGAGGGACAGAGGGAGAGGGAGACAGTTTCAAGCAAACTCCTCACTGAGCATAGAGCCTGACATGGGGCTCGATCTCATGACCCTGAGATCATGATCTGAGCCCCAATCAAGAGTTTAGTTGCTTAGTTGACTGAGCCACGCAGGTGCCTCAGGAATATTTTAGGTAGAAGTACAAATAGAAAAAAATATTATATATAGAGAAAAAATATATAAATAGAAAAGTATATATTCTCACCCACAGAGGGCTCAAACTACAATGTCTAGTGTTGTTTTGCTCAACTAGTTCATTTTTTGTGTTATGAAAATTCCGGTGAATATCAGATTATCTACAGATGATTGGGGCGTATTGCTCAGATTTAATCAGAACTCATGTGTTTGAACTTGTAGTTCTCCAGAAGCAGAGCTTAAAATTATTTTTATTTTTTTAAACTATAATAAGAAAAAAAGTGGGTAAAGAGAAAATGTCAGTGGGGAGTATATGTTTGTATAGTATGGTCAGTGTTCATATTTCACAAAGGGTGAGTAAGTATATCCAAAGTATTCATCCAAGAAACATCTCCTGAGTGTTTGCTGTTTATCAGCCACTAATCTAGGGACTGGGGGCACAAAGATGGAAACTGCCCTTACAGAGATGGTCATGTGAGA
Source organism: Nasua narica (assembly GCA_028533885.1). Taxonomy (NCBI): domain Eukaryota; kingdom Metazoa; phylum Chordata; class Mammalia; order Carnivora; family Procyonidae; genus Nasua; species Nasua narica. Next base: position 4,359,946 of record CM052801.1, on the reverse strand, counting down.
AGAGAGAGCAATGGCAATTTGTAACATATGGTAGGTTCCATGAGGGAAGCATAGGGGATATGGAAAGATATGTGGATATGGGGATATATGGAGATCTGGGGTTGGCAGCTTTCTTGGATTCTGGGATCTAAAGATGCTTCTAGAATATAATAGTTTGGAAGAATGAGTAGGTGTTAGGCGGGCAAGTGATAGAGATGGGCTTATGGCCCAAGAGGAAAGAGTGGGAGATTATTCTAAGCAGAGGGATAGCATGTTTAAGAGGCTGGAGGATAGGATATAATATTTTGGAAAGATCGAAGTTTAATTCTATAGTTCACAAGTGGGAAACGAACCAGGAGTCAGTTTGTGTTGTGTTAGATAATTTTCTAGATGTATTCATTCCCTCCCTTTGCTTTCGCCGCGGGCAGCATACTTGCCCCACGCTACTGGTCTTAGGTTTGGCCTATGACTCGCTCTGACCAGTCGAGTGTGAGCAGACATGAGGTAATGAGACTTGAAGACAAGCTCGCTGACTGTCAGACGTATAACCATGCACAGCAGAAATCGGCAGAGGTACCTTCCTGAATCCAATCTCCATTAACCAAACCCCAGCCGGCCCAAAGACTTGTGAGCTAGTACATACTTATTATCGAAATGCTGCTGGAAGTTTGTGTTTGCTTCTTATGTAGCAGAAGCTGACTAGAATATCAGAACACTGATCTACAATTCTGAGCCAATCACTTGATTATTTCTGTTTTCCATTCACATATTAAATTCTGTACTGTGTAGATACCATGTTTAATATCATCTATAGATGACATAATAAATGATGATCGAATGAATAATGTATTGACAAGAAGGAAAAATGAGTATGTTAATATATAGTATGACAAAATTATAATGTGAGTGACCACAAGTAATACGGTTAGAATGCAAAATAAGACTTTTATTTATTGGTGTATTCATTCAACATTTATTAATAAAAAAGTGCAATGTATCCAACACTGTTGGGATCCATGAAGACAGCAGTGGTAAAGACATTATCCTGTTTTCATTAAGGTTATAATAGAGAATCCAGAGGTTTGTAGTGAGAATTTTGTAGGGATTAAAGAAAATTTCTCCAAATAAAAACTCAGTGCTTGGACTCCCATCTCTGGCCCCTTGCCCACTCCCCTACCTCAGGTTCTCACCTTCATGTTTTTTTAAGAATGATTAATTGTTCTTACTTTTTCACAGGTTGAAACAAGAAAAAATATGAAGGGAGAGATTTCAGGTGCCCCAAATTATATTCTCATGTCTAGAAGTATCCTCAGACTCGGGAAGCAATTTCCAATCAAAGCTCTGAAAATTCCTTTCTGGGAGATATTTAGGGTATAAATATGGGTATAAAGTGGGTAAAAAAAATCTTGGGGAAAGGTTTTATGTTTAGCTTTGACACATAGTGGTTGGAGGGCAGAACCAAATGACTCCACGGTCCCACGATTTTCTTGTTGGTCTTTGCAAAATGACTATCTATGGGCAGGATTTTGTTTTCCTCTTTTAGTGCAGCTGGCTCTAAATTTGAGGTTGTTAATGCATTGTTTAATGTGTATTCCATTGTGGCAGCTAGTCTGCTTTCAGAAATAAGCTAAAATAATCGATATAAAAATATCCTCCAAGCCCTATTGCATTTGGCATATTGGATCCAGGCAGGCTTTCTTACGGAAAGTTGAACGAGCTGGAGTTTTTCGTAGCCCTGTTCTCGGTTGTAGTCGTCACCACACTGACAACAGTCTGTGTCAATCTGTTTATTCTTTCCCATTCTGTTCAAGGGGAATGAAGATAAATGGGCAGAACCGACTTGTTCTGGGGAAGTAGACAAGAAGTGCAATAGTGATGTAGATCTTAAGGAATGAGTCATGACATGCAAGTCACTCTTCATTCATAAAGTCAATAAGTGCCTGTTTTCACCATATGGGCAAAAAGCAACATTAATAAATCTGATTAAAAGAAAATTCTCATTTTTTGTTATCACCAACAGTGGGACAAAGTGTCACGTTGCTCTGATGTCATGCCCTGAGAAGGGCACAGCCTTACTTCTTTGACATTTCTGCCAAAAAGTGCATTTAATTTAATCATAAGGAAGCATCATGCCAACCCAAATTGAGAGCATCCTAAAAAACAACTATCCTGTACTTTTGGAAAATACACAATGTCATTCAAGTCAACGAAAACAGACATGAAAAGTAAACACAAGTAGTAAACACAATGGGTTAGGGGAAAAATTTCCATATAGGATATTATTGGGAAAATTGCTGAAATCTAAATATGATAATAATATATTCAATATTAAATTTCTTCAATTTGATAATCATGCTCTTCTCAGGGAACATACTCTGAAGTGTATAGGGGTAAGAGGTATCGTGTCAGCAGGTTACTTTCAAACAGATGATTCAGAAAACACAGATAAGAAGCAAATGAGCAGAATGTTTTCAGTTGGTGAATTTTCTCTGGGTACATGGAAATACTTTGTAGACTTCTTGTGAATCTTCTGTAAGTTCTAAAATCTTTTAGAATAAAAGTAAAGAATTCTTTAGCAAAAATTCTTAATGTTTCAGAACGCTATAGCAGCATAAGTGACTGAGAAAGCCTTTACCCCACAGCCTGATGTGTAATCTAATGAACTTTAATTCTATTGGCATGAACTCATTGGTAAAAATGACCTTAAACAAAGAACTTCTTAACTTAATAATTGCTTAACTTTAGTTAACATTTAAGAAATACTTTGGGCAATAATGATTTTAAAATTTAAAAATCAAACAAAATAACTAATAGCTAATATTAGTTTAAAAAAACCAATTGCCCTGCCTCTCAAATTCTGCAGGGCAGGGGGTTATGGGGGGGTGGGGAAGAGAAATGAAACAAGATGGGATGGGGAAGGAGACAAACCATAAAAGACTCCTAAACTCACAAAGCAAACTAAGGGTTGCTGGGAGGTGGGGGGGTAGGGATATGGACATTGGGGAGGGTATGTGCTATGGCAAATGCTGTGAAATGTGTAAGCCAGATGATTCACAGACTTGTACCCTGGGGTAAATAATACATTATATGTTAATAAAAAAATTAAAAAAAAAAATAAAATAAAAAAACCAATTGCATTTTCAACCAAAAAGAATTAGATTAGTGCTGGGTTGGTCAATGTCTAGATGGTTGGAATTCCTAATGTGGCAGAAGATCTTAACTAGTAACATCCCCATCTCTGCACCTGACTTGGCTGCTACCAGACTGTTCTTTTTTTGTTGTCGAAATGACTGCATTTTTTAAAAAGTTGTTTGACGAAATTAACCATTAGCCAATTTAGTAATCTCCAAAATAGTAATTATGTCTGAATTTGCTATGCATTTAGTTATGACTGGAGGTATCTTAAAAAAAATCAAATAGATCTTTATAGGGGAAAGCGAGCTTTAAGATCTTTAAAACACATCCGTAAATATTTCATCGTTTGTCTTCATTCTTTAAAACACTTAAACCAACCATACTGGGAAGAATAATACAGAAAGACAAAGGTATTGTAAAGAATGCCTACTTGAGTGGGCTCATTCCTTAACAAAATAGAAATAAATAAAATCTTTTCTGTCGTTCTTGATGCCAGAAAGTCTCAAAGGGGGATGTTGTTTATCTCCAAGAAAGGACGATGCTAATGCTTGGTAGTAGGTACCAGAACAAACTTCTCGGTTTGAAACATCTCTGGGTGAGTTGGTAATAACCATTGCTCCCAGCTCCCAAGGGCCCCCCCACTTCAGAGCTAACGCTGGTGTCTTCTCTGCTTATGTCATACTCTCTAGCACCCAACCACCGAAGAGTTAGAGCCGGGCATAGCAGGGGACCCCCAAGACCTAACTGGCATCCAATCTAACGGGTTAGTGCCACTGTGAAATATCTTGAATATGGTGCCTCTCTTCATGAGAGCCCCTGCTGAGCTCAGGAAGTGGAGCGAGATGAGAAAGACAGTGTCAGAAGGGAAGAATCAAATTAAGGCTTCAATTTAAATCTTTGAATGGCATAGGTCTTGAAGTGACTTTTTTCTTTGGAAGCAGCAGGAAGGATGGATTATTGACAGCCAGTGGAAGTAGGCTCTTCGTGGATTTAGGGAGCAGGAGACCAAGTCTCCCCTTAGGTGTGTGTGGAACAGTATGATTATGGAGAAAGAGCAGAGCAGCCACTGGCCGCTGGGAGCCAGGCTGGCATTCCCAGCTGAGTCTTGGTGTTTGTTTGTTGAACAGAAACCGTTTTATGGAATACCAGCCTCAGACAAGGCCACTGTATAAACACAATGGCCCAGAAAAAAAAGTCCATGACCACTCTGCAATCATGTCTGAACACAGGCAAAAATACATTCTCTGAATCACAAAAAGAATCAAACGTCATCCTTTCCTGATTAATATGAGCTGCTTCTGCTGCTGCTGCTGCTTCTTCTTTTTCTTCTTCTCCTCCTTCTTCTTTTTCTTCTTCTTCTCCTTCTCCCTCTTCTTCCTCTTCTTTCTTCTTTTTACTAGTTATGGCTTTAGTCTCACTTCCTGTCCTCTAGATGAGATTCATCAAGATGCCCAGTGATGCCCAATTACCTCTGCTTTCTGACAGCATCCAAATCAAAGCAAAGCCCCACTTTATTGAATCCCTCCCCTAAATCTCCACCACAGTCCAGTATCCTGTAATGCCTTTTTTAACACCTTCTTACTAAGAGATAGACATGGGTTCCCACGATGTGTGTTCTTTCTGGTTGTAATGAGTCAATAAACCCAACTATAATTATCTGCAGTTTTGTTAGTCTCTGGTCTTTAGAGGACATTGACAGTATCATGATTCTGTAATGCCCCAGAATGCTTTCTTAGAGAACTTTGGGGGTAAAAATCAAGTATAAAGGTTGTTTTAAAATCACCATGTGGCTAAGAGAGTCTTAAGGCAATAGCTTTTGGCCACTGAAAATCAGGAAAAAAAAAAAAGTTCACTGGCTACTGGCCTGTAAGTGTGGCTTCAACAGCAGGGAGGATCTGGGGATTTCTGACCCCTCTATGCTTATATTCCAGGTAGTTGTAGGAAACTAAAATGCAAGGATCCTTTCCCTACCTCTTTGTCATTACCTTATTTTAGCCAATAAATAATGGTAGAAATCAGATAAATAAGAAACTAGTTTTGATTTTCTAGGAACATTATAAAAAAATAACCATCAAAACAACATTAAAAAGGAATAATTCCTTGGTGACATTCTGCTGGGTGCTTGGTTTGCAAACAAATCATATTTCTACCATTTATGAAAGTATAGGAGTACTAGGAAAACACAGAGTAGAAATAACATTTGAAGTTTATCTAAGGAGACTAAATCATAAGTTTACATGAAAACATTGTAATAAAAATGCAAACAAGCAAACCTGGGGAATTAGCTGACGCTTTGAAATGATAATTGTATAATGCTCTTAACTAGTCATTAACACTGAGCATTTTGGAACAACTACTTGTGTTAAAAATATCCTCCCTACCCTACGTATTTGGGAAATAATGAAGTTGCAGCTGATGGCATTTTAGAATGGGAAGCAACCTAAGCATGCTTTAATATTGCAAATTATAAACTGAGGCATGGAGAAGTCTCATAGATGAGTCCTCAGAGTCTGGTTTATTGATCTTTCCACCTTGCCAGTGTGCAAAAATTTCAGTGAAAAGATGTATTTCACTCCTTCACATGAACCTTTTCCTTCGTTGGTCCACTGTGTCAAAATTTCTCATATATTTGGCTTTAATATGAGTAGACTGTCTTTCTCAGCCTTGGCACTGCAGATGGTCCCTCGTGATGCTGGGCAGTGGCGGTGAGCCACAGGTCCCAGTCAGCCATGTGGTCATCAGTGTCAACAGCAAATCACTTAAAACCATTCTGTACCCATGTGGCCGTACTATTGTTCACGTTCAGTACTACTCAGTACATTGTACAATATATTCAACACTTATTCTCAACTAGGCTTCACGGGAGATGATCTTTCCCAACTGTAGGTGAGTGTATGTGTTCTCAGCAGTTGAAGGTAGGCTGGGCTAAGCGGCCATCTTTGGGCGCCTAAGTGTATTAAATGCATTTTGACCTGGGATATTTTGGGTGTTTAAGTGTATTAAGTGCATTTTGACTTGGGATATTTTGAGTGTTTAAGTGTATTAAATGCATTTTGACTTGGGATATTTTCTTTTTTTTTTTTCTCCCCAAATTTGTTTATTTTAATCTTTCAGCGTTGCAAGATTGATTGTTCATGCACCACACCCAGTGCTCCATGCAATACATGCCCCTCACGATACCCACCACCAGGCTCACCCACCCGCCCCACCCCCGCCCCTCCAAAACCCTCAGTTTGTTGCTCAGAGTCCACAGTCTCTCCTGGTTCATCACCCCCTCCGATTTCCCCCCATTCGCCCCTCCCCTCATTCTCACGATGCCCTCCATGATTTTCTTTATACTCCGCACGTAAGTGAGACCATAAGATAATTGCCTATCTCTGCTTGACTTATTTCACTCCGCATAATCTCTTCTAGTCCTGTCCATGTTGATACAAAAGTTGGATATTCATCCTTTCTGATGGAGGCATAATATTCCATTGTATAGATGGACCACATCTTCCTTATCCATTCATCTGTTGAAGGGCATTTTGGTTCTTTCCACAGTTTGGCTACTGTGGCCATTGCGGCTAGGAACATTGGGGTCCATGTGGCCCTTCTTTGTACTGCATCTGCTTCTTTGGGGTAAACACCGAGAAGAGCAATTGCAGGGTCGACTTGGGATATTTTCGATTTATGGTGGCTTTATTGGGATGTACCTCCCACTGTAAGTTGAGGAAGATCTGTATGGACATTTTGGGGTGCATCATTTTTTGTTGAGAGGGGATGCTGTCCTGTGCATTGTAGGATGTGTAGTAGCGCCCACCTTCTAGATGCCTGCAGCACTCTCCTGACACCCTACCCCGCTTGTGACAACCAAAATTGTCTTCAGACTGTGCCGAATGTCCCCTGGGTGGATGCAGCGTCCCAACAAAGTGTCTAGACCATATCTACATCCAAAAATTCAGTGCAATTCTGCTCCCCAGGACTGCAGGGTTCCCCAAAGTCTTGCAGAAGGGAAAATTCTGCCTGGCGGGGTGCTGGTTGGGTGTTCGTAGCTTTTCTTCAGATTTGTTCTTATGAAAGAGTCTTCCCTGGTCTCGCTCTCCTCAACAGTTCTTTCCATATTAGAGGCGAGCACGGAAGGTCTGTTGATCAGCTTTGCAGGGTAACACAAAGGTGGGACACACAAACATGGCACGGACATGGGGCAGCAGAGCCAGGACTCCGACTACTTCCTGTGGCCTTGAGGTGCTTCCTAGTCCCGTCCGTGGCCGTGAGGTGCTTCCTAGTCCCGTCCGTGGCCGTGAGGTGCTTCCTAGTCCCGTCCGTGGCCGTGAGGTGCTTCCTAGTCCCGTCCGTGGCCGTGAGGTGCTTCCTAGTCCCGTTCCTGACCGTGAGGTGCTTCCTAGTCCCGCCCGTGGCCGTGAGGTGCTTCCTAGTCCCTCTTGTGGCCGTGAGGTGCTTCCTAGTCCCTCTTGTGGCCGTGAGGTGCTTCCTAGTCCCATCCGTGGCCATGAGGTGCTTCCTGGTCCCGTCCGTGGCCGTGAGGTGCTTCCTGGTCCCGTCCGTGGCCGTGAGGTGCTTCCTAGTCCCGTCTGCTGAGGGAGCTTGGCATATGATTCAACAACTCTGCATCTCTAAAATGTTGGTAATGTTTGCACCTACCTCATGGGGTTGTTGTGTAGATCAAGTGATTTAATATTGGTGACAGGCTCAGTGGCACCAAAGGAGTCCTATATAAGTATTTGCTAAACTAGAAAAAAAAAAAAAATCCTTGAACAATCGACAGAAACCTGATGAAATGTAACAGGGGGAAAGTTCCAGGTTTGCTACTGAGTTTAAAAACAGAACATGTTGAGGGAGTGTTGGGTTAATAGAGAAGGTCATGAGAAAAGGACCTGAGGAATTCCATTGTGCTTGAACCGGACTAATCCGGAGTGTCCTTCAGGCACATCGAGCAGATCCTTGTCCCACTTTTTCTGCCCACACCAAGCTGTTGGTGGGGTGCTGTGGGGTCCGCTTCGGAGTCAGGCACTACCGAACTAAGAAATGCTAAGGGTAACAGATGTTGCTAAAAGGAACCTGAGCATCATGTCATCTGGGGGAAGCCAAATGAATCGGGGCTCTTAATCTAAAGAATATTTGACAGGACGAGTGACAGATACTGTCCATGAGTTGAAGGTTTGATTTTTGGCAATAAGAGGAGATGTATTCCTTAATGGCTCCACAGGGTACAACTGGGAGTTCTGCTTGAAAGGTACATGGATACAGTTTTTGGATTTAAAGTAGGATACTTTCTTTTTCTTTTCTTTTTTAGATATTTTTATTTATTTATTTGAGAGAGGGAGAGAGAGCACAGTGGGTGGGGGTGGGGCGGAGAGGGAGAAGTGCACTTCCAGCTGAGCATGGAGCCCAAAGCAGGGGTCCATCCCAAGACCCTGAGATCATGACCTGAGCCAAAGACAGATGCTTCACCAACTGAACTCCCCAGGTGCCCCAAGGATACTTTCTAATAATGAGCTGCGTCTTTCATGAGAATGGACTGTGTCGTGGGATCGAATGTGTACTCAGACACAAATCGTGTGCAGGAAAGGGTTGAGATTCAATAGATTCCTGTTTTGACTGGGACATTGGACCAGGAGACCTTTAAGATATCTGCCAATACTAAGATTCAGTTGATCTATAAATGCAAAACTAAAAAGTAGAATTTTTATATGGTCAAAGTGTCAGAGTAATGAAATGTTTATAATTAAACAGTGTAGTCCTTAAGCATGCCCCTCTCTGCTCATAGGTACACTTTTAAATTATTTATGCTTTTACTGTTTAATTACTCCATATCTGAAACGATAGTTTTAGAAGCCTCCTTCTAGATGTAGCAAATTAGACACGGTGTGCTGGCTTCTTTCTGTGAAGGTTGATCATATACTTCACCTACTGTCCTCACTATGTCTTATACATCTTTCCTAATACTGATTCTTCACTAAGCTTGTTGTATTAGTTATCTAGATTGTCTAGTTCTGTGTAACAAATTACCACAAACTCAGCAGCTTAAAAAGCACACTTGTAGCAAGGCTTCCTACTGGTAGACCTCAACCCAGTTTGGATAAGATGGAGCTCCTCATTCAGCAGCTGTGGGTTGGGGCTAGAAAACCTCACTTGCAGCAAGTTCTTGGAAGAGGTCTTATTTGAATAGCAAGGCCTTATAGTCAAGGGGAGGGCACAGACCTCCCCTTGTGAGTGGGCCTGGGAGCCAACGTACAGGGGAGAGAGCAGTTGTCACATTTGTCACATAGCCGGTTTGTTGGGCGAATTGGTTTCAGAAGAATGCTGACAGACTCCAGCTTCGTTTCTCTCTGGTTCCTTTCTTTCGTCTGTGCTGTGCAGAAGCTCTTTTTCGAATGTCTAATGAGCCTGTTGCTCTTCATCGAGCAGACGTAAATTCAGCTTTTACAGTGGAGTAACAAAACCGTAATCTCTCGACCAAATGAAAGCACCCTCTCACCCCCAGCTTGACGTTGGGTAGGCTCAGCCCTGCACAGGGGCAGTAGTTCAGGCTCTCCTCCAGTACTGTTTTCTCTGCTTTTACCATCGTCTGTCACTCTGGTGTTCTCAGACCTCGTCATGTCCCTAGGCCCTTCCTTCTATTGCCAGAGACCCCCTTTCTGTTCTCCATCCTTCTGCCTCAACCAGCTGATTGCTTCTTCTGACCAAACTCGACTGTCCACCTGGGACTTCCCTTTGTTTGGTCTTGTGAGTCGGCGCCGTTGTTTCTTGATCTTAATTTTTGTTCTTCTTGGTTCACCGACTTATTTTTCTGACCACGAATCCCTGGTTAAGAAGGGTTGCTTGAGACACTAACTCTCTGTGTGCCTGTAAGTCTCAAATGTCCTTGTTCTGATTTTACACTTCATTACTAGGTTGCGTAAAATGTTGGGCCTGTAACCAGAACTTTGAAGGCACCGGTCCTTGTTTTTAACATGACGTATTAGATCATCACTTGTAGAATTTCTCGGGGTTGTGCCAGAGTGATGACCATTTTTTTCAACCTGTGCAGTGCTGCATGGGCCCCTTTGATTCAGGGCATTTGCTTTCCTTCAATTCTGGGAAACTTAAAAAAAATTACCTCTTTGAAAATATCCTCCTCTGTTTGCTCTGTTTTTGTTAGGAATTTCTATTAGTTTCATCCTCTGCATTAATCTTACCATTTTTAATGTTTTTAAATTTCCAGCAGTCTCTTCATCTCTGATTTTTAACAATTGTTTCTTATCAGAAGGATTTTGATTTTTGCTTTGAAAGAAATGTCTGCCTAAATGTACCTGAGCTTGTTAGTTTGATATTTTTCTCCTTTACCCCTCCTCCAATTTATCTCCATTTTTTGTTGTATTCAGTGTTTCTCTTCATCTTAGCCTTTCTCTTTCACAATCCAGCCTTTCCTGAAATGCCTCATGATTCTTGTTCAATGCATTATGCAACACAAAGGAGGTTGAAGGGTCCATGCCTTGAAGACACTTATGGGCTCGCAGGCTGCAGTTTGGGTTGGAGGTGATCCAGTGTGAGAATTTTGATATTTTTCCTAGCCGATAGCATTCCGTGTATTCAGTTTTGTTGGAGGACAACTCTCCCTCTCTTACGCCAGGAATGAATGTTTGGCTGTGTACTTTCCTGCCTGTAGAGTATGCGCATATGTGTGTGTGGTGTGTGCGTGAGAGATATGAAAGGTGAGTGTGTGCACGTGTGTGTGCATGCATGTGTGCATGTGTATCCACGGATGAGAGAATGTGTGCACGGACAGAGCACGTGTGTGATGTGTGTGTGCTGCTTCTACCGTTCTGCCTACACGCTTTCATCAACCCCAGGGTGCCCGCGTTTCCCTCCTTGTGTACTTGCATCCTCAGTGGCACCGTACCATCCCTGTGGGGGCTCTCCTCAGTGCTCTGACCGGGCTCCCCTGTCTCCTGCATCATCACGCCATCTGCAGATCTTCTAGGCTGCATCTTCTCCCTCAGTTGGGTGACTCAGCTTGCTCTCTGTCTTTAGAGCCGTGGTTCTTAGCCAGAGGCACTGGTGCCCCCAGGGGATCCTTGACAATGTCTGGAGACATTGGGGGTGAGGGGAGGGTGCTCCTGGCCTCTCGTGGAGAGGGGTCAGGGATGCTGCTATACCTGTGACCATGCCCAGGATGGCCCCACAACAGAGAACTCCCCCGTCCCAGATGCCAGTAGTGCTGGGGTTGAGAAACGCTGAGCTAGAATCTTGTTGAAATCACATATCTGTTAATAACTTCACATCATAATATTTCCTTGTCATGGATTTGTTATTTGAATCGCTCACTTACCATCAATTTAAAAAGTCTTAAGAGAGAAATGATATAAAATATGTGCTAAGTGCGCATTCTTGGACATAGCCTGTGAACTATGTTGTTCATTATTCTTTTTTATATTTCTAAAAAGAGGCACAGAGTTCCCTCAGATTACAATTACCTCAGTAACTTTGTCTTAAATATATTTAATGAACCAAGTAAGACTTTATAAATTGCGGTTTTCCGTTCCTTATTTTCATTCTCATTCTTCTTGCTCACTTAGTGTAGGGTTAAGACTGTGTGTATCACCATGGAAAACTACAGTGCTTAAATACCTCCGAGAGAAAACTCATTTGAAATGCATTGTAGCCATGCCACCCAAGGGAAAAAAAATTGCAAAATTATATACTTATTGAAGCAACACTTTGCATATTTGTTTCCATTTCCATGAAGAAATTTGGAGACCGTCTTGCAGCATTTATAACTGGTGGCGTTTGACCTCTGATTTCCTTTTTTTAAATTTAACTGCCAAGCTGTATTTTCTTCATTCCGTGTTATTCCACAGAGATCATCTTACCCTACATTTTTCACACGAGCCTCTTCTTCCACTGTACATTCAGGGCTCAGAATCCTACGACTGGCACACAAAGTGGCGTTCTGAGAGCTTCCTTGTCATAGTTGCTGGAAGGGAAATTCCCTCTGTGATGTCTCCTGTTTGGAGCGTCTGTTTCATGTTTCTCTGACATTTGGCAAGATAACATAATAAGGTGGCAGGAGGCAGGAAAAATATGCCGCAATAAAAATGTCCTAAAAAGACACTTAGTTCTATTTATTGCTTCCCAGAACATGGCTGAAGGCAGGAAGGAAAGTTAAAATTAGTGCTGACACGGAAGGTCAGAGAGGGACAGCTAGAGTCATTTACTTACTGCCATTTGGATTTCGTTTTGTGCTGTGTAAGGCATTAAGGAGAACACAGAGGGAAGGAATCCAGACCAGGAGCTTGGTTTCTATAGCAGGTCGATAACTTCATTTCTGCCCCTGGGTCACAGAAGGGAAGCCGAGGCCCCTAGTCAGTTGACTTCTGTCACCATTGTCAGAAAAATCCACCGCCAACTCATCGCAGGGAGGAGAGGAGCAAAGCAGGAACCCACTCTAACAAAACATCCCATTACTGACAGACACAAATTATTATTTTTCCAGCTTTATTGAGATATAATTGACATCTAACATGGTATAAGTATAAGGTGTTCAAACTTTAATGGATTTGATACACTTGTATGTTCCAATATGATTACCACTGTAGTGTCAGCAAACTTTTCCATCATATCATATAATTACCATTTCTTTTTGTTGATGAGAACATTTAAGATCTACTCTCTTAGCAAGTATAGTTAATGTTAATAACAGCGCCCAAGAAGCTTAAGTTAAATGCGAGAGGGGCCCTTGGGTGGCTCAGTGAAGCGTCTCCCTTTAGCTTGGGTCGTGATCCCAGGGTTCTGGGATCGAGTCCCACATCGGACTCCTTGCTCAGCAGGGAGTCTGCTCCTCCCTCTCCTTCCCCCTCTCCGCTCAACTTGTGCTCACGTGCTCTCTCTCAAATAAGTCTTTAAAAACTAAAATGTCTAGAAATCACAGGTATGTTTTAACTAATCAGTTCGGGTAGTTTGACCAAAGCTGAGACAGGTTTGCTAATCCGTCACAGCGAAGCACTGTAGGTGAGTGCTTTGGAAGAAACTAGGTCTTCAGGTGAATGAGTTTACTGCCATAGATAGAAAATGGTGCACAAAAGTGCAGAGAACAGAGCACCTTGATTTACTGATTTTCTGAGATTAACTGACCTTTTTATTTTTGAAAGATATTCTTCCAGAATACCTGGGCCTGGAAATGTGAGAGTGGTATGAAATATACTTTGGCTTACATGTCCCAAAGAATGACCCTAAGATGAAGGGTTATGTAGGATAGTTTATGGCAGAGAGTGACCCCCCGCCAGCCCCATGGGCTGGAGACAGGGGCAAAGTGGGTCAGGCAGGAAGGTAGGGGATAACCAGTTTAAGAATGATGCATTACGGGGCACCTGGGTGGCTCAGTGGGTTAAAGCCTGTGCCTTCGGCTCAGGTCATGATCTCAGGGTCCTGGGATCAAGCCCCACATCGGGCTCTCTGCTCAGCAGGGAGCCTGCTTCCCCTTCTCTCTCTGCCTGCCTCTCTGCCTGCTTGTGATCTCTCTCTCTCTCTCTCTCTGTCAAATAAATAAATAAATCTAAAAAAAAAAAAAGAATGATACATCACATTGGCCACCACCACTGGGGATGAATTGCTATGAGTCTGTCTGTGAAGTCATGGGACCATCGTGGTTTTTCTGGATCAGCCAGCCAGGATGAGAAGGGAGCATTTATTGATTGTTTCCCACCCGACAACCAAGCATTTGCCCTTGATGGAATATTACTCAGCCATATAAAGAAATGAGCTATGGGGCAGCCACTTCCTGCGTCTCTCGCTTGCATTGTGTGGCAGTCAGCTGACTCCCAGACTGTCCCATACCATGGGCACAGTGGAGAAGCCGCTAGAGGGAAGGCAGGTGAGGGACGGTGCATGGGGCTGAGGGGTGGCGGGAGGAGTTGTATGCAGCAGATCAGAGCCTCTGAAGAACTAGCTATTGCAGCAGTGGATGGCCTCGGAGACTGGTGAGGTCAGTGGCGTCTGAAGTTGTGCATAAAAGGCATCCTGTTCCGGTACAGGAGGGCTCAGTGTGTTAGCACTCTGGGGAGCTGGAGCTTCAAGATCAGATGTGAGTTTAATAGTCTGGCAGGTGTCTTAGGGGCAGTCAGGTGACCAACAATCAGCACGAGCTCTTTCACAGTTACAGGGCAGGTCTCGTGTGACCCTATCTTGCCATGTTTGAAAATAATATCTTCGTTTTCCAGGACATGCTCTAGTAATTACCAAAATCAGGGGTCAGTACTTACAGAACAGTTGTCTTCGTAATGTGTATAAGGGACAGATGATCTTGCCACTGAGACTAGATACAGACAGAGGGCTGATGTGGCCCTTCTGAGGGCTCCTCGCCGTACTCTGTGTACTTTGTTTTGTGGAGAATCGCATGCATTTTGCAATGCACGTTCGGTTTTCTGAGTTAAAAAGTGGTAGAGCTGATCCTCTTCATTTTTATATCTTAAATGATGAAATAAACATAAAATTCCAGGAGAATATTTTCAGAGTACAAATCCTTACAACAAACTCTGAAGGCTAGGGGCTTCTGGAATTCAGAATTTTCCAGATGTCGGAAAGGTGAAGTTTGGGCGTCAGCCACTGTGTATCCTATACGGCCCCACAGCCCAGGGAAGCTCACCACAATCAAACACGTTTAGGTTTCTGCAATGAAATGTATGAATATTCACACCAGGGCAGCAAATGTGAAGAGTAGCAGTAGCCTCCCTCATTTTATTTCAGCTTTTTTGCTGCCGTGTAAGATTTGGTGCAGCGTGAGCCTCCCATCTGCTCATCCCATTCATTCCCCAGGGGCGACGCAAAGGGGTCCACGCAGATGCTGCAGACGCAATGGGTCAGTGTCATAGCTGAGGAACCCCACGTTTATGAAACCCTAGTCTTTTGTAACGAGCAGTAAGCCAGCCTGCCGAGACTTCACTCCAGAGGGGGACGCGATCTTTGTCTTCCGAGACTGTTCACCGTGGGGCACCCTTGAACACACCGTCCAGAACTGAAGCTGTCTGTGCCTCTGCGGACAGGACGTGCAGAAACTCGAGAGAGGCTCATGGGGAATGCTGTCCCATTCCAGTTTGCTTCTCGGCACACTTGTAGTTTGTTTGCAGTTTTCCCTATTCCACAAGGTGTCTAAAGAGCATTTTTCTGTTTGTTTCCTTGCAAGAGTTTCTCCACGGTGTCTACTCAGGAATGGAAATTCTGGGTTCTGTCTGTGCACATTTTCAACTGCATTAGACGATGCTGTCTTATCCCCCAGGTAGTTGTGGCGTTTTGTCTTCCTGCCAGTGGTGTATGAAAAGTCCATTTATTCACAGTTGCCAAATATTCAAAGCAACCAAGTTATTCTTCAGTGGGTAGATAGAGTAACTGGCTCATCTACACAGTGAATATTATTCAGCGATACAAAGAAATGAGCTATGAAGCCATAAAAAAGATGGAGGGAGCCGGAATGCATATTGTTAAGTGAAAGCCAATCTGAAAAGACTGTAGGATGCCCATTACATGACACTCTGGAGAAGGCAGGACAGCAGAGACACTAAAAACACCAGTAGTCGCCAGGGGTTGGAGCGGAGGAAGGGACGGATCAGTGCAATGCACAAGATTGTTGGGGCCGCGGAACTATTCTGTGTGATATGATGACGGTGCATACATGACATTATACGCTGGTCCAAACTCAGAGAACTGTGTGACGCTCAGAGTGAACTGTAGTGTAAACTATGACATGTAGTTAACGATAACATATTAATATTGGCTCATCAGCTGTAACAGAAGTCCCACGGTGACGCAGGTGGGTAACGGCGAGGCTGATTTAGTATATGGGAACTCTCTGTGCTTTCTGAAATTTTGCTGCTAACCTAAAACTGCTCTAAAAAAAGTCCATTAAAAAGTCTGTTCCCCTACTATTCCCAACATTTTATATGCCAAACTTACACTTTTGTACATTTGATGGTCGTGACATAGAATTGTATTGCTTTCATTTTTATTTTATGTTTATTTTAGTCATGGCAGTTGGGGGTTTACTTTTCATAGCCTTTGCTTCTTTTTTCTTTTTTTTTTTTTATGGACTTACAGAAATTCTTTATATTCTCTTTTTTAAGTTTTGCTTTTCACGTTTAGGACTTTTATGTCACTGGTATTTAATTTGTGCCTGGGTTAAGAAAGAAACCTAAAAAGATGTCCATATGGATGTATCTCTCTGTATATGCTCTGCCTACCCCATCTATCTCTACAGACGAATAGCCCTTGTCAGCTCCTGGTATAACCATGTCACTTCTTTAGGATCTGTTGATCTGTCCATGCCCCACCCCTCAGGGTTCTAATGATTAGAGGTGTATAAGGAGTCTTGGGATGCAACGGACATGTCTTTCATCTTTCCTCTCAAATTATCTCCTGAAGGCTGTACCTAGGTCTTTATTCTTCCATTAGAATTTGAGTATCTGGGTGCCTGGGTGGCTCAGTTGGTTGAGCAACTGCCTTCAGCTCAGTCATGATCCTTGAGTTCCGGGATCGAGTCCCACATCGGGCTCCCAGCTCCGTGGGGAGTCTGCTTCTTCCTCTAACCTTCTCTCATACTCTCTCTCTCACTTTCTCTGTCTCTCAAATAAATAAATAAAATCTTAAAAAAAAAAAAGAATTTGAGTATCCGTTTGTTAAATTTCATGAAACTCTGCTGGGATTTTGTGAAAATCCACTAATTGTAGAGATTAATTTGGGGAGAAGGACATCTTTACCATGTTGAATTATCTTCCCATCCTGTCATAGACAGTTTTTAAGGTCTTCTTCTTTTTTTTTTTATTTATTATTTATTTTTTTTTTTTAAAGATTTTATTTATTCATTTGAGAGAAGAGAACGTGAGAGAGAGCATGAGAGGAGAGAAGGTCAGAGGAAGAAGCAGACTCCCCGTGGAGCTGGGAGCCCGATGTGGGACTCGATCCCCAAACTCAAGGATCATGACCCGAGCCGAAGGCAGTTGCTCAACCAACTGAGCCACCCAGGTGCCCCTTAAGGTCTTCTTCTTAAACACTGTTCTTACATCTGCATTAACATAGTAAAATGGACTCAGCGTGCACAGTTCTGTCAAATCTAACCCATGTATCGCTTCATGCGGCCACCACCAGAATCAGGACACAGCACCGTTCCATCGTCCCCAGAACTCCTTCATGCTGTCCCTTTGTACTGGAAAGCTCCCACCCTGAGCCCTTGCATCCACGGATCTGTGTGCCAACATTGTAATTTTCTCTTGGAGGATGCGTATAAATGAGGTCCTACCGGTACGTAGCCCGTTAGGAAGCCTTCCTTCCTAGGCTTTGGGAGTCATCCACGATGCTGTGTGTATTAGCATTTCATTCACTTTACTGCCAAGTAGTGTTCCATGGTAAAGACGGGCCATCTTTTTTTGTTCATTCATTCACCGCATGGGCCTTTGTGTTCTTCCGGGCTTTGGTGATTATGAATACAGCTGGTCTGTGCACGCATAAGCTTCCATCTTTCAGCGGCTGACTGCCTAGGGGTGAGATTACTAGACCTTTTTTTATGTCCACATCACTTTCTCCTGTAGATTTTCTACCTCCTTTATCTACGACCGGGTGATTTACACTGTTTGGTGTTATCGTGAATGGGATTGTTAATATTTTTTCTAGTTGATTTTTGGTGGCATCTAGGGACCCTTTCCATGTTTGTACAATGATCTCGTGTCCAGATTCTTGACAAACTCTCTTGTCTGTTCCAAGAATTGGTCTGTAGATTAATAGAATTTTTATGATTTGAATATATATGTATATGGATAATGTATGTATATATAAAATGCCACATTGGCTTTCTAAGATTTTCAGAACACTGTTGAACAGAAAGATGATAGAAGCTATCTTTCTCATTTTCCTTGAGGTAGGGTGGGTCAGTGACCACGATGTCCACATGCGTACCTTTCCTTCTTTTCTGCTTGGATCCAAGTCCTCTGGCTAGGGAGAGGGTGGCCGTGCTCCTATGCTCTGCTGCCTGTTCCTCTCTGAAGGCTGTAGCCCTTAGGACCAGCTTTCAGGGCAGGGTTTCCAGTAAGCCCTACCAGATTTCCGTCGTGGACACTACTGTCCCTGGCCCAGGAACAAAAGGCGGGCTATGAGTTCCTGCTCTTCGTGACATGAGGGCACAAATGGCTTCGGTGTCGAGTATCTGCTTTCTTCTCTAGTTGCATGTGTTGATCTAAAAATCAGCCGGGGAGGCTCCCACTGGCTTGTGAGCCCTTCTGTGTCTACATCCTGTGATTTTAGGTCATATAAAATACATCCTGGTTTTTCCGCTGTCTTCAGTGGAGGGTTAAACCTAACCTGTGTTCCTGGAAACTGAAGCCCCCTCCAGTTTCTCAGCTGAATTTTTTCTTCAAATTAATGTATGTACATTCATGTATGTGTACTTGTGTCTGCAGTTGTAAAATTCTACAAAAAAGCATTCTAACTGCTTTTTTGTTAAGTGTCTTGTTATTGCACTATTGTTTCTCTTCTTCCCCATTAATTCTGTAAGTAAGTGTGTCCTACTGTTTATTTTAGATGGTCTGGAGTATCGTCTGTCCTCAGGCTGCTAATTCCCATTTGCTGCGTACCTTTCCTGTGGTGCCTTTTATTTGAGCTCATCTTCAACAGACTTCCAAAAAATATTGAGACTGTCTTTTGTGCCCTCTCTGGGCTGTGAAAGTGTCCTTCAGAGCAATGTTATATTTGCTTCTGC
Organism: Nasua narica; assembly: GCA_028533885.1. Taxonomy (NCBI): domain Eukaryota; kingdom Metazoa; phylum Chordata; class Mammalia; order Carnivora; family Procyonidae; genus Nasua; species Nasua narica. The sequence goes on along the minus strand of CM052801.1, from coordinate 4,341,111 downwards.
TGGTCCCCCTTGAGTTTTCATGATGATTTCTTGGTTTCAGGTTCCAAACCAAGAAATGAGTAAGGCTGGAGCCTACCTACTCAGCACAGCCGAAGCCTGGCTTTCCCGGGTTACGACAGCTCTTTCCTCTTGCTGGACGTGGGCTGGGAATATGAGCAGCCTGCCTGTCTCTGCACCAGTGGATGTTTTTCCCCTCTCTGTTTTGTGGGTAGGGCAGCCATCTAGGTGTTTTGCTTTTCCTAATGTCACCTTGTGTAGGCTCGAGGCCACACCTCCTGTTTCCTCATGAGGGTGAGAACCACAGTGCATAGAACAAGAGATACTTCCATGATCATTTTCTTAGTGTCTTCCATTTATGACTCAAGCTCTGATTGCTTCTTCAAGTCTGACACCTGGACATATCCCCCGACTCAGTTCCCACTCCTCCCCAACCTGGGGGAGGTAAACATTTTCACCCTGCTGTGCCTTTGCAGAAAGGGTGAGTCCCTCCTAGGCAGCGTCTTCTACTGTAATGCTTGCATTTCCCTTTTGCTTTTGTGGGTGCTTCTCCACTCTCTTAGGGACCACAGCAATGGCTTATCACACATAAGCATAACAATGAGACAACAGCGTGACTTTCTCTTCAACAGCTTCTGCCCCTGTCTTCCAAATCCTTTGGAAAGAGAACTGGGATATAAATAAATACATAGACTAAATAAAAGCTTAGCACAATGCTGATTGGGTGCCAGGTAGATGTTTTAGCTAATGAACATAATTGCTCCTTAACTTTAGAGGGAGTTTGCTCTTAGGAAGTCTCATGACAGAGGAAATTGGACAACTTTGTTCTTATATCAGTTTGTTTGCAAATACTGTTATCCCCAAAGCTTAAGGCTCTTTTGGTTAATGGGCCCCACACGCGTTCTGAGTTTCTAAGCCCTGCTGAGGATTTAGATCTTAGCGTGATTGCTGTCAGTTTAATTTTTGAAAATGAAAATACATTCATTTCAAGTATCTATGAAGGATATTTTATTTTTGTTTCAGATGTCTTTCTCCCTTCCTTTTAAAGGACATTTCTGTCTTCAGCACTGTTACTTAGATATCCTATTGATTTTGTTGGGTCCTGGGCTGGCTCTTTTTTCAAAGTAACGAGTAACAGGTCTTTATCATAGATCCATTTGGCAAGATTATAGTTTATGTACCCATTGTCTTTTTATCCTCTATCCATCTGTCCATCCATCTAGCAGTCTCCATTCTAGACTTTTCTCTAGTAATACAACTAACACAGGAACATTTTTAGTTTTTGGTCAGAAAATAATACCCATTATAGAAAATATTTCTAGAAGTTCATAGATTTTAATGCTTTGAATGCTTGATAAGCCATTCTATATATTGATGTTAATACTTAGCTTTATGAATTTCTTTTTTTTTTTAAGATTTTATTTATTTATTTGACAGAGAGAGAGAGAAACAGCCAGAGAGGGAACAGAATCAAGGGGAGTGGGAGACTCGGGAGAAGCGGGCTTCCTGCCAAGCAGGGAGCCCAACATGGGGCTCGATCCCAGGACCCCGGATCCTGACCTGAGCCAAAGGCAGGCACTTAAGGACTGAGCTCCCCAGGTACCCTTTTATGAATTTCTTTCAACTTCCTTATTTCCTTATGCAGATATGCTCTTGAAGTGCGGGCAGTTTTTCTGCAGCTTATCTGAATTGAATCCAAACTGATTTATATTATATCTTCTCATTGGGTCTAAGATTAGAGGATAGGAATCAGAGCTGGAAATTTTTTTTTAAGATTTTATTTATTTGACACACCTAGAGAGAGATCACAAGCAGGCAGAGAGGCAGGCAGAGAGAGAGAGGGAAGCAGGCTCCCTGCTGAGCAGAGAGCCCGATGCGGGGCTCCATCCCAGGACCCTGAGATCATGACCTGAGCCGAAGGCAGAGGCTTTAATCCCCTGAGCCACCCAGGTGCCCCCAGAGTTGGAAATTTGCTTTGCCCACCCCACCCACTTTATTTATTTATTTATCTTAAGATTTATTTATTTATTTGACAGAGAGTGAGCGAGAGAGCACAAATAGAGTGTCAGGCAGAAGGATGGGGAGAAGCAGGCTCCCCGCTGAGCGGGGACCCCGATACAGAGTGCCATCCCAAGACCTCGGGATCATGACGTGGGCCGAGGGCAGATGCTTAATCAGCTGAGTCACCCACTCGTCACTGCCCGCTTTAAAAAAGCAGTTCCCCTGGTCAGGCTTAGAGGAGCAGCTAGCTGGTTCTCTGTGTTGGGCTTTGAGCCCTACATCCCAGGGGAGCTCTGTGCATTCAGTGAGCCAATGTACAGGAAGTCCTCAGCCCTGTGACTTGCATAGTAAAGCTTCAAAATGCCTACCATCATCATTACGTTATTACATTGGTCATTGTCACCTCGTCTTCTTCCTTCTGTGTTCTATTTCCTCAGTGAATTCTAGGACCCTGCCTCGCACATAACAAGAATGAACAATGAAGGCTGTTTGAAATCTGTCCCTCTTAGACAGATTGCTCTCTTGGCCCTCAGAGAGCAAACAAAGGAGAACACAAGTTTCTCAATGGGGCCTCTCCTTCATCACTCAGTTGACACACTGTTCCTTTCTGCAATGCCTGGGTTGATGGCACCTGGTGGCATGTCCCTTGGGGTAACATTCCCTGGAAGACCGATAACATTTGCACTCAATGAGATGAGACACGTAATTGGATGTTGTGACAATGTCAATTTCTCTAAAATATTCTAAACATTTATAGCCACTTTCTTTAATTTTTAATTTTTAATTTAAGGTTTTTTAGAAAGGGAGGGTTGGAGAAGGGCAGAGGGAGAGAGAGAGAATCTTAAGCAAGGTTCAAGCCCACTGCACAGCCTGACATGGGGCTCGATCTCGCGACCCTGAGGTCATGACCTGAGATGAGATGCTTAACCTACTAAGCCACCAGGCACCTCATATTGCCACTTCCCATGTGTGCCTCCTCATGGCCTGAGAACAAACATTTGTGGGCAGGTTTTAGACCAGACTTTCTGAGTAACAGTGTGCTGATCAGTGAACATTATCACCAAGTCCTGGCTATTCTTACACTTATTTGACTACTGTGGTGACTTAAAATACCTATTCATCCACCTGGCCATACAATGAATACTTTATCAACAATTTATTATAATATCATTGGGGTTGTATAAGCTTAGAGACAGAGTGAACAGTTCTGAAAAAAAAATGTCTGCTTTAGTGACCTTTAGTGTTAAGCCCTACAGGAGAATGTTTACTAAGTGTTTTTTATTTTTTTTTTAAGATTTTATGTAATTGTTTAACACAGAGAGCGGGCACACACAGGGGGAGTGGCAGCCAGAGGGAGAAGCAGGCTCCCCACTAAGTAGGGAGCCTGATGCAGGACTCAATCCCAGCACCCTGGGATCCAGACCTGAGCTGAAGGCAGTTGCTTAACCAACTGTACCACCCCGGTGCCTGGAGTATTTTTTTTTTTTTTAATAAAGTATTATATGAAGTCCAAGGTGAGAGTCACCAGGCCCTCATTGTTCAGCAAATATGGATGGATGGTCCACTCTGTGCTAAGCACCGTGGGGACAAGATGCTGCTGTGCTCTCTGCTGTGAGGGAATTTCACTTCTCATGAGGCCACACTCAACCCTCCCACTCGCAACCCTGGAGTGCAGGGGTAAGTTACGTCCATAGTGAGAGGTGCAGTGATGTAGAGGATTGACGGTTTCTGCCAGGTTAGTGGGAGAATGGAATGTTTGATCTGCTATCCCAGAGATAATAAGGAACATGTCAGGTCCAAATGCCAGGTGGGCTGGGGGATGTAGGGAGAGATTCTGGACTTCAGAGAAGAATGGTAGTGAAAGGAATGAGGTAGCAGGTGCACGGCCTGTCTTGGAAATGGATGGTGTACCCATATGGCTAAAATTGGGGTAGGTGGGAGTATGGCGCATGGTGTGGGGAAGTGGGATGGGCTGATACTTTGGATTCAGATGTCGGTGAACCTTGTAAAGTCTGGGCTCTGTTATAGAATCCATAATACCCAGAGGTGGTTCTTGAGCAGAGGAAATAAGAAAAAAAATAAGACAAGGGTTCTAATGCTCAGGCTCATGTCTTCCTGGAGAATGGCGAGGGCTGGCAAGAAGGCATAGGAGGTGATAAGGGTGCGGGGCAGTGACGGAAAACTTGCCGGGCTCCCATGGGAAAGGACAGGTCTCCACAACTTTCCTTGTGGTCTCCAGTTTGAATGGTAGCTTCTCCAGAGTGCAGCTGGAGGACCAGACATTTGGGGAAAGAGAAGTTTGATTTTATTGTTTAGGATTTTATTTATTTACTTATTTTAGAGAGATCGAGAGAAATTGCATGTGCATCTGCGAGGGAGGGAAGAGGCAGAGGGGGAAGAAGAGAGAGTCTCAGGCAGACTCCTTGCTGAGCGCAGAGCCCCACTCAGGGCTCGATCTCATGACCCCAAGATCATGACCGGAGTCGAAACCGAGAGGCGGAGGCTTAACTGACTGAGCCACCCAGGTGCCCCGAAAGAGACATTTTAAATAGAAGATAGGGTACCAACAGGGAATGGGGCTGGGACTCAGTAGCACAGTGTTGTGAAAGGTAGCAGTGCAGGCTCCAAATTAGAAGTCATGCTCTGTCATTGATGAGAGCTGCTCTGCAGAGAAAGCAAGGAGGTCTGTGCTGATCAGCTGGGGGCTGGAGACCATAGCAGCCTCGATCCTCAGCATCTCCCAATCACAGGACTTTATACATGAGCACAACCCAAGAGCCTCTTCCAGCAATGACCAGGGAGGAGGAGGTTGCTGATGCCTCAAGAGGCAGAGGGAGACCTTGAGGCATTTGGGTGAGACGAAGCAAATGGTCCTGCGAGCTTGCCTCTCCCCTGCTGGTTCCCTTAAATCAGCTCACACCTCCGCTTATACTCTCCTTGTTCATTAAACTCTCTGAAGTTACCACTTCAAATGTGTCTCTCTCCTGCCGGGACCCTGACCGAAACCCCAGCCTGCTCAGACCTCAGTCTGCTTGGCTCTGTACGACATCATGGTGCCTTTAAATGGCATCTCCTGCTTTTAAAGATGAGTAGAAGAGAACTAGTTATTGTGGTTGAGAAGGACTTTTGAGGAAGGTAGGGGAGAATCCAGGGAAGTATGGTCTCATAGCACTGGGTAAAAGAGAGCTAGAAGATGGGGCTTTGAACCCTAAGGTAAAGAAGTGATCTTACTAGAATAGGTATCTAAAAATACTAAGTCCCAGCCCTTATGTGACCTTTGCTGTGTCAGGCACCACTGTAAGTAGTTTGCATGTTTTCACGCCTTTAATCTCCATGAGATAGGTGACAGCATGATGCCCACATTACACAGGGAAGTGAAGAACAGCAGAGAGGTTGTATGGCCTGCCTAAGATCACACAGCTAATAAGTGGTAGAGCAGGAGTTTTAATCTGCCCTTTATTATGGTGTGCCGTTACTCAGTTTAAGCATCATTAAAATTCTCAGAAGAAAAATGTATAATATTGAGTGTAATTGCTTTTAAAAGGAAAAGAAAGAATAGGGGAATGGTAGGTCTAAGGTCTAAGGACGAGGACAGAAAAGGAGGAATTTGGATAAAAAATGAGTTTATCATCTCTGGTTAGTTCCTGAGTGTTATGCAATGTCTTTACAAGTAGAACAGGACCTTGAACTCTTAAAAATAAAAAGTTACAGAGTTTAACCAGGGCACAGGTTTTTTAGTGACCTACTGGGACTTTACTCACATTCCTTCTACTCTGCTTCTCAGAATCTGGGTTCCATGGAGACCTAGTTTTCCCGAGTACCATTTTACTGGAAGTCGGTAATGTCTGCATACTAAACCCTGAAAACTTAAATCAGTAGAACTTGAGGTTTAACTAGTTATACATTCCCTTTCTGTTTATACTTTGGGGCCTTCTCGGGGAATGGCAGCTGGGAGTGTAACCTGAGATTCGTAGCTGCTGAGGTTTGGGTAAACAGAGGAGCAGGAAGCCTGCAGAGGTCACAAGGCTGGACTTGTGAATTTCAGCAGGAATTATAAAGAATTTCTAGAATGCTGCAGTTATTAACAGTTAATTTGGTTGAGGGGCCTGGGTGGCTCAGTCAGTTAAGCGTCTGACTCTTGATTTCAGCTCAGGTCCATGATCTCAGGGTCCTGGGATTGAGCCCCAATGCATGCTCCCCTCTCAGTGGAGAGTCTGTTTGAGGATTTCTTTCCCTCTCCCTCTGCCCCTGCCCTCGCTCGCTTGTGTGTGTGTGTGTGTGTGCGTGTGCGCACACACACTTTCTCTATTAAGCAAATAAATCTTTAAAAAAACACAATGAAAAAAAAAATGAAAAAAAAAAAAACACAATGAATTTGGTAAAGTTACCTTTGTAGGGAGAGGTTGAATATATGGAAACCTTGAATTCTTTTTCTTTAGTTTTTCATTGTAAACTGACACAGGCATCAAAGGAAATGACAGGCACAGAGTCTCCCAGTGTTTTTCTACAATTGTAAATAGTATAGTGCAGTTTCTCAGAGCCCAGAAGAATCGTGTCCTTGTCGAAGGGTTCTTCATTGTGACACCTTTGCCTTAGGGTCACGAGAAGAAGACAGACAGGCTGATGAGTCAGGAGATGTTGTGTTCTCAACCGTGAGGAGATCTTTTGAGAGAAAAGTCAGTGCGTGCATGCATCTGTATAAAAAGAATCAATCTCATTTTCTTTTTCTTTTTTTTTTTTTAAAGATTTTATTTATTTATTTGAGAGACAGAGAAAGTGAGAGCATGAGAGGAGAGAAGGTTAGAGGAAGAAGCAGACTCCCCGAGGAGCTGGGAGCCTGATGCGGGACTCGATCCCGGAACTCAAGGATCATGACCTGAGCCGGAGGCAGTTGCTCAACCAACTGAGCCACCCAGGCACCCTCTTTTTCTTTTTTTTTAAGATTTTATTTATTTGAGAGAGAGAGCGTGAGAGAGCAAGTGAGAGCAGCACAAGCAGGGGGAGAGGGAGAAGCAGACTCCCTGCTGAGCAGAGAGCCCGATGCAGGGCTCAATCCCAGGACCCCAAGATCATGACCAGAGCTGAAGGCAGAGACCTAACCTAACCCACTGAGCCATCCAGGCATCTGACCAGTTTGGTTTCCTTATTTTCTCTTTTGTAGGCAAACACTAGCTAGTAACAAAAATGGTTTCTATTATCCATATAATATCTGTATTATAATTTGTTATTTAAGAAGTCTGGATGTAATCTAGATTTAAATGGAAGGCATTGTAGAGATGATATTCTAAGTCAAAGAGCCCTTAAAAACATCATCTATGACAAGTATATTAATATAGTTGTCTTTCAAATTATGGTTTCTTCAGTTCAATTAAGTGCTTTCTAAAAATGTATTCTATGTTAGAATGACCTCAGACAAGCGCTGTTACAGTGTATGTGAGCTTACAAAGCATAAATCGGATTGTAGACCACTTGAGCATGCGGTGTATATGGGAGTAGGAAGCAAACTGTTTCCCTTGAACAATGGATGGAGAAGTCCAAAACCAGTTAACAGTGACCTTGGCCAGCCTGCAAATATATAGCCCAGAAAAGATTTCTTGATGTTTCCCATTATTAACTTCTTAGTGTATTCCGTCACTATTCATTTTCTATTCTGTCAGCCTTTATTTATCTATGAGAACATTTCCACATAAATTTTATTTCATCCAAGGACAATAAAGAAGAACCTTGGGTGAAATGAAGTTCCTGTGAGTTAGAGTCCCCAAACCTAGAACCAATTTTCCTTTGCTTTCCTTTGCTACAAAATGTCTGGCAATAAGTTCAGGACTTTAAAAACGGGAACAACTTTCTTGGGCCAAGAAACATAGTAAATCTAGTACAAATTAGTTTAAAGGTACTGGGCGCAGTACACTTGAGGATATAAAAGATCAATGATGAAGTAGTTACAGTGGCTGAACCTAAATGTTATTCGGGGAACTAAAAATATACACATCAATGGTGAATAACTGAAAGTAAATTCAGTGTTACCGTGTAGGAGACAATTGGAAATCTTAATTACTATCCGTTGGATAAGGCAAATTTAAATATGTGAAAAAATACAATACAATGTAATCAGTGTCTGAAAGGACAAAGATGGGAATTCCACAGCTCTATAAGAAAAAGGATACTGAGGAGGGCAAATTGGGACATGGCAAAGGAGGAATAAAACAAATGTAAATCTGTGAAAATTAATATAGAAGTTTGAGTATTAAACAAATGTTTTTCCTTCCTGAAAAGTGACTTCACAGAAATCTTACCTTAGGTCAACTACCCACAATGATAGCATTTCCTCACCTTCCAAAACATTTGTCATCCCTCAACCTCCAACCTTCTAGCTCCGGGCAACCACATCATCTACTTTCACTCGGTATGGATTAGTTGCAGACTTCTATAGCCTGTTCTCCGGAGCGATGTCCCGTTAACTCTTGCCATATCTGACTGCTTCCAAATGAGTCGTTCGGTCTCACCATAAGGTATGGGAGGGTTTCATGGGCCTGTGTGGCTCCTAAGACAGTCTTGTGAGCAAGGAAACTTGAAGCGGATGCAGCAAGACATGGGAAGAGGTGACTCTTCTATGAGCACCCCTACCTCGTCCTACATTCCACTGTGGGTGAGCTGTTGTTGGTCGGGGTAACTCCGATCTTGCCAGGCCCCCAGATCTGAACTCAGTTGTCTAGAAGTCTGGTGTTCAGGACAGATGACAGTTTGAGTTTTTCCAGTAGAGATGTTGCACATTCATTAGGACAGCCTGAGGCTGTAGTGATTCAGTTTTTCCCTGAGATTTTCCAGAATCTAGTTGTAGAAGATTCTCAGCAAAACTATCATCCACTCTTATTCAAAATACACACTGACATTTTGAAGGATCATAGTAAAGAAACTTGCTGAACTGTATTGGACTGTCTTTTCCACATACATTTGACGGAGACGCTTTTCTCTACCATTTACCTTCTATTAACACTGTGGGACACAGGTGATACACAGAATATTCTTTGAGGGGTAAATAAGCTGTTGTAGTTCTCAGCAGCCTGTGTTCTCTTCCTGTTGGTGCTTGTTAATACTTGGCATTGAATCAAGTAGAAATGTTACTCTCTGTCACAAGGAAGATGGTAAGCCAGGAATTCCTCATATTGCACTTCTCCAGGTGAGGTTTTGAACCTATGTGGAGGAGTTTTCTTTGGTCTCTGTTAAATATTATTGGGTTAAAGATCAACCATATGCAAGACATTGGTCTTGGGTCAACTATTGCCCATTGGTTAAGCCTATAGGGATGATGCAAATCTCCAGTCTGTGATTTATATCATGGACCGGTGTTCCCAAAATAGGCAGTGCAAAGATACTGCAAAATAAGCGTTTTAATATTGAGCAGGCTAGTGCTGAGTCCTTTGTCTTACGGCAAAATGTTGTTCTACTGATGAACAGCCTTTTCACTCTGGTTGACCCACTTCTGGGTGTAGCAGTTAAAAAAAAAAGCATATTATTTCAGATGACACTTTTTCATTTCCTTCCTGCAGGAAGCACCCCTGTGAACTAGCTTATAGTCAGTGGGGACCATATTTTCAACATTTTCACCAACCAGCTGTCAAAGGGGGAATGGATTTGTTGAGTCAGTACTGACTGCTTGCACTCAACACAACATTTTCTGGGACCTTACAAAATCGGTCTATTGTGTTTTAGTTTTGGGGCGAGAATTAATAATTAACTCATGAGTCTTTGGTTTTGAGTCTATTTGATCTCTTTTTTTAGGGTTGGTCAACTCTAGACTTGGAAATTAGTCTTTATTGCAGGATTAGAAAGGGCAGTTCTTTGTAGTTCCTTTGGTATATTCTTTCAGTAAACTCTAACGGACCTAGAGTAATCACCCGAGTCTAGGATGTTGAACTAAGTTTAAACGAAGCTATTTCTTTTTCTATCCTTCATTTTGGTGCCATCTTATCTATGGTCTTCGTTCCTTTCTAGGTGTGGTGATATAATCCCCTGCCCTTGGGTGTAGGTGGGACCTGGGGTTATGATAATTCCATTTCTGCAGTTACGTTTCCTCCTGGCAAAGATGATAGGATGTCGCCCGTCTTCGTGCTGTGTTAGACTCCATTGGAGCAGACTAGAGACCGCTGCTTCTGCAGCCTTTGAGGAATGAAGAAATAAACTGTTTCATGAGAGAGTCACATGGGTTTTGACTGAGAGCAGACTCCAGGGGCTGACAGCCAGTGAGAAAACTGGGACCTCATTCTATCAACAACTCTGTGACCTGCGGAAAGGGCTCCTGGCTCCAGGCAACACGTTCCACTGACTCCTTGATGAACATCTTTGTGCGAATCTGACCGCTAGATGCAGGTAAGCTGTGCCTGGACCCCAGACTCACAGAAATGGTGTGCTAATGTGTATTGTTTTAAGGCACTAAGATTGTGCTTATTGTTACATAGCAAGAGAATAACTCCTACACCAGCTTAAAGACATTCTCCTTAATACCAAACACTTCCTCGCTTTTATCGTTAGTGTTGCGCTGTCTATACCACATAAGGCATCAGCTCTTCCTGATTCTGGTTCTTCTTTGCCTATACTTAGCCAAGTCTTTTTAGATGGACTCGCGCACACTTTAATAGCCTTAGCTCCTTGTGGCCTTACTTCTCAATTCAGTTCACAGTCCCCTCCTTCTAACTTTTCTTCACCTTTCTTTGTTTTTATTTTTTTTTAAGATTTAATTTATTTGACAGCAAGAGAGGGAACACAAGCAGGGAGGGTGGGAGAGGGAGAAGTAGGCTCTGCGTGGGGCTCGATCCTAGGACCCCGGGATCATGACCTGAGCCGAAGGCAGACGCTCAACGAATGAGCCACCCAGGTGCCCCTCTTCACCTTTCTTAAAATTGGAGCTCCTTAAAGAGTTATCTCTGCAACCACAATGGGGTTGGGGGTGGGGAAGGTGGGAGGTTGAAGAGGGTGTTACCCTTTGTTTTTGTTAAGATCTTTTGCAATACTAGGATCAATTTGAAAGGCTCCTTAAAAAGGCAGTTCAGCTCTCTTCCCTGCATTAGCATTTGCACTATCCCAGAGAATTGTCCTACTTGCTGGGGGGTGGGGGGCTTAGTAGCTGCCAAAGCTTAGCAAAGGAGCAGAGCTTTGCTGTGAGGGAGGTGCTTGGAGAGACTGAAGTCAGGCAGGGTGTTCCCCCCTCCCCCGTACTCCCCACACACACACTACACCTGATTCTGGGGGTGCTCCAGTCCCAGGGAGGGAATTGACCCAGGTGAGTTAAGTTTTCTAAGGAGAACCATAATTGGCTGTAGGAAGCTTCACCAGCGAGGAAGTAGGTCTGAGACCCCACACATACACAGCCGCCTCTATTGAACGTCACTGTTCTGTTCTTGAAAAATCAAAGATCTGCATGAAAATGCTAACAGGGAGCCTAAAACACAACAAAAATAGAGTCTTCATCAATGTACATATTCTCTAAAGTTTCGGTGCTAAAGGTTAATAGGCCTTCCACTGGGAAAATGTTAATGATGGAGACATCTGCTGCGTTTGCCTGCCTTACGCTCACTTTCTCTACCAAGATGGGTGTAAAATATGCATTCTCTATATGCAGCTGGTCTTGCTGGAGGAGAAGGGCAATCCAAGTTCTTCCTTTAAAGTAACAGTGCAGTTTCCATACACGGAAAGGAATACTCAAGAGAGAAGAGCAGAAACTCAAAAGACTTGGAAGAGTGAGTGGGTTTCCAGACCCCGGGGAAGTTATCAAAACAATTGCACAGAAGCACCCCAACACGGGGCATAACAACACATAAACAGGTACACATCTTTATCGACTGAAAAGTCACCCGTATCTGGGCAGTGAGTATGCCGAGGCACTTGCAGATACAAGGAAACACGTTACCAACCACTAAAGGAACATTGTCTTAGGGATCCTTGCTGAAAGTTGGGGGCTGCCCATGTGATCTTAATCCAGGTTTAACGTAAAATAGAGCAGTTTCCTGAAGCCCCTTAGAAGAGACCTCAGAAAGGCAAAATAAGGCCAAGACAGGTGCATGCTAACCCATGTACAGTAGCATGTTCGAGGAAAAGATTTGCGTGTTTTCTTCCATAGCAAGTAGTTTCTTATGTCATTTCTTAGTACACATTATGATATGTTACTGTTTTATTTATTGGTTTACTTTTCTTGGTGGTAGGCACATTTCTCACTATAATGCAATCTCCATGAGGGCATGGAGTATGTCTCACTTGTCTAGCACAGTGACCCCGTTCTTGCTCAATAGCTTTTCCTTAAACATGTGGCCATAAACAGATAAAAACTTGCTTGTTTAGATAGGGTTTTTAAACTTCATTTTTAGTTGTCTTATGGAATGCCTTTGGAACGTCCTATGACAGAGTCTACCAGAGCCTTCCACACCCCCAGCAGCTTCCCATTTCTGCTGATTCATGTGGACTCAGATGACATTACCAGCAGAGCTCTGTAATGCATCGCTTGTGACTTTGAATTTCTGCCTAGAGCACTAAAGGGCTTGGAGCCAGACTTCTGTGTTTTCTATTTGGATATTGTGGTTGTTAGAAGAAAGCAGACACTTGGTGGGCAGAATTCTAAGACAGTCCCAGAGATTCCCAATCCCTGGTCTATATACTCTGCGTAATTCCCTACCTTTGAGCGTGCGCAGAGGACTTTGGATATGATGAGTCATCATGTGCAAGATTACATTAGTAATCAGCGGCCATGACTTAATCAAAAGTTGGTTTGAAGGCATCCAAATTGGCAAAGAAGAAGTCAGACTATTACTCTTTGCAGATGATATGATACTTTATGTGGAAAACCCAAAAGACTCCACTCTAAGACTGCTAGAACTCATACAGGAATTCAATCAAGTGTCAGGATATAAAATTAATGCACAGAAATCAGTTGCATTCCTATACACAAACAGCAAAACAGAAGAAAGAGAAATTAAGGAGTCAATTCCATTTACAATTGCACCCAAAACCATAAGATACCTAGGAATAAACCTAACCAAAGAGGCAAAGACTCTGTACTCAGAAAACTACAAAGTGCTCATGAAAGAAATTGAGGAAGACACAAAGAAATGGAAAAACGTTCCATGCTCATGGATTGG
>CM052801.1:4292350-4327487 GCA_028533885.1 Nasua narica | reverse complement strand
TTTTTTTTTTTTAAAGATTTTATTTATTCATTTAACAGAGAGAGAACACAAGCAGGCAGAGAGGCAGGCAGAAGCAGAGAGAGAGGAGCAGGCTCCCCGCCGAGCAAGGAGCCCGATGCGGGACTCGATCCCAGGACGCTGGGATCATGACCTGAGCCGAAGGCAGCTGCTCAACCAACTGAGCCACCCAGGCGTCCCTGCTTGCTACTTCTGACAACATCTTATTCCATGGAATCCATGTTTCACTCCAGCTTGGAGGCTGAAAAGAGGTTTACATTATCGCCCCTGGAATTATCTGGAACAAGACAGCAAAGACATGGATCTTCCTATATCTAGATCTTCAGCTAAAAAAAGAAAAAAGAAAGGATAATAATATCGATAGATCCTAGAACATGAGTACCAAAAGGATGGACATAAGGATGAATCTAGTTGTCTGGGCCATCTGTTTTTTTGCTTGTTTTAAGGTTTTATTTACTTATTTGACAGAAGAGATCACAAGTAGGCAGAGAGGGAGGGGGAAGCAGGCTCCCCGCTGAGCAGAGAGCCCGATGCGGGGCTCGATCCCAGGACCCTGAGATCATGACCAGAGCCGAAGGCAGAGGCTTTAACCCACTGTGCTACCCAGGCACCCCATGGACCATCTGTTTTTTACACAGATTTCAGACTCTCATGTAGTGCTCCCATCCGATTACTCAGATGCAGGTTACTCACATCTTCCTGTGGCAACATGCCAAGTGCTAGAAGTTATACAGACACAGGAAAGCACTGTAAATAAGCTCACTTGGTGGTAGATTGGTAAGCTTTACCTGGGGGCAGGTCCTTTGAATGCAGGCCCCTGGCGTGTTAGCTGCTGGAAGTGAATTCTCAGAGAGAGATCCGGGTCGGATGGACCAGCCCTAATGCAGGCTACTCCAAGTGCATTCCTGGGATGGGCAGCATCGGCATCACCTGGGAACTTCTAGAGATGCACAATCTAAATCCCTATCCCAAAGCTACTGAATAAGAAGTTCCAAAGATAGAGTGTGGGGATCTGGGTCTGAAAAAGCCTATCAGATGGTGCTCATGCTTGGTGACTTTTGAGAACCACCACCCTGGCAGATCCGAGCCCAAGTTGTTTTCCAGTGTAGAGCGGAACCTTCTATCTAAAAAAGATGCCACCATCTGTGACTGTCCCACATTTGTGCAATGCTTAATTCAGCTATGCTATGGAAAGTCAGGTGTGACCTTTCTCAGGGACACATAGATGCTGGCCTCGAGACATGGGCATTCACCGCAGACTTCTCCATCTCCTCTGCACATAATTTCAGATTCGAAGTCAGTTTATGGGAGTAACCCAGTGGCCCTCAGTTTTCTCAAATCTGTATTTACCTTAAGAAACCCCAAACCACTCTTCTGTAATGTCGACGAGTTACAGGTTCCTTCTATCTCCTGTTGTAGTTGGTGGATTTTGAGACGATAGATCCCCATGTGCCGGTATGTCTCCTTGGCTGTGTCTGACACGGAGAGTAAAATGCAGCTGTCGTCATGAATTGTATCACAGCAAGTCTTTGTTCAGGCTGCTGAAGCAGGCTCTGACGTACTGCACGCCACAATGCAGGCGATGCATTGCTGACCTTTTGAGACGAATATCCCTTGGTCCCCAGGGACAGAGATCCATGATACCCCCTAGGATGTTTATTATAGGATGCTGTTTCTAAGTGGCTGCCATCCACAGAGGGCTGGTACTCACGTGGCTTCTTGTTATTTGCTCTGTCTCCTTTCACTTTTACCAGCCTCTCCTCCACAAACAAGGCTACAAGAATATTTTCACCCAATTCAAATTGTCACCCTCATAGAATGGGAAATGTACATGGGTGTTCTCTTCAGAATATTGGTAACACACTCTCTGGTACGTGGAGAACAAATATATTGTGCTTTTTTCCTAGGATCAGAAAAGAAGAGCTTCTTTGGAAATAGCACGCTTCCTGTGTCATTTGAGTTGACTTTATCTTTATTATGTGAAGGCAACTCGAATTTTTTAAGCTAAGTGATAACTTGTAAGTAGGAAGGGAGATGCTGTGTAGTAATCCTGTGTGCAGTCGGATGTGTTTTTCATTTGTCTGTACCTGTGTAAGCAACACAAGATCAAGATCCAGCTCATGTGCTGTCTCCATAATCCCCTTCCTGCCCCTGCCAATCTCTGTGTCTGCACCCATCTGTATGTCTTCTGACTTCTGTTCCCAAGCATTAGTGTCACCTGTCCTTGAAACTTCATGCCAGAGGAGGCAGGTGGTGGGGACCCCTGTCTGGCTTTGGCCTTCAACATGGCATCTGTGATATCCATCCATGTTTGTGCATGGATCACTAGCTCATTCTTTTTTACTGCAAAGCACCATACACTTTTATCTTGATCAGGGAAGAAGAGAAAAAATAAATGGGTTTTTACTGGCCTTCAGTGTGAAAGCAAAGTCACTAAAGTTAATCCTAGGTTTTTGGATGTAGAAATAAGCACCTCAAGTGGGAGAATACCCTTGTTTCCCTGACTCCATAGTGTTCTGTTTCTTTTGCTTTTTTATTTCCTAGGGTCTCTTGGTTGAAGGGTAATTTATCCCAGTAGATGAGTGAGTTGTGTGAGGTGCTGGAAATTCTAGACATGTGGACAAATAGGAGACTTCCCCGAGGGAAGGGAGTGAGGACATGTTTTGAGGCCACCATTCAGGGGATATGCACGAGGGTGGAGGTTAGGTGAGGCCCCTCTCATCTGCTCAGCAACCACAAAGCACCTTTCCCTTAAAGTTATCTTTGACTCATCTTTGGGCCTGGGCCACATTCCACAACAACATCAAAAAGGCTGCAAGGAAAGCAAGCACTGTCTTGGAATCTGGGTGTAATCCAAAACTTTCTGTGTGTTACTTCCATGCTCTGTGATTCTTGGACATGATGACTATGGATCCAGCCTACTTGAACTTAGATTATCTCACCACGCCTTTCTGACTCGCAGAAAGGCAGTTCATTTCGTGCCCAGATATGCGGCAGATCCCTTTTGCCCTAGCTCAGTCCTCCTGGATCTCCGCCACCAGCCTGCCTGTGAAGCACACTCCACCTCCTCCTGTCAGCCCTTGGTTCTCCTCCTGTCTCGTCACCTCCAAACGTCAGATCCCTTCTGCTCAGACAGATGCCTGGGTGACCATGGTGTTTCAGGAAGAGGGCGAGCATTCTCCAAGCATTGTTCATACCCTCAGTCAGGGCCACGGGGCATCCTCCTCATGCTGGTGTCTGAGTAAAAGCTCTGCTTCTCAGCCTGGGTGAGTGCTTTCCCAAAATACTACAGTGCAGGGATCTGAGGGGCCCTTTTCCCATTGTTTGTGTGGCTGGTGGTTTTAATTGGGTGTGTGGGTATGTGTGTGATTTTATTCTCTTTTCCCTAGGGCTATTTGTCAATATCAGGAAATACAACTAGGGGACGGTGGTGGCCACAGCTAGGGGACGGTGGTGACCACTACTAGGGGACGGTGGTGGCCACAGCTAGGGGACGGTGGTGACCACAGCTAGGGGACGGTGGTGGCCACAGCTAGGGGACGGTGGTGGCCACAGCTAGGGGACGGTGGTGGCCACAGCTAGGGGACGGTGGTGACCACAGCTAGGGGAGGGTGGTGACCACAGCTAGGGGAGGGTGGTAGCCACAGCTAGGGGACGGTGGTGGCCACAGTTAGGGGACATTGTTGGCCACAGCTAGGGACGGTGTTGGCCACAGCTGGGGGATGGTGGTGATTACAACTAGGGGACGGTGGTGACCACAGCTGGGGGACGGTGGTGGCCGCAGCCAGGGGACGGTGCTGACCATAACTAGGGGATGGTGCTGGCTACTTGTATCTAGTAGTTGTAGGCCATAGATGCCACTCAGCCTCCTTGAATGCACAGGATGGGCCCGGACAATAAGGAATTATGTGGCTCCAAATGCCAATATTGACAGGTTTGCGGTTCCCCTGATGTAAATGTAGCTTGGGATACAAGCTTTTGGTGAAAATGAGGTAGATGCAGAGAGGTATAAAAGTGAAATGAAATATGAAGAGGATAGGAAGGAAATTGACAGGGTGAGAAGTAGTTTCAAATGTGCACTGAAGACAGAGCACATTGTGTAAATGTAGACGAGGGTAAACATAAACAATTTAAAAAATTAGGTAAGTAGCCTTAAGGTCTAGAAACCTCAGAATGATACTTACAGGGTTTGGAGCAAACAAAAGCTGTTGATATAGCATTTCTGCAGGAAACCAATCTTTATAAGGGGAAAACAAACACTCTTAAGGAGAGCCTGCAGGTTGGGGGAATCCCGGTGATCTGCAAAGACAGTCACTTATATGTATTTTGTTTTGGCCGACATTGCTGTAGGACGGGAGCATGCTCATTTGTGATTGTGAATTAACTGTATAAAAGCACAGGCAAACTGACAAAACCTTACTCATACTGCATTAAAAGAAAGGATCCAAAGAAGAGAACCTTTTCCATTATCAGCTCTGTGGTATTAAAGGAAGCTAAGAGGGTAACAGAAGAAAAGCAAATAGGTGAAAGTGTTGGCCCGCAGTGTTGCCCAGTCCCCGATGCTCTGAGTGGGGTTACGGTTTGTGACTTTGTACCTTGTTTCAATCACAAGATGACTCCTCCTAAAGAAGCTCAAAGCTCCATCCTCTCCTTCGGTATCTAACACTGAGTGTCACTGAGACTGTGCTTGAAAGGAAAAGGAAATATGAGTGCTGGTATTCTGCATCAAGAAAATGGCATGACATGAGAAGTCAGATCATGAGGAATTCTTGGATCATTTACATCACTGTTTGCTTTGGTTGGCAAGGTTAGTTAAGAGCAAGCAAAGTGCTTTGAAGTATTTTATGTAGAGAGGAGGAATGAGGAATTCATAGTCGGAGTTGGAAAGAACTTCAGAGGTTTTCACCCTGGTCTCCCACCCAATGCAAGAATTCTCTTGCAGTCACTCTTGGCCATCCAACTTGGCTCGGCGTCCTGACGTCCCAGTGTTCTTGCCTTTCACGGGGCAGGGCTCCATTTGCCAGTTCTGGTTCTTAGGAAGGTTGTTTTCACCATTGCAGTTTCTCCACTTTTGCTCTGAGTTTTCTCTCTGCGGGAACAATGACAGCATCCATGCTTTGGTAATTCCATATGCAGAAGTTAAGGAAGGGTTTCTGGTAGGCTCAAGGATTCACAATTCGCTGAGGAATGAGCGTGAAACTACTTTCATTTTCTCTAATAATAACTAGCATGGGGACCTGTGGAATCCCCTCACTCATTTGATGCTGAGATCTTTTAAGGATACCGCTTATGATATCTTATTTAATTACTGTCATTGGAAGAATCCTATTTGGTTATTAAGACGTAGTGCTGTGCACCTTGACCTTCAGTTTCTTACTCAGTCAAAAACTCTTCGCTTTTGCCTGACCCCCATGCTGGTTTGAGCTGGGGAATGGATGGCGTGGAGGACCTAGTCGTGCAGACAGGCTCTGCATTCGTATTCATCTTAACTACCTTGGTTGGGTGCAGAGGGTGCAATGAGAGGAAGGGAAAACCAAGACACCTGTGCGTGACTGCCTGTAGTCAAATGTTTTCAACCTTCTTCATTGTCTTTTTTTTTTTTTTTAAAGATTTATTTATTTTAGAGAAAGCGCACATGCCAGGCAGGGGGAGGGTCAGAGAGAGTGGGGAGAGAATCCCAAGCATACTCCCCACTGACTGCAGAGTCAGTGCAGGACTCAACCCCATGACCCTGAGATCATGACCTGAGCCGAAACCAAGAATCGGATGCTCAACCGACGACATCACCAGGCGCCCCTCACCCTCTTCGTTGTCTTTAACACCGCAGACCTCTGATCGTTTCAGAACAACTTTCATTTCTTCTGTGCTTCCATTGCTTCTCAATCAGGAGTGTTTCACCTACCTTTTATGTGGTTTCCCTAAGATGCAAGAGTGCATCTACTGGTCTCAGAGAATGTGAAGTATTTTTTCTTCTATCAGCTCTTGCCAAAGTGTGTTCCACCTCATGGAGACAGAGCACAGGATAACTGCCCAGATGAATTATATGCTGAAATGTGTTTAGGAAAATGCTTCTTTGTGTATCTTACCCCTCGCTTTCCCCTGAGGATTTCCACTGCAGGTTACCATAGTAAAATCTCCAATAAATTTGCTTAACTTGGAGGAACTCAACTTGTCTTAAACTTAATTGACCACAGAACCATTTCTGTCACATAAAATGTATTACACACATTGCACGGCCCTCTAATATATATTTATATGAACCCATTAACGAAAATTATATGACTGAACAATTTGTATAAATTATACTGTTACTGATATTAACTGTCTTATGTTGTAGACAGAACTGCGACTGTTAAAAATCCTGAGTCTGCCTAATTCTGTATGTACGTCATTAGGGATTCCATGAGTATTTCCAGGTTGGGTGCCTGTCTTTAAAAGTTCTAGACCACTTGAGGATTTAACCCCTGATTCCAGTCCTTCCAAACTCCTAAAACCATCTTATTGGAAGGGGACTGTTTTTTTTTCCTTTATACGCATTCTCCCTTGTGTATCATTTGCCACTTTAGCATCTCTGCACCATCCAATCTCAAACACATTTAGCAGCCGTTATAGTATGTTGCCCCAGGGTAGGAGAAAATGCAGTAAGGGGCTTAATGTCCTTTGAGCTCAGTCAGGAATACCTGCCTTCTAGAGTGCAGTGAGGAGGTGAGGCCTGCTTTTAAGCATGAGCAGAGGTAGGAGAAATAAAAGTAAACCTCTAAGCCCAGAGGCTATCTGTATTTACGGAAAGATCCTCACCATCTTTGCAGGCCAGAGTTGGCTTCGGTCATTTTGCAACGTTGGGTGCCCTGTGCAGAGACTCCGTGGCTCAGGAACAAATCTCACTCACCACAAGAAGCTAGCAGGAGGATTCAGAATTTCAGCAGAGGAAATCAAGAGGTCTGGGAAGTCCACATATGTTTAAAAGGGCTGATGAAAGGTTAGGGGCATCTGGGTGGTGCAGTCGATTAGGGGTCAACTCTTGGCTTTGGCTCAGGTCGTGATCTCAGGGTCATGAGATCGATTCCTAAGTCCTGTTCAGCATGGAGACTGCTTAAGATTCTCTGTTCCTTTCCCTCTGCTCCCTACCCCCAATGCTCTCTCTCTCTCCCAAATAAATAAATAAATCTTTTTGTTGTTGTTGTTAGGAAGGTCTGAAAAGTTAGATATCAAAGATTTTGATAATGTAGCTACATTTGCAGTCAAAGCTGAGTTAAAATTGCAAATAGCTGGGTTTTCAGAGAATTTGAAATGGTGTAGTGATGTCTGCTACTACCGAAAAAGAATATTTTCTTTTCTCGTAATAAAACCCCTGGGTTTTAGCTGGCCACCAGGACGAAAACTGCATTTTCACTCGCCCTTGCAGCTTGCTGAGGTCATGTGGTGAAGCTGGCTGGCCAGTACATCATGTGAAAAACTGCATCATGCCTTAAAAGAAAGGCACCTGCCTCCTGCAGTAATGTCCTGGTGGTTGGGGTTCAGATTGGCAGTTATGTTCATAAGACGCCGTATGCTTTAATGTAGTACTGTATTTGCTTAGATTTTGAAATTTCTTTATTGTAAAAATAATAATAGATTCACAAGAAATTGTTAAAAGATGGGGCGCCTGGGTGGCTCACTGGGTTAAAGCCTCTGCCTTCAGCTCGGGTCATGATCTCAGGGTCCTGGGATCGAGCCCCGCATCGGGCTCTCTGCTCAGCAGGGAGCCTGCTTCCACCCCCGACCTGCCTCTCTGTCTATTTGTGATCTCCCTCTCTCTCTCCCTCTCTGTCAAATAAATAAATAAAATCTTAAAAAAAAAAAAAAGAAATTGTTAAAAGAATTAAAATTGTACAGAGGAGTCCCTTGTACGCTTCCCCTAGGTTCCCCATGGCAACATCTTCTACAGTGACTCTCATACAGTGTCAAAACCAGGACACCGACATTGTACAGCACACGGAGCTTCTTCACAGTTCGTTTTTCATGCACTCATTTGTGTGTCTGTGTCTTTTATCACATGTGTAGATTCCTGTTACCACTACAATTAAGACAGAAGTCTTCCATCACCACAAGGCTCCCTCACGCTACCCTTTTATAGCCACACGCACCATCCCTACCACAGCTGGCAATCCTGATGTGTTCCATCTCTATAATGTTGTCATTTCTAGAATGTTATATAAATGAGGTCACAGAGTATTCAACCTTTTGAGATTGGCCTTTTTTCCCCCGACTCAGTTTGCTCCCCTCAGACGGATCTCTTGAGAACCATTGAGGTTGTGTCTGTCAGTAGTTCGGTTAGTTTTGTAAAATCATATGGGGCAGGATCTCTAGCCGGAAGAACATTTGCATCTTCCCTGCAGGCTTAGCAGCTACCCAAGTTCCTAGCTTCTCTCGTTTCCTTGGCTGCATGGAATGTGTGTGGTTCCTGTCCATGAAAACTGAGAGCTTGACATAGAAAAGCTGCAGGCTCAGTTTTTCACCAACTGAAGGAACTTCAATCCCTAATGATTTAGGCAACGAGGCCACTGTGCCAGTCTGGAATTTGTGCCGGAGAACAAATAAAGATAAAATAACTTTTATCTTGGTTAAGCCGTTAATAACACAGATCTCTTTTAGACTACTCTAATCTACTATGTACTTAAATGCAAACTCCAAATGGGTTTTTTTTTTTTCCTGGGGAAAACCATTTGCAATTGGGTAAAAACAAACTCAGCACACCTACAACTGTGAATAAGGCCAAGGGACAATCTGTCAAATGACCCAATGCCAAGTACATCGTTTGGAGCTCTAGCTAGCAATCGAGATTTGCAAACCTGCAAATCATCAAAGGTTTAGAAGCAGAGGAATCATTCGTAAGGCTCTCCAGCCCTGCAGTTCGTGATTGAAAAAAACTACAGGATGATGGAGATTTATATAGATTCTCTATTATTGAGTAAAGCAATTGAAATGGAAAATTCAGAAATTTTCCACATCCCCAAATAAATAATTTCACTGATACGTATGTGGAAGCCGCATAATCCAATCACGACGATGTCTTAGAGTCAGACTGCTTCCCTGTCACGGGACAGTAATATACCTTTGCCTACCTGGCTCAGGGTTATGCCAAGAGATAATGATTGCACAAAACTCAGGCAGACAAGATATAGGACATATGAAGGTTCCCCTTAGACCTTTATGTAGTCCATTATATTGGCGATACTCTCATTAGAAGGAAATACATGGGAGGTGAAAATAATTTTGGCTCATACTATTCATGACCTAAAAAATTAGAGGATAGAATTTTACATGGAAGAAGGTAAAAGTAACTCACAATTGGTTAGAATATATTACATATACTTTGGAGCTCTGATGCAATACCAATTGTGAAAGGAATTAAGGAATAAAATGGTCAAGTGAATAGATCCTCCATTTCTCTCGCTAAAGGAAATAGGAGTAGCTCTTGGTAGGATCATATGGCCAGTAGATGTCTGTTTTTAATCTGGGGGCGCCCAGATTAAATTAAATTAAAAACACACACAATTCAAAACAGTAGCTTGGGGAAACAAGAATTTTATGTGGAGTCTAGATTAGTTACAAATACCTGTACAGCAGCATGCCTTTGGTGTACCGATCTTACCTGAATCCACTTTTGAACTGTTAAGTCAACAAAGTCTTTGCATCTGGTAGTAAGTAAGTGATACCTTCCAGGTCGGAAAGGATTAGTTGTAACTTGTGGAGTTAACAGCTCCAGTTCTAGGGGCTCTAGGTGAACTATACTTCCTTAGCAAAACAATGATTATCTCAAACCAGGGCCCAGTGGGCTAGATGTTACAGTTGCATGAATGGGGCATCTTGGTTATACAGGGGTCTGATGAAATCCAATGAGTAGGTGTGGGTCAGCTGCCCAATTTGAAAGCCTATGAGGCAGTTAAGATAGAGCCTAAAGGGACCGTAGAGATGTGCCTGCACGTCAGGATGGGTGAGCGGTCAGCTCACCAGAAATTTGTATACTTGCGCTTTAGATGTTAGCCTTCTAAGCAAGTGGAGAGCAAACAAACAAACAAAGCCCACAACATTTTAAAAAGAAAGAAAAAAAAAGGAGGGGGGGTTGCCTTAAAGAGGATTTTTATTTTTATATAGGTAAAGTCAATAATGTTTTATTTTATGTCTTCTTGATTTATATCTGACTAGAAAGGCCTCTGTTGCTCTCAGTTTATGAAAATACTTAGTTATTTTTTTCTCTAGAACTTTTATGGTTTAATTTTCTTGGAGGTAAATCTCTGCTCCATTTGGAATCCATCCTATCGCATGGTATGAAGTATAGATCTGATACCTAATGGCTAATGCATATCTCGGCATTGTTTATTGAAGGGTTCATTTTTCTCTGTTAATTCAAAGTGACACCTTTATCATGTGCTAAATCCCCTTATGTATTGGGTGTCTATCTGGATTTTCTTTTTAATTTCATTAATCAGTCTCTCTGTGTTTTCATTTCTGTAGTTTCAAAATATGTTTTCATGTCTGATAGGATTGGATTCCCTTTGTTTTTCTGGATTAAAGTTTTCTTGGCTCTGCTGTTTTTCTTTCCACACAACCATGGGAATCAGCTTGCCTAATTACTCTCCACCAGTCTGTGCCCCTCTCCCTCCCAAAGCGGGTATTTTTATTGAGATGTTCAATTTGTAAACAGCTTAGGATGGACTGACATCTTTACAGTGTTGACTCTTCCTAGATGAGAGCACAGTGTGTTATTTCCGTTTGCTCAAGCCCTTTTTGTGTCTCAGTGGACTTTTCACATTTCCTTCTAATGAGTGTTCACGCTTCTGGCTTCTGTGTGTTCCTAGGTATTTTATCTTTTTACTGCTGCTGTGTGATTGTTTCAGCCAGCATTTTTTCTAAGTTGCTTTTTGATGAATATAAAAGCTATTGACTTTTTTAAGTTTTTTTTTTTTTTTTAATTTGAGGAGAGAAAGAGCAGGCGGAGGGGCAGAGGCAGTGGGAGAGAGAGAACCTCAAGCAGACTCTGTGCTGAGTGTGGAGCCTGATGCAGGGCTCGATCCCATCACCCTGAGATCACCACTCGAGCCAAAATCAAGAGTTAGATGCTCAGGCATCCAGGTGCCCCTATTATATTGGGTTCTTTAGACGAAGAATGATGTTTGAATTTTGCAATATGTCCTTTCACTGTCTATAGAGATGATCATTTACTTTTTTCCACTTACAGCCATAATAGGAGGAAATGTATGCTTCATAATTATCCTTTTAGTTCTGGAAGAAAATATGATCATGTTGTGTTATTTCACTGACCTGCTGTTAGATACGGGTGCTAATACTTGACTGGAATTTTTGTATTACTGTTTATAAATATGATAATTTGTTGTCTTTCTCATACTTTGGAGTCAATATTATATTTACTTCATAAAAAGAATTGTGAATTCTTCAAATTTCCTTTGTGACTAAAGAGTCAAAGTTGTTTTTAAATTTTTAGCCATGGAGCTATTGTATTTTTGATTTTGTTATCCTGATTTTATTCACATTCTGATTATAGAATGTTTTCTCTACTATTTCTATTTTTAATAATAAATTGAGGTCTTACTAATGGGCAGATATGTGGTGGGTTTTTTGTGACTCCCACACAGGCAGTTGAAAAGATGGTGTAGTTCAGTCGGTTAAGCGTCTGCCTTTAGCTCAGGTCATGATCCCTGGGTCCTGGGATCGAGCCCCATGTTGGGCTCCCTGCTCAGCGGGGAGCCTGCTTGTCCCTCTCTCTCTGCTCCTCCCTGCCCCCTTGTATTCTCTCTCTCTCTTTCTCAAATAAATAAATAAAATATTTAAAAAAAAAAAAGAGGTGGTGTTTCCTGTTTTTAGGTTGCCAGTTTGATGTCTTTTTAATCATGTTAATGAGGTCTTTAAAGATACATAGTTGCTCTTTCAGGGATCAGTGGAAATGAATTATCTCTGACTCCTAGCATGTTTTTGTTATGTGTAATTTCTGTTTTATGAAAGATTCTTATCTGATATATTAATATTTACAGTTATTATGCATTTCCTAAGAACTTCAACCTTTAGTATTATCAAGTATCCTTCTTTGTTTTATTTATGTCATTTTGCCCAATTCTGTCCTCTTTATTCAGATGGCAAGTCATGCTTTGTTTTTGTTGGCATGTATCTGACCTCTTGGCTATTCTTTCCTATTCTCCCTCTTTGGAACACACTGAGTCATGTGCGTGATTGTTAGGAGGTGACCCTGGCTGTCAATGCACCATGCCCCCTGGTATTTACCTCCTTGTGATCTGTTCCCCTTGATTCTGGGCTGGCCTTGGTGATTCTGGGCTGGCCTTGGTGCTCCCCTTTGTCCAGTAGAGGAGGGTGGAGGTTATGTGGCATGACTTCCAAAGTCAGGTCAAAGGAAGCCTGCCACTTTCACCTACTGACAATACTCTTTTTTTTTTTTTAAGATTTTATTTATTTATTTATTTATTAGGAAAGAGAGAGAGTGAGAGAGAGCATGAGAAGGGAGAAGGTCAGAGTGAGAAGCGGACTCCCCATGGAGCTGGGAGCCCGATGTGGGACTCGATCCCAGCACTCCGGGATCATGACCTGGGCCGAAGGCAGTCGCTCAACCAACTGAGCCACCCAGGCGCCCCAACAATACTCACTCTTGAGGAGTCAGGTAATCACATAAAAAGATTGTGCTGTGACCACCATGTTGTGAGGAATCCCAAGCTATCCTTGTGGTGTGAGGCTCTTGGAGGGAGAGACGTGGCTGACCAGCCCTTAGGTGTTCAGACTTCCAGCAGAGAAGCAAGGCATGAGGGAGAGAAAGCCTGCCCAGCTGATCTCCAGCTGCAGCTTGCTGGCAGCCACACAAAGGACCCCAACAGAGCCTGGTTTACCTATAGAACTGTCAGCCATAATAAGAACAGATTTAAAAAATGGTACGTGATGATACTAAACCCTAAGTTTGGAGTTGGTATTTATGTGGCAGTAGATTTTAGAGAGTTTGGTTTATAGCGTGTGTTAATCAAGCCGTGACTGCATTTACATGTATTAATGAGTATTGCTTAGTGTGCACTCAAATTGTTTTATGTTTTCTATTTTAATAGCCTTTTAAAAGAAAGTCTTTCACTATGTGGACTTGGCTTTTGGTACATACTGCTGTCTTAGAAAGTGTTTATTTTTGTTTTAATGCTTACCTTTACAGAATACATTTAATTCTTTGTTTCTTTAAACATCATTTACTGTTTTTTTCTACTTTAATGAAAAAATTGCAAATTTTTCTTCCTTCCCTTTCTTTTTCTTCTACCATCTGATTTCACCCAATAGTGTTTCCCTCTGTACTTTCCTAAATGACCAGAGGTCTGTGCTTTCTGCATTATAGTGGCTTCTCATTGTTACACACTGATACTTTGAAGGCAGAACCGGACTACTGGGTAGCAGAGGCACATTACCATGGGTCTGTCCTTAATGTCAAGTGATGGAACAGTGAGGAGATTGACATCTTGAGCCCTTCTGAAGCCCTTCTGAAGCAGTTCTCCTGGCCTGCTTACTAGTTTTTAAACCTCCTGCTACCTAAATACATATATTGAAGAATACTCATGTCTTCAGTTTATTTGCCTCCTGGTGTCCATATTGACAATATTTGAAATGTCTGAAAGCTGCCTCTGAAGTGCAACTTCCTGATTATGCTAAGTAACCATCTCTAGTGTATGGATTAAGGTTTGTGCAATGTGTGTCCACAAGCATAAGACATTTGAGCACATACATTACTCTGTCTTATATTGAACTGTTTTAAAACTAAATTATCCCATGGGCAATATAAGTTGCCACCCTCAGAATACTTCAGAATGTTCCAGAGTTTTTCATGTCATGGCTTACATAGGGAAGTGTCGTATTTGTGGAAGACACTGGAGTTAATTGGGTGAGCTTATTTACTGGTAGGGACAGCTATCATAGGCAAATGTACTCTTGTAGAATTTTATTAGTGATAAGCTTCCCTAAATAATGCCGGGAAACAATAAGGGGAGGAAAAGGAAGAAGTATATTTAAATAGCTTTCACCTGCGGATTTCTTCCAAGTATATTACTTGTGCTAATTCTTCTGTTAAGCATCAATGAAATCATGTTTCTTATTCCCGTCCTCTCAGAGGTGAGCCCATTAGCAGATCATTTATCAACTTTTTTACCTTGGTGAGGAAATTCTGTTGAGTCTCTTTTCAGTAGATAAAAAGTTGGCAGATAGAAATGGTTGGCCTCTTTTTGTGACCCCAGGAGCTCATGGCAAGATTTCCCAATTAACAGAAACTATAGATGTTCCAGACACTTGGGTTGGTGACAAGAAAAGGAAAATGACAAACAGGAGTGTGGTAGAGTGAGGAAGTGATTCTGCTGAGAGAAAGTATTATTAGTTTTTGGAAGTGGTCTTTCTACAAAGATAAGTCCTGGGTAAGTATATTCTATACTTTTGGATTTATCAAGAAAGGGGCTTGTTTAGGCAGGTCTGGGAATAGTGTTATTTTTTCTCTTGGGTGTATCAAGAAAACAGCGAATTCATAGCAAAGCTTATAATTCTTGCTTATGTAAGTGCTACCAACAATCTCAAGTATTTACTTGGGGCTTGTGGTAACCAGACAGCCCCAGCTTTGAAAAATGATCCTTGGTACTTTCCAAAGATAACTGAAATAGTGATGATTGTGATGTGACCTCATTTATCTTAACAGGAATTGCCCCATTAGAATAAGATAAATTCCAAGATTTTTCTTGTCTCCTTTATCTGACCACAAGGGCTATGAGAAATATTTTTAAAAATCAGTTTAGGGCATTTTATTCTCTAGCCAGATCTGTGATATTTGGCATTTTTATTATAGGTATTTTACCTCCCCAGATTAGACTGTCAGCTTCTTGGGTTGATGTCTTCACCTTCTCTGATTTTTCTTCATGATTTTAGATATATATAATTTATTTATTTATGTATGAGAGAGGGAAAGAGAGTCCCAAGCAGAATCCATGCTGACAGCCTGATGCCAGGCTTAATCCCATGACCCTGAGACCATGACCCACGCTGAAACCAAGAGTCGGATACCCAACTGACTGTGCCCCCCAGGTGCCCTATGTGCATATATTTTTATGAAGAAATCTCCGAAATGATCGAATAGGTCAACAGTTTAGTTTTAGAGAAGAAAGAAACGAGAAAGATGTTATGCCACTTTTCTAGGTCAGAAGGCTATTCAGTTGAATCTTAGGAAACTCCCATTTTTGTAGGTCAAAGCGAGTCCAGTTGGCAGTTTTACACATCATTCAACCTAAATAGTGATTGAACTGGGGGGGAATGTGATATGGGGTATATTCCACATGTTGTCATCTCTACGAAGTCTTCTCAGCCTAAAGCGTTTGTGTGAACACAGTCATAAAGTAAGTATTTGGTGAGGGAGGGGTCAACAGAAAACTCAGAAGCCTTGAAGTGGAATGCTATTTCTGTGACACGCTGAGTTACAGAAAAGTCTTACTTGAAAAAAAAAATCAAAGTAGCAAATGAATATCTGAAGTTGACCTTTTTATAACTATGTCTTAAATAGACACATTGAAATACACTTTTGGAAATGTAATGATTCTTTTGTTCTTATGCTAACTTTATTGTGACACATTACATTGCTGTTTCAATTTATTGTGACTGTAATGGAAATAATTTTATAATATTTAGAATCAGAATTACATGTATAGATGTATAAATATCTTTAGAGATCAAGGAGTCTTCTGATCCAAGCATGAATATGCTATATAGAGTAACTAGTAACCATTAATTGGGAGAATCAAGAGGTAGAGAAAGATTTTAACAGCACATTCTTTTTATAAGTGGAGTTATGACTCAATGTTGGTCTGTAAACATACAGGTACATTGTCATAACTCTGATTTTTTTTAAAGATTTTATTTATTTATTTGAGAGACAGAGAATGTGAGAGAGAGCATGAGAGGAGAGAAGGTTAGAGGAAGAAGCAGACTCCCCGCGGAGCTGGGAGCCCGATGTGGGACTCGATCCCAGAACTCAAGGATCATGACCTGAGCCGAAAGCAGTTGCTCAACCAACTGAACCACCCAGGCACTCTGATTTTTTTTTTAATATAATGGGGATTGAGTTATTGCAGGTTTTTCTAGGGATTATTTTAGGACTGATTTTTCTCTCCTGGGAGATGTTCATATCATGCTAATGAGCCAAATGGACCTTTTAGTTTTGTACTGATCTATTTGACCCAGGTTCGAGAGACTAAAATGAAATGAAATGAAATTGCTTTAAGTTTTTCTAGAGGAGCTTTCCCTTTTGTATCAGCAATTAAAGGTCAAAGAGAATAAAGTGTTAAATATGCAGACCAGGAATGAGTAATTCAATGTGAAACTGAATTTGAATCAATAGCTTAAGCTGCTAGATGGATAATGTGAAATCCTTGATGAGATAGCTCATTCTTCAAACAGGAGTGACTCTGTGCCACAACTTATGCTTCCAAATCTTCAATCATGTCTATGTAATTAGTGTTTGTTCTAATTGTTTAACCTAATTTTTAGAAGACAGATGGTTAGTCTTAGCATTCTGTTGATGACTATTACTGGAAATGCTTAGAGCCTAGACTCGATCTTTGGTTTCTCTGCTTCTTTATGTTTAAAATTTGTTTTGTTTTGTTTTGTTTTGCATTTAGGAAGGCTCTATTTCTCCTTAATTTATGGTATATCAATTATCTTCCTGATCTTGACAAATTATTATCTGTGATTCAATTTTATCTCTGCTATTGTCTTATTATTAATACCTTAAAAATTTTTTTTTGCTCATCTATGGTCAATAATATATATCTTTAATTAGTTAAAGTCTGCCTACAAATATAATACTTCAACTGGTGTAAAGATCTTACAATAGGATACCCCCTTTCTCCCTTCTATCCTTTATGCTGTTTTTGGAATACATTTTATTTTACATATGCTATAAATACACAATGTAGTCCTTCTATTTTTGCTTTAGAAAATCTATAGTCTTTTAAAGCAATTAAAACAAGAAAAAATATCTTCTATATTTACTTTTAAAATGTCCTTTTCTGGGGCGCCTGGGTGGCTCAGTTGGTTAGGCGACTGCCTTCGGCTCAGGTCATGATCCCGGAGTCCCGGGATCGAGTCCCATGTCGGACTCCCGGCTCTGAGGGAAGTCTGCTTCTCCCTCTGACCTTCTCTCCTCTCATTCTCAGTCTCTCTCTCTAATAAAAAAAAAATAAAAAAATAAAATGTCCTTTTCTGAAAATCTTTATTTCTTTGTTTAGAACCAAGTTTCTATAACTTGGTCTCTATACCAGTTTCTATAAAGGAGCGTGATAACATGCCCCTCTTATGTGAAGAACTTTCTTTAATGTTTGTTTTATCTCCGGTCTGCTGGTAATGAATGTTCTTGGTTTTTGTTGGTCTGAAAGAATTCTTATTTCTCTGTCATTTAAAAATATTTTTTCTCCAGTCTATAATCATACAGGTACATTGTAGGAACTTTAAATTTTTATATGTATATATATAATGGGGATTGAATTGCTGCAAGTTTTGTAGAGATTATTTTAGGACTGATTTTCTCTCCTAGGAGATGTTCCTATCATGCTAATGGTAATACATGCTATCATGTATCTTGTTGCAATTTTTCTTTTCTTACTTAGTACTTTAAAGATGATAAGAGACAAACCATGTGAGACTCTTGACTCTGGGAAACAAACTGCAGGTTGCAGAGCGTGGGGAGATGGGGTAACTCGGTTATGGACAATAAGGAGGGCACATGATGTGATGAGCACTGTGTGTTAACACAACTAATGAATCATTGAACAGTATATCAAAAACTAATTATGTACTATACATTGGCTAATTGAATTTAAATAAAAAAATAAAGATGACATTCCACCATCTTCTGGTTTTTATAGTGTCTGATGAGAAATCTGCTGTAACTCTTCATTCCTCTGTGTAATTACATAATGTATCTTCCACACTCCCAGATCTAACTGCCTTTAAGATTTTCTCTTGGGCGCCTGGGTGGCTCAGTTGGTTAAGCGACTGCCTTCGGCTAGGGTCATGGTCCCGGAGACCCGGGATCGAGTCCCATATCAGACTCCCGGCTCTGCGGGAAGTCTGCTTCTCCCTCTGACCTTCTCCCCTCTCATTCTCACTCTCTCTCTCTCTAATAAATAAATAAAATCTTAAAAAATTTTCTCTTTATTTTTGACATTTTATAGTTCAATTATATTGTGGTTAGGGGTGTGTGTGTGTGTGTGTGTGTGTGTGTGGTTAACCTGGTTGGAAAATGTACTGGAACTGTGGTTTGACATCTTTTATTATTTTTTGATCGCTGTTAGCTACTGTCTCTTCAAATATCTATCTTGCTATGTTTTGTCTCTCTTATTCTGGGAATCCAGTCATCCCTGTTAGATTATTTGATATTGTCCCACAGCTTGGATGCTCTTTTCTGGTTTGTTTTCATTCAGTCCTCTTTCTCTTAGTGTTTCAGTTTGGGTAATTTCTATTGACCTGTATTCAAGTTCACTAATTCTTGCTTTGGCTGTCTGAGTCCACTGACGAGCCAGTTGAAGGCATTATTCATCTTTATTATCATGCTTTACAAAATTCTAACATTTCCATGTGAGTCTTTCTGAGAGTTTCCATATTTCTGCCAGAATTCTACATTTCTTTAGGTATGTTTTCCGTGTGTTACATAGCATGTTTCACATATTTGTAGTTGTTCCTTGTGTGATAGTCTGATTATGTTGGTTGCTTTTTCTTTTAACCCAGTGGTGGCTACTACTCTCTACCAAGCTTACCTCGATTTTCTCCCATCTTTCGTCCTGCTCCCTGACTTCCTAATGGGAACAGAGTGGGTATCACAAAAAGAGCCTCTGGGGAGTGCAAACCCCCCTTGTGTCCCATGGTCTCAGGGCTTCCCTACTCTTAACGCTAGCCCACATTCGGCTATTAGTAGTTCATTTAAACTTCTGGCTGGATTCTTCTTACCTCTTCTTATAGGGGAACTATCCCTTTCCTGTGCTTTCCTACAATTGAGCCAATGCTCTCTGTCTTTGGAGGTTTCTATCTGTCTTTAGTTTCAAGCTTGTTGATTGCCCTGTGACCTTAGCTCTCTGATGAGTTCAAGAAAATTAATACAGCTTTTAGAAAAATGTATTATTAGAATAAGGATAATACTTTGTCTGGCTTCGTATATTCTAGGCAGAAGCTGGAAGTGCCCTAGTGCTTAAAAAGACAGAGGGCGGGAGCATTTTCTTTGTGGCTCCCTATTGGAACCTTGCTTCTGTTTAGTTTGATGATCATGGGAGTGTAGATTGTGCAGGTAGCCACAGTTGGACACTACAGAGATTGCATGGCTGTTTCGAGATGGGGAACGCTCCAAGTATTTCACCACTTGTATTTTTCAGTCTGTGAAGTTGCCTAGCAGTGTCAGAGATGGATGGCAGACTGCTGGAATTTATCTCCTACTCCAGTTCTTGACTCCACTGTGTCTATGTGGAGACTGAGCTCAAAGAACACATAAAATTTTGTGTTTTGCAAACATTCTTCCTCTGAACTAGGTAGATGATCTTCTCAACACAGTGGTTGAAGAGTCTTTGGTATAAGGGGCCCAGCAGTTAACAGAAGTGACTAAAGTAGGCCATTTACATAGGAAATACGTAAGAATAAAAATATATGGCTCTTTTGTTGTTTATT
Organism: Nasua narica; assembly: GCA_028533885.1. Lineage (NCBI taxonomy): Eukaryota > Metazoa > Chordata > Mammalia > Carnivora > Procyonidae > Nasua > Nasua narica. Next base: position 4,307,750 of record CM052801.1, on the reverse strand, counting down.
TTTTCCCCACATTTAAGAGAGTCATGAGGTCAGGTAAATATTTTTCTCTTCTCAAAGCAACAGTTCTGGTGCAGTGATGATTGGGAACCAAGATCCATCTCGGTGCCAGAGGACAACAGGGATCAGTGGCTAAGTGGAGAGCCTGGGTTCTGTGTAAGGGGGCAGAAGCTTCTACTCAGCTCCAGCCAGTCATTGGCAGGTATGAATACAAGCTCAGTGATCCAGAAACTTCTGATATTCAGGACTTCCTGCTATCTGCATTGATATTTTAGTCTTTGTGAGTTTTAGATATTGGCTCAGCTTGGTTTTGATTTTCTTTTAAATGGTATTCAGGAGAAACAAAATATGTTGGCCAGCCAAATTCAGTTTGGGCTTCCAGTGTATGTATGACCTTAGCTCATTTATGGTAAAAATGTGAAAGATAAGCTTACTGAGAGCATTTGATGCCTCCCACGTTCTCTGCTGTAATCCCAAGAAATACTTGTTGCTGAGAGTAGACTCAACTTTTTTGTCTTGAGATTAGACAAATAGGCTAGATTTTTGGAATAGTGAATGTATTTCAGCTGTCATAAGTCTATGATCACTACAAATGCCAGTAAGCATTGTTCAGATGAGTGTATCTTGTTTCCAGGGAGTAATATAGAAAGTATGTGTCCTGCTAAAAATCTCATCAAGTAAGCAGATAGTATTTTTAAACAGAGTCGATTTTAGTTATGCCACAGGGATTCTGGGGGCTATATCACAATAATGAATGGTCAAAATTTACTGATTGTTGTCTTTAACAGGAAGACCCTTAACTGAAAAAGTGGTATAGTATGTTGCATGTTCTGATTATTTTTTTCTCATTATTTTAAACAAAATAGTCAAACCCCACTGCAGAAGGTCAACTTTACTATTTTCCTCTCTTTCTCCCTAAATTCATCTTCTTCCCAGACACTTTTGGAAGAGATAATATGGAATTCTATAAGCTTGTGGAATCTTACTTTCCCTGTGAGTAGAGGACTAGCTCTGATTCGAAGGTCCTTTTGCATTGCTGGCTCAACTCCTGAACACTGGCATAAACAGAAGGTGTCCTTGTCATAACCAATTCCTTAATTGTACTAACCACAAATTCTTGGTGACTGTTTTGCTAAAGGTAGAAGGGCATTCAGAGAAATGATAAGGCACAGTATCTGCCTTCTGTGAGTTTATCAAGGTGGAAGGAAGGTAGAGTAATGTGGATACAGACAAGGTGTGATGTCAGTGCAGGATTTGTGAAGGATGTAATCATCGTAGAAGAAGCCTCTGTCTCAGTTTGCTTATGCACTTCCTCTCCCTTCACCATTTCTAGAAAAATGTGTGATTTTTTTTTTAGTTCTGTACTTAAGTTGGCAAAAGTAAGTTTCAGTGTTATCCGTTCCCACAATGAGCCAGCAGACTTTAAAATCCATTAACCTCATATCTCAATCTGACATGTAGATTATTCTCAGGGGTATGAGGAAGTGTGCCAGGGATCTGAAAGCCATAGGATAAACAGCTCATGTCCCTGTAGACCTCTATCTATAGTTTGCATGACAAGTAACTCAAACCATCCTTATTGTGTTAAAACTCACATGGCTATATAATGACTTAAGAGGCAAAATTTGCATTAATGTATTGAGATAAGTCACAATTTATGAAAAATACAATTCTTTTGCTAGAAATTTCACGCTGATGGAGTTGCTATGACTTTTCCCTCTTATTCTCAAGGGATGTTCATTTGGTTTTGCTGCTGTTGGGGATACTTAGAGGAAGATTTCAGAAGCTCAGTTAGTTCAACCTTCTGTTGATGTTCTGTGTTTTCTTTCTGGCTCAGGATGGGGTGGAAAGAGGCAGAGACAGAAAAGTTTCTCTAATCTGGGTACTTGTGATCTTTCATAAAGAGGGGTAGGCAGAAGGGTGGAGAAGGGAGTTCCTTATGTCTTATTAATTTGGATTGTGAGTCCTTTTCTTAAAAGTGTACACACTCGGGCGTTTGGGTGGCTCAGTCGGTTGAGCCATCTGACTCTTTATCTCAGCTCAGGTCTTGATCTTGGGGTTGTGGGTTCAGGCTTGGCATTGGGCTCCATGGTGGGCATGGAGCCTACTTAAAAAAATGTGTACCTGCTAGATATGAAGTGGCAGGTAAGCAGACTTGAATTTTCTACAGATTTGATAGTTTCAGAGTAGCAAATGTATCTGAAAGAAATTGTTCAGTCTTATTTTGATCTAGCGTTTATCATCCATACCCCATATTAACTTCCTGTGTTTTACCTGATTTTACAGATTGGCTAATTTCTGTGGTTAGAATATATTCACTTGTTTCACCACTACTTTTAAACAGGAAAATAGGCCCAGCTAACTGCTGGTTTTGTGTGAAGCATTTCTTTGCATGGAAAAACACTTCATTGGAAGTGGCAACTGAGTCCTCAGGGGACCTTCCCTGCTATTCTTGTCCCACTTTTATCAAAAAGCGTGTCTGATGGGAATTTGGATGACTAATCCCATCAGGAGGCTCCTTCTAGCAGAAATTTACATTCATACTTGTAAATATAGCAGCAGTAATATCTCCTGAACCACAAGCCATCCTCTCTGTAACTTCTTATGCTGACTTGAAATTATAATGAAAGTAGGATGAAATGATCATAGGTGAGAGAGATCATTTGTGTACTCCCAGTGTCTAGGGTAGATTTTCAGAAAGTCAGGTGAATATGGGAGAATTGTAGCTTTTGGAATACTATGTTTTAATTGTAGAAGGTTTAGTTCATGCAGTTAAAACTTACTCTTGCTTAGATAAAATGCTATTCAATTTTTAATGGCATATCGAAATATTTATTGCTAAATACGTTCTAGTTCTCAGGGAATCTGCCTCAGTGCTCAAATATTTTTAATTCTTTTGCTGTACCTGCAGTGACTTAGCTTTGATTGTGTTTTGGTGAATCATCCAAATAATCTCATTTAACTTACAAATACACTTTCTCATACACAGGGCATACATAACTGACAATGGCATTATAAGAACAACGTTTAATTTCTATACTGTAAAAAAAAATAAATTCTATCGACACAAATAAGAAATATGTTCAGTGTTGTTGAATTAACAAGCTTTTGCATTTATATTATTTTAGAACAAAGAGTTGGGCCTGCTCTTTGCACAGATGAATATCCCTGAGTTCTTGAAAGCTTCAGGAACTTGAATAGGGGTTAGATTTCTTCATCCCTTCTCTGATTTTAAAAGATGTTCTAGATGCTTCCATAACCTTGAATGCAGTTTTTCATATCATAGAATGTAATGAAGACCTACAAAGAACACAGCCCTTGGTGCTAGAGCTTGGCACAGGAGAGAGTAATTATTATCTTAGGTATGTAGTACAGTGCAATGAAGAATGTCACCGGGTCCAAGTACAGGATCGTTTTTTTCTTATTTCAGAAAGGTTGTCTGGCAACCTCTCCATTAGTAAGTTGTCAGTGACTGTATTATCTCATCTCTAGAAATGAACTTGACTGACTTTCAAATGATCTCATTCACATAGTAAACAAGACACTTTCACATAGTGTCCTATTTATTTTTTTACTATGGTTTCTATTCCTTTTTAAAAATATTTCATGTTAAACATAATAAAAGGAACTCACAGCATCTAGTAAGTAATTATTTCAGTGTCTAGGATGTCAGTTATCATTTTCATAGTGGACCCTTTCATCGTATTCCTTTAAGTTTATAATGAGCTCATCTGCAGTGAGGGTAGTCTTTCCTTTTAGTATTCCATGTCAGGGTTCTGGAGGAATTTTATAGAATGATTTTGCATTTGCTTTGGCTGTGACTGATGAGGTTTCTTGTTTTGGGATTCTTAAACCATGCGGGTCATCCACATTTTGACTGTGATTTCTTGTAGGAGTAATTTTCCCCAACTCAGAGGTCCAAGAAAATTGCATACTTCCCTCTAGTAGGAAGTTTTTCTAGTCAATCTTGAGTGGACAGACAGCTCCATTAGATTTTAGTTCTTCTAGCTTGTCACCTCCTTAAGACCCAAGGCTATGTCTCCTATTCCATAAAGCACTCATCCCTGTTCCCAGAGGTATACTTTAGTTTAATAACCCTTTCTTCTCCACTAAATTGAGAGCCCACTATTATCACCTGAAAGTGGAGATGAGTTGTTCTAGTGAGATGGGATCATTTAATGGCACTCAGGACCTGGCATAGCTTTCATACTTATGCCTGTTGAGGCTTTGTGTCTGTAAGGAAGTATCCATTTTCAGCTCCTAATGAGTAAGGACCTCTCCAGGAGAAAGACTGAAAATCTGTTGTATTTTTGTAATACTGTGCTCTGTGCTTAGACCCAGGGCAGAGTGCTCAGAGCCTGGAAAAAGTACTAAGTGTTAACCCAAGTTCCTGCAAAAAGTAAAGGTTTTCATCAAGGAAATTAGTATTTAGGGCAGAATATCATGGGATGAGAACAGTGGGGCATACAAAGAAGTGAGCTGGCAGAATTTGGAAACTTGGATGGTCCAAGGAAACTGAGTACTTCATAGAGAAACTATTCTCTCTGGCATTCCAAGGTGAATTTTTTCTTGTTCTTTTCATCAGTTTCTTAGGAGGAGGCATTGGAAGCTAATAACAAAATTGCATTACCTGTCATGTTTAGTTGTCCATAGTATTTAAGGGGACCCTCTAGGAAATTCTATTTATATTTTGTCTGTTGTACTTTGAACTAGATATTCTCAACTAATTATTTTGATATCTTTGTAAAACTTTGAGTTAAAGGATTGCTCTGCATTTTCTTATAGGCAAATGTCTGAAATGGGGAGCCCCCATCTAACTATCTCATTCAAAGGAGGAGGTACGTGGATTTGGCACAGCCACTAGCAGCCCTTAAAGAATGTTCTGTTGATGGAGTTTAGATTGGTACCTGTGTGTCAGCAAGATATCCATGGATTCTGTCCAGCTGGTTCTCAAAACGATATGTCCTTATAGCTCAGCAGGCTACAGATTTCAAACAAAAAAATCCTTGACGGCATTTGGCAAATGGAAAGTCTGCCCTTGAATGGGCTAATGAACTGCTCACTGAAGGAGAAACAGAGTGACATGGAAGGCAGTGGCTTTGCAGCATCATGGTTTCACTACCACATTGAAGAGTATTAAGATCTCTTTACAACCCTCCCTGTGGCCGATGTTCTTCATTACAATTACAGAGTTTAAGGAAGTCTCATAATTCTAGTCAAGGCAACAAAGAAACACAAAAATGCAATTACCAGCAGTTTCTAGAGAAACTGAAGTCAGAATATAGTGCAGTATGATTTCCGGGAATTAAGGTCTTTAGAGAAGAGGGATCAAAGAACACAGCTCTGGAGACAATATAGAAGTTGCAGATTCATTTCAGTTTATCACTTTTCACTGAATTGCTAAGTATTCCCTTAGGCTTCATGTATGCAACTCCAAGGAAGGATTTTGGATTTTTGACTTCTAGAAGTAGGCAGTAATACATTTGTGTTGTTTTATTTAAGTTTATTTTATTTATTTAAGTTTTATTTAAGTTTTATTTAAGTTGTTATATTTAACACTATATGTTGTAGTTTGTTACAACAGTCATAGGAAGCTAATATACCAACAGTAAAATATGATCTGTTACTTATTTTGTATATTATCTGTCTTTCTCTGCTAGAATGTAGATGCCAGGAGGGCAGAGAATTTTGACTATTTTATTTTCCTCTGTGGCCCAACTGGTTTGAACATAGCTTGGCATAAAGCAGGCTTTCTATAAATTTTTGTTCAGTGGATGCCATAGTGAGGGGCTGGCTTGGCTGTCCACACAGAAGGCTTGGAAAGTCTACCGCCATGCCCATTCCAGGCTGTTGTGTTTACTTATTATTCCTTTCAGGCACAGTTGGATCACACTAAAGTCTAATGACCACTGCTTCCCAGTGTAAGTTTTATGTATTTAACATATAGTTATCACCTGCTAAACTTATAGGTTATTTAAGTTTGTTTCAGTTAGATGTCTCTCATTTGTATTCCAGACATGTTTGAATATTTAAGCGAATCTATCCCCACTGAGGGAAGGACTTTTGAGATTTATGGGCAATGATAGAAGTAAGCATTAAGCACAAAAAACTTTTTGGAGTAATATTATTTTAAACTACTTCTTTTGTAACTATGTCCGCTTGCTTAGAAAAGTGTAGCTGGGTGTGTTTTTCTCATTGACTTGCTTCCATTCTGAGTGTTGTCAATAACTCTGTAGGGAAGGCACTTGTTTGCTTGTTTTTTCCTTTTTTTTCCCCCTGGTAAATTTAAACATTTCCTTTGGCGGAGCAGAGTTTGCAAGCATGCTGGTAATTTCTTCTTCCGGAGCCCGTCCTGGACGTTTTGTAAAACTGGCTCTCTCTGAATGGCTCTGTGCCTCCACATGAGAACCAAGAGAGCATAGCCCACAATTGAACCTCAGGCAGTTTCTCTGGGAGTAATGTTCTTTGCCAGCTGTGGCGCACCCCGTCTTTGTTTCTGGACTCTTTCCCTCGTAGTTTATTTTACTGGCCCTCCAATGGAGTTTGGCAGGCATTAGCTAAGAACCTTTGATTTAAATATAGCTTTCATTATTGTGACATGCATCCTGCTTTGAACATTCATAGCTTCAGTGTGTTGCCTTGCCTGAAATAATGCTGTTCTTCTTTTATTGTTTTCCTTCTCCCCTAATATGGGTCTTTAAAAGCCTTTAGACAGTGTCGCAGTATTTATTATTGTTCAATGAACTTAGTGTGCTGTGCTGTTTCACAAATTGGTTTCCATCTGTTCTTTCTCTGCTTTTCCATGTAGTTTTCTGCTGCGATAATTGCATTGTTGTGTTTCATTCCAGAAAGTCCAGTCCAGTGGAAATTGGACGGCCTTCCTATAATCCTTGCCGTCAGCAGCAAAGACATCCACACTTTTGCCCAGCTTGTGCCTGCTATACCAGATGTCCTCCAGGGCAGCCTTAACCCAAAGTCTTTGGATTAAAGGACTTTGTTCTTTTTTTTTTTTTTAAGATTTTATTTATTTATTTATTAGGAAAGAGAGAGAGTGAGAGAGAGCATGAGAAGGGAGAAGGCCAGAGTGAGAAGCAGACTCCCCATGGAGCTGGGAGCCCGATGTGGGACTCGATCTTGGGACTCCGGGATCATGACCTGAGCCAAAGGCAGTCGCTCAACCAACTGCGCCACCCAGGCGCCCTGGACTTTGTTCTTATTAAGGGGAATCAGGGCTGTATGTGAGGCACATATATAGACACACACCTGAACAGTGTTAGAGCAACTCTAATTCCCATGTATAAAGAAATGGAGCTGTTTCTGGAACATGAGCCTGACTTCTCCATTTCTGCCATTAGCGACTCCCCTGCGCCCAAGAAGCTAAAGTCTCAATTCACCATGCAGGTTGCATGCAGTAAGGACCTCTTACACAGCCCCTGGTTTTATCTGCTTCATTTCTACCACTGTCTCAGCCTCAGGGGGCTTGCAAGTGAGGATTGTTTATGAGTTTTGGAAGTGCATCCTGGAGTGTGACCCCTAGAATAATTTTATTATCTTCATATTTCATTATGGGTCGAGTCAGTGGAGAAGTCGGCTGTGGGACAGCTGAGATACCACTTCCATTTGGGATTTTAATTAGCTTAGATGTGATTTATGAGGATGAAAGAAAAAGTTCATCCATAAACAATGCAGCGATTGAATTTAGCCAAGTGCCACATTAAACTGGCTGTATCTAATGCCAAGTTGACATATTTGCAGCATTTTGGTTTTCATTATGTTTTCTTAAAACTGATAACAAAAGAGCAAAACTGTAATAAAGAACCCCTCCAGACTGTATCAGGCCCCACAGTCGCATACATGACAGGCAAGACAAATGAATGTTGTAGTTGCAGCCTCACTTTGAACCAAGTAGAACAATATGCAGGAATTATTTGGGGCTGGAACAAACTTGTGATTCCAAACATTGAGTGTATCTCTGAGTAATATTTAGTCTGTATCTAGATGTTCTCCACTATGTGTTATGGGTTTAACTGGGTCCCCCACTCCCCAAATTAATATATTGAAGCCCTAATCCTCAAGTCCCTGAGAATGTAACCTTTTCTGGAGGTTGGGTCTTTACAGAGGTAATCAAGTCAAGAGGTCACTCATTGGTGTCCTTATAATTCAATATGACTGGTGTCCTTATAAAACAGAAATTTGTTCACAGACAGACACACATAGAGGGAAGGTGAAGTGAGGAGACGTAGAGGGAAGACAGCCATCTACAAGCCAAAGAGAATGGCCTGGAACAGAGCCTGGTCTCACATCCCTCAGAAGGGACTGACAACCCTAGGTCTCCAGAATTGAGACCATAGATTTCTTCTGTTTAAGCTTCCAGTCTGTGGTGCTTGGTTAGGGCAGCCCCAGAAAACTAGCCCATCATGGCAAATTCTCTCTTCCCCTCTGAGTTGGCTAGGTTGTGGGTTGTCCATGCCTCTCCTCCTCCCCCAGTCTGTCTTGTATCTTTATTGCTAAATTGCAGGCTTTATTTGATGGCACATAGGAGAGATGAATACTGTGGTCATTATCTGTTGCTGCGTAACAAATCAGCCCCAAACTCAGCAGTTCAAAAGCAAGGAACATTTATTATCACTTTAATCTCATTGTTATCCGTTATTATACACTGTCTCACCATTTTCATGGGCTAGCAGTCTGGGTGTGTCTCAGCTGGGTCCTCTGGCTGAGTCTCTCGTAGGCTGCAATGAGAGTGTCCGAATGCAGTCTCCTGCCTCCACTGGTGAGGATCCGCTTCCCCCTTGTTCCTGTGGCTGAGGGCAGCCTTCAGCCTCTCTTTCCCAGCTTCTGTTTTTGTTGCTGGAAATCCGCTGTCTGCCTGTCACTCTTTGGAGGGCAACTTGGTTGTTTCCTCTCCTTTTAAGATTTTCCTTGGTGTCCTCTAATTTTACTTTGACTTAACTAGGCGTGCACTTTTAATTGTGAAATTTTGTTGGGATTCCTGGGAACTCCTGAATTTATAGATTGATGTCTTTTACCCATTCTGGGGGAAAAATCTTCTTTATTCATATTATATGAATATTCTCTTCCCTATTCTTTTTCTTTCCTTCTGGGATTCTGAGAAAATATTTTGTATCTTACCCAATCTCTACATTTCTCAACGTCTCTTTCATCTTCTGCGTCAGCTTGTTTTGCTCTGCTGCATTCTGGATAATATTTGCCCCATCTTTCTGTTACCCAGTCATCTCTCCAACCATGTTCACTGTGCTGTTAAACTAATTTATTGAATCTTTCTGTTATTTTATTTTCTATTTCTCTTTTGTTCTGTTAAGCCTACTGGGTCACTTTTTATAGTAGTATGTTGTATTTTATTCCTTTATTTTATTTTTTTAATAGATTTTATTTATTTATTTGACAGAGAGAGAGAGATCATAAGTAGGCAGAGGAGGCAGAGAGAGGGGGAAGCAGGCTCCCTGCTGAGCAGAGAGCCCGATGCGGGGCTCGATCCCAGGACCCTAAGATCATGACCTGAGCCAAAGGCACAGGCTTTAACCCACTGAGCCACCCAGGCGCCTATATTTTATTCCTTTAAACATAATAAGTGAGTTGCTTTAGATTCAGTGTCTGATCATTTCAATATCTGAAGCTTTTGCAAATCTAGTTTTCCTCTAATTCTGCCTCACAGTGTCTAGTTTCCTTGCATGTTTGCTGATTTACTTGTGAAATATGCTCTTTCCTTGGAAATTATTTTGAAAATTCTCTAAGGCTTAAGAGGGAGGTATGTTCACGGAGAAGAATTGCATGTTTTCCACCCAGTACTTGGGACCAAGTGTTGCTGCACCAAATGCTTGTAAACTTTTGCGTGGTAAGTATGGAGATGGAGAGTGACATTTGGGAATTTTTATAGTACCCTGACGCTGTGACAGCATCAGTCTGCTGTGTTTGTCTTTTTATTTCCATATCGTTTTGTTGTAGTTCGTTTCTATTGTATTTTATAAAAATATGAGAGTTCCCATGGATTGGAAATGAAACTAACAGCCCAGCTCTTCACCACAGGTAGTTTTAGAGGTTCTTTTTTGAGCTAAATTGATAGCGTAACATTATTTTGGACTTCCGAGATGATATGAATTTGGGTTGCAAATCCACATGAATGGCAGTTGTTAGGACAACTTTTCAGTATTTATCCCTTTGCTGCTTTTCTCAGGATAAAGGAAAATGTCCTTGTGTTCCTTTTATGATGCAGATTTGGGTAGGAGTCCATTTTGCCTCCAGTGTACATGGAAGGTGTAGCACTTTGGAGATCCCAGATTTGAGGAAGAAGCATCGTTTATTAAATTTCCCACCCTGAATGAGCCCTGTTGTTTTTATTTTCTTCTTCTACCTCGTGTACCTCATAGGAATAAAAACTAAAACTTAAATCCCCAGGTTGACCAGATGCCCTCAGGGAAAAATGGCAGTAGTGTTCTGCTATCTCTTCTTAATTCTCACCTTCACTTTGATTTGGGCCTGATACACATTAAAATGTATATGTATGTGTATTTGTGTCCTTTTAACAAATGCAGAAAGAGACTCAGTGAGGTTCAAAGAGTTAATCAGGTTTTCAGTTCAGGGTACAGAGTATGAATCCAAAACTGGGTCTGCTGAGTTTCTTCTAGCGTCCTTCCCACTGCACTCAGTCGTAGCAGGACTTTCTCATTGGGAAATAGAGGGTGACACCTGTGGGTACATATTGTTCATCTGATATTTACTTCAGGTGCAGAAGTATAAAATAATGTGAAACAGTACCATATACTGCCAGGAGATGGGGGAAAACGGGTACTTTCATATATTATTGGTGATAATACGAGTGTTTATTGGCCTGTTGGATATTTTTTTTTTTTTAAAGATTTTATTTATTCATTTAACAGAGAGAGAACACAAGCAGGCAGAGAGGCAGGCAGAGGCAGAAAGAGGAGCAGGCAGAGGCAGAGAGAGGAGCAGGCTCCCTGCGGAGCAAGGAGCCCGATGTGGGACTCGATCCCAAGACGCTGGGATCATGACCTGAGCCAAAGGCAGCTGCTCAACCAACTGAGCCACCCAGGCGTCCCGGCCTCTTGGATATTAATGTCTACAACTCTCGAAATGTTAAACGTAGTCTTTGACGCAGCTGTCCCATCTTGGAGCTCCATCCTCTAGAAATGAGGCTCAAGAGGTAAAGACCAGTGAATGTTCCAGAGTGGGTACAGAGCCTTGCTCAAGCTGATAAGAAGCTGGAAACAAAGTAACTGCCCTTTAGCAGAGGAGTTGTTGAGTAAATTAGAACGTATTGACAACACGGCACGTCGTAGCAATCAGCCATCTGGAAGAATGAATTTCAATGTAGGAGTTGGTATCTGGGAATTTCTACAATGTATTATTGTTAAGAGAGAAAAGCAAGAAGCAGTATGTAATAATTTGTTTAAAAATTCCCATTTTTATAAAGCAATAATTCTGTGTGTGTGTGTGTGATTAACTATGCAGAAAAATATGGAAAGATATGTTCTAGCTTCTTCACCTGGGTTAGGTGAAGGAGGTGAGGGAGGGCTGTGGCAGCATCGTGAGGAGTAGGGAGCAGTGATGGGGGGAGGCTAGGGGAAGACATGCGAAACAGCAGACACACACGAGAACTACTACTAAGACAATCAATGAGTATATGTGAGAGGATCACATTCGGGCATTATATAAACTTACATGTGGATATATGTATGAAAAGATTTTGAAGTGAATTGACCAGAAAGACTTTCTCTAAGAAAAAGCGTTAGAGTGATTAGCTTGAGGAGAGAGATAAAGAAGCTATCTTTCAGCTCATTGCCTTCCAGGCGATGGGAGTCTACAGGAGCTGTCTATGAGCCTTGTCTGGCTGCCTTCTTCCTTCCAGCTCATCATCCTTCCTTGTTAATAGCAGACCAAACCTCAAATGCACAACCTCTCCTCTAGGGAGCACTGCGCACAGCCCCCGGAGTCCTGTTGAAGCATCATTCTTTGCCACTCGGAGTCAACATATTGCAGAGCCCCTGGTAGGATTGAAATGCTGCCCCATGCACGTGGTAAGCATACACTGAGTGCAAGGTACCGTGCCCAGACACTGGGCTCATCAACCGAATAATAGGGAACACGTGTCTCCAACACGCTCCTTGATGTGTCTGGAATTTACAAGACACCCTTAAAATGGAACATTAAAAACAAATACAACAGACAAAACAGAGTTTCCTTAAGAAGCTGAGTATCGGTGCATTTTACTCACCTTTCGCAAAAGAAGAACGTGGAGTCTTTCCCGTCATTCTCTAACGCGGTGGCGCTGACCGTGGTTGAAAGCACTTTTCTTCGTGTCATCACATGTCTTCCTCCGTGCGCCAAGGCAGGATTGTTGCTCACTTAGCTTGAAATAGTGCAGAGGCGGGTGTTGGTCTGTAGACTTGTATCTCTGCCCTCCGAGTGCAGTAAACAAGCCTGTTCTAATCCAGAGAATAATGGACAAGTTACTGCTTGATTTCTGCTCCCATTTGTACCATCTTCAAAAACCCCTAATCTCCTGAAACACAATACCTCCCCCAAGCCCCCAAACCAAAAATAAACCAAACAGAAACAAAACCAAAACAGAACCCCCCAAAACCTACAAATGGCTGGAAAGTGTTAAGAGTTTGCGTGACCTTAGCAGTCTCGATGTCATGTTTCTTATCCTTTCAGAGTGTAGGGACCTGCTTTAAGATTGGGATTTCCGGGGCGATAGCAACAGTGACTTTAGTGTTTGCCTCCCCTGCCCCAGACTGGTCTTCCTTTTGGCTGCAACTGGATGTCTTCAGGATATTTGCATTCTCATGTGGGGACACTGATCTAATCCAGCGTTTTCAGTTTTAGATGAGGCATGACCTGACTAAGCGCACAGTGAGATAGGAAAAGATACAGATTAGGGAGTGAATTGCACACTTTTTAAAATTGTGCTGCCCAGTATGGTAGCCAGCAGCTGCGTGGGGGTACCAAGCCCTTGAGAAAGAGTGAGTCTGAATTGAGATGTGACCTAAGCGTGAAATGCATACATGGATGTCAAAGACCCACTACAAAGGAAATGCAAAATGTCTCATCAGTAATTTTTTGTATTAATTACATTTTGAAATGATAATATTTGGGATATTTTGGGTTAAGGAAAATATATTAAAATTAGTTTTATTTGTTTCTTTTTTAAGGATGTATTTATTTGAGAGAGCACAGGTGTGTAAGCATGTGAGAACGAGCGCAGGCATGGGTGTGCGTGCGCGTGCGCACACACACACACACGCACACACACACACACACACACAGAGTGGGGAAGGGCTGATGGAGAGGGAGAAAGAATCTCAAGCCGACTCTGCAGTGAGTACAGAGCTTGGAAGCCAGGCTTGATCTCACAACCCTGAGGTCATGACCTGAGCCGAAACCAAGAGTCAGACACTTAACCGACTGCACCACCCAGGTGCCCCAAACTTGTTTCTCTTTTAAATGTGGTTATTAGAAAATTTAAAATCACGTATGTTGCTCACGTTATATTTCTGTCAGGGGGCACTGATTTAGACAGTACTGATACTTCCCTACTGCGTTCGTACCCGAAGAACCGTCCTACACCCTTCATTCATTCATCGGCAGAGGTTTTGTTTGTGAATTTGTAGGTTTGGGTGGCTTGTTTTCAATCCCCACTATGTGGGAAAGTATCAAAATCATTTTTAATCACTGAAGGAATTGCCTTGAGCAAGGCAGAGGTTTAAGAAAATGGTTCACTCCATCAATAGATGGGAACTCTCGGCACAGCAGCCTGCCCTGAGGGGCTTCCAAGGGGAAACAGGCATGGCCAGCTGCTGTCTGTTGGGAGAGGCCAACACACTGCAAAGAAGCACTCAGCACAGACCAAAACCCATGTTTGTTGGTTGTTTGGTGCTTCGGCTCTCTCTAGCTGTCTCTGTCTCATTTTGGGTGTCTCTGCCTAAGACTTGCTATCAGTCCCTCATCACGTGGTTTCCGATTCTCTAGGTCCTCCTCCGCCCCGCCCCCCCCACTCGACCCACTGGGCTGTCCCACCTCTGTTGCCAGGGGGTGTAGGCACAGTTGTCCCAGACCTCCATGCTGACACGTGTCTGCCCTTTTACCATGCTTTTCCCTTTTCCCAAATTTCCCAGATCACTCTTTTCCCAGATCTGTTCTGATTTATTCCCCTGGCAAATTCAGGCTATCTTCCAAACTTAGGTCACACATCAATGCCTCGACTTCACTGGCAGAGTTAGAGTCAAGAAAGTCTCCCCAAACTTTACTACTTAGAGTGTGCTACGTGAAATGCCAGCAGCAGCATCACCTGGGAGGTGCATAGAAATGTAGACTCTTCATCCCCACCGCAGACCTTCTGAATCAAATCTCCATTTGAACAGGATGCTCAGGTCTTTTGCACATTGAAGTTTGAGCAGCTGTGACCTAGAGCACTAGATGCATGCTTAATTGTAACACATATTGTGTTGTAACTTTTTGTGGAAGGGTCAGCATCCTCCACCAGGTTGCAGTCTGAGGTTAGAGGCTACCTGCTTTATCTGTGCATTCACAGTGCCTAGGAACTTTAACCTGTGTGCCTAATGAGACAGAAAGACAGGGTTTCCAGTGAAAAGGCCTTGGCCTAGATACAGATTTTGAAGTCAAATGCGCATGCAAAGGAAGTGAACTTTTGCAAGTGGCTGGGATTGACTGGGAAATTACAACAACAAGAAGAGAGAGTTCTGATCATAACCACTGTCGACATTTAGGAAGATGGTACAACTGGCCCAAGAAGAAGGGGCTGCTATTGAAGTAGATGGAACAGGGATCAGGAATATTGAAGACCAGCCACAGTGACAGTTGAGAAATGCTCAAGAAGGAAGGGATGTTCAGTAATAGAAAAAGCCTCAGGTCAGTGACATTCAATGATGCTTAAAGGTTTGGGTTTGCAATGAATTGGATGGCGTCAAACAGCTTAACGGGGCTTTCATTGTAGTTGCATGTGAAGAAGAGTCCTTGTCGTGAGCCAGAGAGTGGATAACGGGTGATGGGGTGACACTTGGCTGTATAGGGCCTGAGGAACTAGAGTCCTCGTTTGAAGGGCAGTGGAGGGACTTATGCAAGGATTTTCTTAGGAAGCAGAAATACGTGTCTTCTCTATTGGATTATAAGCCCCTTAAAGCTGTGCCCATGTCTTAATGGTCTTTATTTCCTCAAGATGCCCCTTTGGAACCCATTATTTGTAGGAATCGACTATCAGTGTTTTAACTTGTAATAGATTGAATGAAAGGTCCGGGGAGCCAAAATAAATAGGATTATAGGAAAGAAGTCCAAAAACAAGTGAGCAGTTTTATGACTCATTCAAAATTAGATAAGAGGCCATTTCAGGGAGATAATTCCTCTG
>CM052801.1:4247946-4292250 GCA_028533885.1 Nasua narica | reverse complement strand
CGAATATTTATTTCATGCTATCTCATTTTTTATCATGAGAAGATAAATTTTATGACTGAGAACTTTTTCCAGAAGAAATTAACTACAGAAATAACCAGCAATTTTTAGTATATCTGCATCAGGGAACAAGGCCATGTTATCTCCAATTAACTAACGATGAGCTTCTTTTGTTAAGCCCTGTAATGAGTAATTTAGAGCTTTTAGTCTATCTTGGGAGGATAAAATGTTCCATGATGTGCAGAGTAGGCTTGCTCCTAAGAGACAAATTTAGAAAACTGTTCAATTTCATGATAAAGGCTATGTTTACACTAGGGGGAAAAAGTTGAATATTTATTTGGAAAATGTGTGCAGCATTGAGATGGAATTTCTTCAGTTGTGTTCCATGCTTCATTTTTCTCTAAACCCCAATTTAGCTTTGATTACTATAAAAACAAAGCAGCAGGTTACAGAGGTTTTCAAGGAGTTTCAAAACCTGAGGGAAAATATTGTACTATTTCTGGCAAATGTAGGCATTGCCACACTTCTTTGATCATGAGGAGAGAAATAAATCTTAGAAAGGTGTTTTTAGCAATTTCCGAGAACATATTTCCCTGAAAAACATCAAGAATGAAATTCCTGTTAAGGAAAGAAGATCATAATGATTTTTTTGTTTCCTCCCTCAAAAAGTGTGGCCTTGGGGCGCCTGGGAGGCTCAGTTGGTTAAGCCTCTGCCTTCTGCTCAGGTCATGATCTCAGGGTTCTGGGATCGAGCCCCTCATTGGGCTCTCTGCCCCTCCGCCCTTCTTGTGATCTCTCTCCCTGTCAAATAAATAAATAAAATCTTAAAAAAAAAGAATGAAAGAAGTGTGGCCTTAAGGCCAATGTGGTCACCTGGCCTGAAAGTACTTTAAGAAACTAAGATCTCTTCTTATCTGTTTAAATATTTAAAGGTGTTCCTTTACAAACTAGCCATAATTTTTTTTTGTATCATGATGTTATCCTTGATCACTGTTCTATAGTCTGTGTACAGAAATGGAGGATTCTTCTAAAAGTTTTAATTATTAGTTTATTCATATGCCAGCAATGAAGAAGCTGTACAGAAATGGACATGAGGGGCAAGGGATTGCTGGGAGGGCATTTGAAAGAGAGACTGGATAGGAAAACTTTAGATTCATGGAGAAAACTGGTTGTAACCGTGAGTGTTAGCCCACTGGATCCAGCTTTCTGAGATCATGAACATATGAATAAAAGGGATGGGAAAAGAGAATCAAGGTGGAGAGAGAGTGTGTGGGCCCCATCAGGAAGTGGGAAGACCCATCAGCAAACCTCAGTTTGGCCACGTGTTCCTGACGGGCAAAACAAGAGTCCTGGTCACTGACTTTCGGCTTCAGGAACCTTTAGCACATGCATCAAATGTCAGAGAATAACCGTGCGATTTAATTTCCTTGCAGTAATTCCATCTACCCTCTTCTGAATTGAGTGAAAAGGCTCACTTACCAAGATAGTAAATAATGTAATGGTGTCGATAGTCTGGTAGTGATACTGTAGGCCAAAAGAGGAAGAGAAGACTATGATTAATGGAAGAAGTGACTCTCAGCAGGAAAGAGATATAGGTGCAGAGAAAAACAGGAGGAAATTCATATAAAGAGGTGATGCAGGGAGAGATTATAAGTGACTAGGACCAAGC
The DNA here is from genome assembly GCA_028533885.1 of Nasua narica. Lineage (NCBI taxonomy): Eukaryota > Metazoa > Chordata > Mammalia > Carnivora > Procyonidae > Nasua > Nasua narica. The sequence goes on along the minus strand of CM052801.1, from coordinate 4,290,584 downwards.
CTGTTGCATTAAGGCAAGTCGCAAATGGCTGAGGGATCAGTGCAGGAAGCTGGAAAATCAACACTGCCATCCTCCATGAGATAAGGAGGTTGAGGGGTCTTCTAGGGGACAGTGCGAGTGGCTGCAAAGTAAACCCTGTCAGTAGACATCACAGCTCAGTAGATTGCAAGCCACCTGTCATAAATTCCAATAACATCAATTTCTACATCCTAGTAACATCTAGATTCCTTCCAGGAGCCCACTAGGCTCTCCATGTTCTGGTCCCGTGTGGTGGGCAGACTTTAACAATGGCCCTTGATGATCCCCACCTCCTCATAGACATAGCCTTATGTCATCCTGACCTTTTGAGTGTGGGCTGTGACACCTCCCCCAAAATTAGAATACAGCAAAGGTGATGGGATGTCACGTCTCTGGTTGGGTTACAAAAGACTCTGACTCTGTCTGTTAGAAGGACCTCCCTTGCTGGCCTCGATGGAGGAAGCTGCCCTGCTGGAGAGGCCCATGTGCTGAGGGACTCAGATGGCCTTCCATGAATAGCAGCCAGGAACTGAGTTCCAGAGCCACAGCCGTAGGGGAGCGGATTCTACCCACAACCTTGTGCAGGTTCTTCCCCAGCCAAGCCATCAGATGACAGCACAGTCCTTGAGACCGCCTGAATCCGAGGATGCAGTTAAGCCGTGCTCACACTCCTGACCCACAGAAACTGAGATGATAAATGCATGTTGTTTTAAGTCACTGAAGGTTATATAATGTATTACACAGCAATAGATAATATAATTTTATATGTGGTCAGTTTCTCCCCCAACCCTACTGGAATGTAAACTATAAAAAAGAGAGAGAAAGAGAGAGAGAGCTTTTTGTCTGTCTTTCCCCCACCAATGCATTTATCAACCCTATAATTATGCCTGACACACATTATTATTTGTCCAATGTACTTGTTGAATGAATCAACATGTATTCAGGAATAACACAGTTACGCCATAGCCTTTATAAATAAGCTAAAAACATTCATACTTTGGTAAATTTTGTCTTTATTAGAATGTATATATACATATGGTATTAGTTTAAACACCTAAATATATATAGATGCAGGTACACACACACGCGCGCGCACACACGTATCACGAATACATGCATATCACACACACACACACATGCACACATGTATCACAAATACATGCATATAAATTGGATGTGAATACTAACCATTGCACTTTGCACATGAAAGAACAAGTGCAACCGAGGCATTATTCAGGAACTCGTTTGGCATTTCCCTTCTCATTCACATCATTACGGTCTCTGTTTCCAGAGACGAGCTGTGTCGATGGAAGCCCAATTAGTGGATGTGGAAACTACTTTCCCTTCAAAATCACTGCCTTCAAAACACAGGCTGTCCATCTTGGTGTTTAAACACCTTTCCATGAAATAGCTCTCTGTGGCATTTCTCCTCTCATTCAGCGCATTCTTCAGCTGCAGAATTTCTCTTTGTTTCTTCTTATGATTTCTGTCCCTCTGTTAAACTCATTTTGTTTGTGTATTATGTTCCTGATTTCATTGAATTCTCTGTGCTTTCTTGTAGCTCACTGAGCTTCCTTACAACAACTATTTTGAATTCTTTACTGGGCAGATCACAGACTTCCATTTCTTTGGAGTCCATTACTGGAAACTTACTGTGTTCTTTGGTGATGTCACTGTTTCCTTGATTTTTCACGTTCTTCAAACTGTTGCATGGCCATCTTTACATTTGAAGAAGCAGTCACCTTCACCAGTCTTCACTGACTGGCTTTGGAAGAGAAATCACTTCTATCCATCCTGCTCGAGATGCTGAAGCTTTCTCAGACCTTTTGTATGGATATGCCTACTCTACCCTTCATGTTCCTTCTTAGGGAATTCTAAGACTGTATGCCCTCTCTGGACCCTGCAAAGGCAGGCTGGGTGCTGACAGCTTGTTTCGGCTCTCTGGGTGGTGCTCAGTGCTCACATTTGTGTGTTGTCTTTCAGTCCCACCGAGTTGGGCCAGCTCTCTGTGTGTTCTGCAAAGTCTCACCCTGGCCACTGTCCGGGGTGCACACAGGGAGCTCCCGTGATGTGGGTGTGAGGGCTCTCACAGAGCATACATACATCTCTCATACAGAGCATTTGGGGTACCTGTGGGCCAGCTGGGGAGAGTGACGCATGAGGTGCCCCAGTGGCTCATTTGCAGCCTTTCTGATGGGGTCCGTGAAGTAGTTAGTAGGGTCTGTATCCCTTCGATGCCTTTTGAAAGCCCCAGCCCCTACTTACCTGGCAAGGGCAATAGTGTGAGCACAGAAGCCCTGGCTGTTCCCCCCACTCGTGCACCTTATGTCAGTGCCCTCGGTGGGGCAGGAAAGCAGCCGGCCTCTTGGGCAGTGTCCTGCACCGCTGAGGGTGGTGGGTTCTACTCACCTGCTCTCCCTTCCCCCCTGGGAGAGATCACAGGCCACAGAGGGCTCCTTTGGCGCTGAGCTCTGCTGCCTTACGCCGCGACATAAAAGTCAAACTGTCCCTCTTAGCCTCTTCATTGTCTGATCTTGAATTTTTTTTTTTCTTCAGTGGTGCGCTGGAACTTCTCCGCTGGACTCCCAGACTTCTAAAGGTACTCTCGTCTGAAAGATTGTCAGAGTCGGTGTTCCTTCCAGGGAAGGTGGCAGGAAACTCCCATTCTCCCATTTTGCCAACACCATTCTCTCTTGTTTTTTTTTTTATCTGTGTTTATAAGTTTAGATTCTGATTTTCTGTTGACTCTTTACACCTAAGTTTAGCATGTTTGGGCCAAGGTCTTCTCTTTTCATGTCCTAACCAGGAATTGGCACTTTTTTTTTTCCTCTAAAAGGCCAGATAGTACATATTTTCAACTTTGTGGGCCATATGGTTTCTGTCCCAATTACTTCATTGAAACACGAAGGCAGCCACATCTATGAGATGTGAGCTCGTCGGCGTGGCTGTGTCCCAGTAACGCTTTATTTAAAGAAGTGGTGGGCTGGGTTTGGCCCACGGGTCACGGTAACTTTGTGGCATGTTCCCTGACCTGGTTAGCTCCCTCCCTAATGCCTGGCACTCAGGTAGAAGGATGTGTCTGAAAGAGCATTATAGCTCTTTGCTTTGGGTTGTGGTACTTCACCAGGGAGACCACTGGGGAAGCATAAAACACAGACACGTTGTGGTTCACATCATGCCTTACAATCTCAGAGCTGTAGGACTGTCTGTGCATTCGTTCATCCCTCAGTGTGCACACATTGATGGTAATATTGTTCATCAGAGACGGCATTTTTCTAGTATGTTTTCTGGTGAAGGAGTTAGGCAGGAGCCAAGGGGGCTAGGTTTGAAGCTGACTATGCAGTCATCGTAGGAATGGAAATTCAGGGGTGAAGGCACCCCTTCAGAAGATGAAGGCACCAGAGCATCTGGTGTTTGAAAGGGACAGGTCCTGTTGCGTTGATATTCAAATCCCCTGCCATAGCTCTGGCTGTCTCTGCTGAAAATCATTGATCAAAGCTGTTTGAGGGAAAACGCCATTGTTTCTCTTGCCTTTGCGTGTTGTTCATGTCATAGTTCTGGGTCTTGCCCTGGAATATGCTTCATCAATATTTGACTATTGGCAGAGGGTTTCATGTCTTTTTCCTCTGTGAGGCTGATTTGAAATGATTCCAGACGTTCTGTGACCGTCAGCTGCCAATTCTTCTCTTCGAGTAGATAACCTGGAACTGTTTCCAAGCTATACAGCAGGTCAGCTTCCAATTGCTAGCTGTCTTTAGAAGTCTGAATGATTCCTTGGGATTTGTGGAATTTGTAGCATCATCTTGAATTTTCTTTCCAGTATGATGACTTATGTTACATGGCTTCCGGGAGATCTTTTCCAAAGAAGTGAAGAATTAATTTTCTCCGATTGTGGAGGTACGAAGAAAGTATGGAAGCTGTATTAGTGTGTTGGGAATCTGGCTTGGCAGTTGGAGGGCCCTGGGTTGGAATTGGTAGCTCTGCCCTCACCCTGTGATTTCGGCCCCCTTGCTTAATCCCTCTGGAGATAAAACCACGCATGGAGAACTACGGGACTAATAACTCCTTCCTTTGGGGATAGCTTTAAGAGTAGGAACTAATGTAAATAAAGCTACTCCCGCAATGCATTGCACAGAACGCTTGCTCAGTGAATGGAAAGTAGTATTAAAATGAGGAGATATGAGTGGAATTATAATAAGAAAACATGCATTGTACTACTGTGTGAGGGCTGAAAGTTCTTGATACAGATGAATAAAAATGGTGCCGTGTGGCCATTAAATTCAGAATTATGTTGAGGGATCCTGGGTAGCTCAGTTCGTTGAGCATCCAACTCTTGATTTCAGTTCAGGTCATGATCTCAGAGTCCTGGGATCGAGGTCTGTGTGGGGCTCCCTGCTCAGCTGGGAGTCTCCTTGATATTCACTCTCCCTCTTCCTTTGCCTCTCCCCTCGCTTGCACCCACACTCTCTCTCTCAAACGAATAAATAAGTCTTCCCAAAAAAAGAATGACATTGAGAGCAACTTTTTAGCTTATGCTAATGAGACAGTGCAGCATAAGGTGGGAGAGTATAAATAACTATAATTGTCCATTATTTCTAATTTGCATTAACCAGTCATCAGTTGTCTTTTCAGTAGGTTTGTGCTTACTAAAAACAGTAACAAACTTTATTACCTCAAATCTATTCTGTGCTCCACTTTGGCTAAGTCCCAAGGAGTAGAGCTCTTGCTCCAAGAGGGACAGAGGGGGGTTCCTGCTGGAATACCCATCTGTCATGAATAGTTAGCCTTTGAGCACATGAAAAACAGGTCCTTTCCCCAACATGTGAGTGTAGCTTGCATTGCTTTAAGGTGACTACACAATAGCAGTATTTGGGGAAATTACCTAAATTCCCTGAGTTTTAATTTTGTCATCCGAGCAACAAGAAGGTAGGGTGCTTTGGGCCTCCGAAATCTTTTGCCAGCTCTCATATTCTATAATTTCAAGGCATTTCTACTGTAAGAATCAGAAGCGTTGGATTTTTCTCCCCAAATGCCCATTTCAAGACTCAAACCAAATTTCATCCTTGCTGAGACAAGGCCTAGAATATCTGACCTATTTACTCATCTCCCTGCTGTTTTTTTGGCACATAGCTGCAATTATTCAGATAGTGCAAATTCATCACAAATATTCTTTGACTAAAGTCATGCTAGAATTAATTTCTCAACCGTTTGAGATGGTTTAAAATACTGTTGGCTAGGGTGCATTCATTAAGTACTATAATTGCATTTAGATCAGTCACTGTTCCTCTTTTCCCCTATTTTCAATGGAAAACAAAGAGTTCTCTCTCCATTCTGCCCTCCTTCCTTGTGCCTTCTTTAGGATCTTGGTCTGGCAGCTGCAGAATCCGTATGGCAGCAAGCTTCTCATTCTTGCAGCTGCTGGCTGCGTGCTTCCCAAAGCTCCGGACTATGAACTTAATCCAAAATCTTTGTTGTTTCCATAGCAACCGGCACAGCCACAGGTCCCGGCATTTCAGAAAATGAGAGAGTGGATATGTGTGTTATATAATAGAGCTGTGTGTTTTTGAAAACATTCATTATTTTTTTTTTTTTTTTAAGATTTTATTTATTTAGGGACACCTGGGTGGTGCAGTCAGTTGGGTGGCTGACTCTTTGTTTCAGCTGGGGTCATGATCTCATTGTTGGGAGACTGAGCCCGAGTTGGGATTCATGCCCAGTGTGGAGTTTGCTTGAGATCTCTCTCTGCTCCTTCTGCTCCTGCTCCCTCTGTCTCTCTGCCAAATAAATAACATCTTTTTTCACAAATAAAATAAAAAATAAATAAACTCTTATTTATTTATTGGAGGGGGAGAGAGAGAGAGAGAGAGAGAGAGAAAGCATGCATGTTGGGGGAGGGGCCATGGGGAAGGAGAGAGAAAATCTCAAGCAGACTCCCCATAGAGCCCATTGTGGGGCTCGATCTCTCCACCCTGAGATCACGACCTGTGCCAGAATGAAGAGTTGGATGCTCAACCAACTCTACCGCCCAGGCACCCCCTGAAAACATTTATTCTGAATTCTTGAAAATCACACAAAATATTAGCCATCAAGAGGATTTGGTTTTGGAAGACAGTCAAGGAATCAGTTAATAAATGGGATATTTCTATTCTCCCAAGAATTTCTTTTCAGTATAAGCCACATTGAACATGAGCAAAGTACATCTGTGAATTTTGTCCAATTCTGTTCTTCTAACTCCCTAGTGTTCAAAGATGGGCCCTATAGTTGTGGAAGATAAAAGAATTTTCCACCTACTTCTCGGTGATTATTGTGAATGATCTATTGAAGGCTGCTGAAGCCTTTCTGCCTCTCAGTGTTAGTGCTTCTTCCTGCGTTCTGACTATGGTTTGTGCTGGTATGGAACTTTCTATTTATTCCTACCTTTGGATTATAAATAAAGAGTCACAATATTGAGGTTTTCATACCCATTTTTCAGACTATTTTGTATCAAAATTGACACTGTTTAATAGGTAGGATATTTCCTATTTAGAGGAAGCTCTCCAGAATTCTGATACAAGTGTTGATGGCAGGAGACTTGGCTGGGATCATACTGACATTTTCCGGATGTTTCCTTGTGCCAGGCTCGGCTAAGGCCACTGCTTTGTAATCTCTGAGGCCTCCCACCCTGTGAACGAGGCAGGGCTGGCTGTCAGCTGATGTCTCTCGGTGGGGCTCACCATGGTCTACGGCCAATGTGAGTTATTGGCAACCCTTTTCATTGCTTGCTACTCATACCAGGCTGGCAGTTAAATACTTTAAATACCACACTTGGGAAAAGTTATTAATATCCCGCCCTTGTGGAATCTAAAGAAACACGCAAATTTACAGAAAATACTCTTACAGAAAGGTATCTTTTCACAAATGACTAAACTGTTTAGATTTACTTTTTAAATTCAGTTAGCTGTGCTGTGTCAGTTATACATTTTTGAGAGCCATATTGCCTAAAGAATTTACGTAACTTTTACCTCTGTACCCAAGGGTGGTACACCTTTAAAGACAAGGGTGTTTCTGCGTTTTCACCTGAATACAACCCACAGGCTATCTACTGGAGAATATATGTATTTTTCTCTTCATTATCATGTGTGGTTACATTTAGAAGCAATTTAAGAAGATTTGTGACAAGACAGGGGAGCAAGATTCTGTGCTATTGATTGAATATCCACGTGAGGGATGTACTATAATAGCGATTGACAGGTAATCTGTACATTCAGACTCATGCAATGTCTTCCGTTCTCCAAAGAAATTGGGCCAAGATGTTTGCCACAAGCCCATTTGCTGAAAGGCTGAAATGCAAGCTGATGAGTACAGTTAGAGAACATAAACTGATCCTCCGATTTAAAGGAAGAATGGACTCAATTGTCTCATTGAGAACATACGCATCGTGCTTCCATCTATAAATTTAGAGTTTGGTTTGATCATTTTATTTTAAGAGCACAATAGGACTTGGAGAGTTCTTGCGAGCCACTTTCTCCATGCCTGACAAGTGGATAAAAATATGTAATAAATCCGATTGCTCTGAGATGGAAAAGAATGTGCAAATCATTAGTATTTTTAGAAAATCATTATACTTTAAACTCCTAACTTGCCTGTGTCGAGTGAATACAATTCACAGAGGATGTTAAGGCAATTTAAACCCAGCAGTTCTTGGTAGAACTATATTTAAGATGGAATCTATACAAAATGTCCAAAACGGCTAGTTACTTGCTCTCAGATTCTAAAACTAGGGTTTTTACACTAAACGTAAAATTACCCTAAAACCTTTACTACTCACTTTAAAACCTTCAGCCCAGTCTTGTAATGTATGATGGTCATTTACAATGTATACAGATCCTTTTCCTATCTGCCATTTCTCATTGCTGAAGAGTGGGAAATGCAGCCTGGCCTTGGACTCTGGAAATTTAACAATTCGGAAAACTCAAGGGGGAAACTCACGTAGAAATAAAATATTCGTTGATGTTGTTATTGCTCGTTCCTTTAAACTGTTCCCTCTGATGCATCATGTTCACGTGATGATTAGTGACTCGAGTTAGCCTTTCCTATAAAAGAGGAAGAAAAAAATAAATTTGTGGTGAAGTTTAGCACCAAAAGAGATATCTATTCTTCACCCTCCCACATTTACCGACTTCCTCAAGTGGTAAAAATTTGAGGAATCAAAGGATACAGGATTCACTTTGGGGAAAAAAGCAGTTGCTGAAATGTGTATATGTAGACCTGCTTGCATATATATTTTATTTTGGAATGGGACTATCAGGAAATTACAGGCTTCTGTAAGCGACCTACAGAGAGCGTTTCTTTGGCACAATACCCAGTACACCTTGAGGAAGTGGGTGTTAATAGTCAACATAAGGAAAGTAAAGTGTGTTGAAAGATAGGAATGTATCACAGATGGGTAAAAGTAGGCAGATAGGGAAACATAGTTAGTGGCAAACTGAGGCCCTCAGTAGTGACATTAGAAAGCACAGTCAAGAACTTTCAGTCATAAGGGGACTGAACAGAGACAGAATCTGATGTTCCCTGCCGTGGTCACTGGGGAGCCCCGTCTATCGGAAGAATGGGAAAGCAGTGGAGGGGATAAAGCCTGATTGGGACTCAGACTGCCCTCAGTCCATCCTCAGGAAGTCCAAGATAATACATTCAAGGGCTGTTATAGGTTCAAGTCTATTGCAGATCTGAAATACATTTGCTGAGTGGATTTCTGTTTTGGTTTTCCAAAAACGTATTTTGATTTTTTTTACTAACAACAGAAAATTCTCTGAAGTTTTGTTTTGTTGTTATAAGGACACTTAACATGAGAGCTACCCTCAGTACATATTGAGTGCACAATGCAGTATTGTTAACCATAGGCACAATGTGGTAAGGCAGAGCTTTGGAACCTACTCATTTTATAGAACTGAAACTCTGTGCCCATTGAAGAACAGCTGCCCATTTTCACTCTCCACCAGCTCCTGACAGCCCCCATTCTACTCACTGCTTCTATGTATTTGAGTACCCTAGGTACCTCTTAGAAGCAGAATCATACAATATTTGTACTTTTGTGAATGGCTTATTTCATTTAGCATAAGGTCCTCCAGGTTTATCCATGTTGTCACAAATGGCGGGATTTCCTTCGTTTTAAAAGGCTGAATAATATTCCATGGTATATGTATATCACATTTTCTTTCTTGAAAAAATATTTTTTTTATTTGACACACACAGAGAGAGAGAGAGAGAGAGAGCAAGAACAAGCAGGAACATGAGGAAGAGGCAGAGGGAAAAGCAGGCTCCCTGCTGAGCAAGGAGTCCAACACGGGACTTGATCCCGGGATCCTGAGATTATATGACCTGAGCCGAAGGCAGATGCTTAACTGACTGAGCCACACAGGTGCCCTATATCACATTTTCTTTACCCATGCATCTACTGGTGGGCATTTAAGTCATTCCTGTATGTTGCCTTCTATGTCATGTTGCAGTGACTACGAGAGTATAGATATCTCTTTGATATTTGGATTTCAGTTCTTTTGGATTTATACCCAGAAGTGGGTTTTTTAGATATAGACTCAGAGTGGAATTGATAGATCATATGGCAGTTCTTTGTAAAAAATTTAAAGTAACTTCCATACTGTTTTCCCCTGTGGCTGTAGCATTTCACATTTCCATCAACAGTGCATAGGGTTGGGGCGCCCGGGTGGCTCAGTTGGTTGGGCGACTGCCTTCGGCTCAGGTCATGATCCCGGGATCGAGTCCCACATCGGGCTCCCAGCTCCATGGGGAGTCTGCTTCTCACTCTGACCTTCTCCCTTCTCATGCTCTCTCTCACTCTCTCTCTTTCCAAATAAATAAATAAATAAATAAATAAATAAATAAATAAAATCTTAAAAAACAAAAACAAAAACACAAACAAAAAAAAACCCAAACAGTGCACAGGGTTCCCATTTATCTGCATCTTTGCCAGCACTTGTTATCTTTTTTTTTTTTTTGATAATAGATATTCTAACAGGTGTGAGGTGGTATCTTAACTGTGGTTTTGATTTTTCATTTTCCTGATGCTCTTATATTGAGTACCTTCTCATATTACCTGTTGATAATTTGTATGTCTTCTTTGGAGAAATTCCTATCCAAGTTCTTTGCCCAGTTTAAAATCTGGCTATTTTTTAAAAAATAAAAATAAATAAAATTAGGTATTTTATTCTGAGTTGTAGGGATTTCTTTTGTATTTTAGATATTAACCCCTTATCAAATACATGGTTTAGAAATATTTTCTCTCAATTCACTAAGTCGCCTTTTTACTTTTTTGGTTTTTTCCTTTGCTATGCAGAAGATTTTTACTTTTATGTAGTTCTTCTTGTCTATTTTTGCTTCTGTTGCTTGTGGTCTTTGTGTTGTATTCAAGAAATCATTGCCTCCATATAGACTCATTGAGTCACTGCATTGTGTACCTGAAACTAATGTAACATCATGTGGCAACTATAGTTCAATTAAAAAAAGAAGAAGAAGAAGAAATCATTGCCTGAACCTGTGCCATGAAGCTTTATCCTTGTTTTCTCCTAGGAGTTTTATAATTGCAGACCTTACATTTAAGTCCTTAATCCATTTGAGGACAAGTTTTTGTGAGTGGCGTGTGATGGCGATCTAATTTCATTTATGTACACGTAGATGTCCAGTTTTCCCAGCACCATTTTTTGAAGACATTGCTCAAGTTTTTCAAGTAGATATATAGAAGTAATTATAACACTAAAGCTCTTAGCTCCTTAGTAGACTGGTTGTGTTACACTATTGCTGTGTGAACGGTGTGCTGGGAAGTCCCTGTCTCTGGGGGCATACGCACACACACACACACAGAGGCAGTACACATACACATTCTCAAGGCAACCTGCCATATGTGCTTCTAGATGTTGTGACACCACGTAGCATTACCTCCAAACCAGAGACTTCCTTTCTCCCTTGCAGAAGATCAAATATTTCCATGTGTATATATATATATGTATATAAATACACACACACACACACACACACATACACACACACACACATTATAATTCATTAAGTCTGAGGGTTCCTTTATAATGGAATAAAGAGGCACACACTCTTTCATTTCTTTGCTGTGCCACCTTGTCCAAAACCGAGAGATACTTTGTTTTGAGGATTTTTATGCTAATAACTTTAGGGTTTTAAAAAAGTTGATAAAACATTAGGAAAGGTACAGTTTCCAGTTTCTTTTTAAATGTCATCCACTCTTGCTTTCTTTGGGGTTTCTTATGATTCCTTTGTTGGAATGCTTTATGGAAATATTCAGCTTTGCAATTTTATTATTGAGAGGTTACAGCTCCTCAAATGTACTTTTCCTTCTGACTCTTCTTTAGTTGTAATTAGAGAATAAATGTACACAGATGAATAAAAGTACCTCAGTATTTCAAATGGGAAGTTTATATCTCCAGGTCATTCCTTTGTCGTGGTCATTAGGTCATAGATATTCTGGGTTTTCTCTATTTCTGGGCACTTGGTAGGATTTTGGGCATGGCCATGGAACAGTTTGGCCAATGAAATTGAAAAAAACGTGACTCACTTCTGGGGTACTTCAGGCCAGTGCATGATTCCTAATCATGCACTAGACGATCATAAAGATACTACTATTGTGGATCTTCACCAACCTGGGTCCTCAAGTGACCTTAATGAGTAGAGCCCTCTGTGTTGGTCAGAGAACATGAGTAAATAGCAAAGTCTTGTGTGTAATCCTTAGAACTTTAGGGTTACTTGTTCTTCAGCATAGGTTGGCTAACCTGACTGATACATCCATCTATGGCAACTCTCTGTCCTTGTGGTGGATGCTGTAATGTGCCTCTAGGATCCCCTTTGGGACCGAGGCCCTCGTTTCCACACCTGTTGGGAATGTCGACAGCTGCATCGCTCTCTGGGAAATGCACTCGCTGAGACAAACACTGGCTCAAGTCTTCTGTGTTCCCTGAGAACAGCTCGCATCCAGTTATTGGCAGTTTGGGGTAGAAATGCCTGTCCGCTTATTTCAGGTTAGAGCAACTCCGAAGGGCCATCCTAGCTCCAGTTCCCATTGCATCGGTGGAGACCTTGACTGTAGCTACATCACAGCTCAACTTTTCGTTCCTCTCTCCCTCATACGTCGCTTCTGAGATTACTCCCGAGTTGACTCCTTGCATGCAAATTTCCATCTCAGGGTATGTCTCCTCAGCAATCTGAACTAAGAAAGTCCTAGATAGGAATCATCAAATTGGATCATAATTTTCACACTGCCTAATGGTAAAAACACTGTGTAAGGGAAGGCTGACTTCACATAGTATACGGAATAATCACACTGATCTCATATCAGTTAAGATGAAGCTTTATGGTGCACAATTTAAGTGAGAACAGTTTTCTTTATCTGAATGATGCCATCACCTAGCATTGTATGCTTTGGCTCTTGCTTGAGTCACTATAACAAACCAGGGGTATTATGTTAGTAGTGGCTAAGCTGCTCTGTAAATGGAGCTCAAAAGAGAAAGACAGATTTAAAACATAGCATGAGAAGAGTTTGGGGTGTGATGCAAAGAAGGATTTTTCTAGTGGACATGGGTCATGAACTTTGCAAGAGCTTTTGTGAGTGCTCTTGAAATCACATTTCTTTGGAACAATCACACTTAGGGAAAATTCATCTGTCCTGCTGCATGCAGTACCTTTGGAAAACAAAGAAAGGACCTTAACGAGTGGCCTTCTGAGGATAACTCCAGAATCACAGTATCTGTTTAAAGGTAACATGTCCATTTTGATATATTCTATAGGAATGCATTTCTGCTAAAATCAATAGGAAGCCCTTCCCCTGGAAATAATGTCTAGCTACAGCTCCTACAATGACCTCTCTCTGCTTCTCGCCCTATTACCTCTGAAAACCAATAGCTAACTTGGCGCCATGAGTTGTGAGTGGTTTTCACTAATTTCACCCGATAGAATTACCTAGAATGCCACATGTCTGTTGGTTCACATGAAAGTAGGTGTAAAGATCTTTCTTTCTTTTGCTATTTCTTGCCTCACAGGTCAGAAAAGCAGAACCTCCAAAGCAAAAACTGACTTATACCTTTTAAAAATAGCTGCTGTAAACTCTCACAGTTTTGTTTGGAAATAGGACCTCAGAAACATTTGCAGGAAGAGGATTGGATGGGAGCTGGTAGTTGGATTCAGTATCCTGGGATGGGTAACCACCATAAATAGAACGGGAAAGCCCCTGGAGGGTTGTAGTTGCTCATAGATTCCTTTGGTACAGAGGATGGATATGGCAGTGGTGGAAACCCAAAAGATCTCATTTCAGGAGAGCAGGTCAGTGATAAATTAATGTTTGCTATTCGTTAACATTCAAACTAGGAGCTATGTATAGCAGTCAATTGAACTCAATATAAATAAAAGAATGGAATTTGAAAAATAGTCCAAATGAACATAGAGTGAAGATGAGTGTAATCCATTTGGGAGCAGAAGCCACAAATGGGTAAGTCTCTTTTATATAACTAAATAAGAGCAAAACAAACAGAGCCTAGGGGAGAAGCTGTAGAATTAAAAGCAATATCATCCTGAAAACTCAGAAGGAGAGTGAGTGTCCATTATTAAGCAAAGCCAGAAATATGAAGGAAATCTAGGAAACTGTTTAGAACCCAAAATATGATGCAAGGCAATAAGCCAGAGAATAAAGCCCTAAGCGGAAAATAAGGTAATGTGAAAAATGAAAGGGTAATATGAGGAAACAAGATGGCTGAGATAGGAAAGGAATGCAAGGAAGTTAAGGATGCAAAAGCAGAATTAAAAATGAGCATCAGAGGCAGTTAGGATTGCTTTGAGGGGAAAAGAGAAAAAAAGACATAATTGAAAATTTTCTATAGCTAAAAAAAATACTCCTAAGAAAATGGGTTGACAATTTATGTGCTTAAGAAGAAAAAAATTATAAAGTATGAAGAATTCAGTGAATTTCCATCAATATATGTAACCCAGTATCCTCCTTTCCTTTTCTTTTCTTTTCTTTCTCCCCCCCCCCCTTTTTTTGGTAGGTTCCACACCTAGTGTGGAGCCCTGTGTGGGGCTTAAACTTAAAACCCTGAGATCAAGACCTGAACTGAGATTGAGGTAGATGGTTAACCCACTGAGCCACCTAGGTGCCCCCTTTCTTCTCTTTTAGGTGACATAGCCCTCCATTTATTTTGGGAGGTCTCCAACCTGGGGTTGCCAATCAAATGAAACTTTCTTACTCAGTGCAAAATTGGCCTTGGGATTCAAGCTCATCAGTTATGATACTCATCCTCTGAATAGAGTTGAGCCCATGACCCAAGCCAGACCAATGACACTCCTACCTGGGCCTTCTGTCAGGCTATCAGGACAAAGACATTTGTGTGTGACAATAATTTATGTCTGGAGTTGTTGACAGCCATCTTTATTTCAATGTAGAAAACTTACTTGGGAATAAATGTAATATTAAAGAGGTTAGAAGAGGGGATAGTGTGACAGTCTCAGTGACCTGGTATGACCCTGGGTGCAGCTGCCCTTGGGTCTTTCAGTATATGAGTCAATATCTCTTTTTTAATTATATTAAGTGAATTGTTTGTTTTTTGTTTTTTTTTTTTTTGCTTGTAACCGAAATAAGCTCATATAATCTCAGTCCTTCCTCTGAAAAAGTGTGTTATCAGAAGATAATAGAGAAGGACCTACAGATTTTCAAGGAAAAAAGTGTTTGTAATTTAGGAATGTCATACCACACTAAGTTGACATTTCCAAGTGTAAATTCTGGGGAACAACATTCTTAGATAAATAGGGATTCAGAATGTATGGCACCCGTGAATTTGTCTTGAACAAATGCTTGATGTCTTAGTCCAATTTATGGGCATTGATTCAAGCCGCAGAACCGGATTTGGCTCACAGATCTGGCTGACCAGCTGCCCTCTATCTACTTCAAGAAGAGTTGGATTACTTGCTGTGCCCACAGCTCCCTCTGAGAAGGTCAGAGGTGGTCATCCTTGTTATAACATGAGTCCGTGTCACCAAAGTTGCTTAAACCCAGGATGGAGGGTTCACCCAGGTGAAACGAACGGTACTTGATTCACATCTTTGCCCACCATCAGCCCTTGGCTGGGCAATAATGGGCTTACTGTGGAATAGTGTCATGAAATCTGGATATGACTCATTCAGAAACGGTTGGCACACAGAGGAACACTCACTCAGAGAAGGCTCTGTACTCATTGAAACCATCTTTTTCTTTAATCTTTTTTCATTCTTACTTCTTTTAGTTTTTTCAATTAAGAAGGTTAAAAATAAACACATATTGGGGTGCCTGGGTGGCTCAGTGGGTGAAAGCCTCTGCCTTCGGCTCACGTCATGATCTCAGGGTCCTGGGATCGAGCCCCGCATCGGGCTCTCTGCTCAGCGGGGAGCCTGCTTCCCCCTCTCTCTCTGCCTGCCTCTCTGCCTACTTGTGATCTCTGTGTGTCAAATAAATAAATAAAATCTTAAAAAAAAACAATAAACACATATTATTTACAAAGGTATGCCTGTTGATTTGTAAAATCTATGCAATTTTGAATATACAATATCATATAATCATCATACTTAGAAATTTTCATACACATACATAGAAATATCCGTAACAAAGATTAACTACATCCAAATACTATGATCTCTGTTTTTCTACTTTTTTTCCAATTTCCATAAAATTGTGCTAAAAAACCAAACCTTTTTAAAAGATAATCAGCTAAAGATGAGAAATACTCACCCAGGTGATACCTGACAATACTCAGTTTAGGAGCAGACCTGGATTTCTAGCCATGTGGTCCATTAGGAGTGGGCCTGGCTTTGTCTTTTCAAGACTTGTCTCAAAGTCTTGAGAGGATCAGGGAAACAGGGACGGCTTGGCATAGAGACGTGCATTGGGCTTTGCCAAAAGTGAAAGTCCTCCTTATGATGTCTCTGCTGATTAGGGAGAAGAAGCTGCCATTCTTTTTTAATTACTTTGTCATCTCAGCACTGTCTGTGGGTGCTGTATAATTACCCAACTATATGGATGAGTGATTATGATCTTTTCCTAAGCTATTCTAAGTTTAGTTATCATTATGGAAATCCAACACATGGGGATATTTTGTAATATTTTTAAGTGTAAAAATAACCTCAATTAACTAAGAACTGTTTGAGTATTTACACACTTTTTTGATCCCATACAATCTACTCGTGGTCCAAATAGTATGTCAGAGCCTTACCCTCAAGGTAAGGAAATTGATGTAACTGGGATGTCAGACTGATATAAATTATCTAGTGTAGCAGCAGTCACATAAATGAATATGTAATTGAATCGAATAACTTCTTTGAAGCTCTGGACAGTATAGAAGTGTGGAAGGAGTGGTGAGACAAAGATGTGTGTAAAACGTCTGAGGTCGAAGAGGTCATTTTATGCAGGTCCAAATGGATCGATGAGAACCCTCCTACCATTGGTCCTGGTGCTTCTTCCTTTCTACACAGTGAACACCCAGTGTGGGATTTAATGAATCAGAAAATTCAAGGAAAGTCAGTTTTTTGGCTGATAAACATTTCAAATGTTACAATTTTTTTCCAAATACTTTTATTTTTTCAGTGTCACAAGATTCATTGTTCATGTACCATACCTAGTGCTCCATGCAATATGTGCCCTCCTCCTCCACCACCAGGCTCACCCAACCTCCCACACTCTCCCCTCAAAAACCTTCAGTTTGTTGCTCAAATGTTATAATTTTTTAATGGATTTTTATCATCTTTTCACAATTACTAACAGCTGAAATCTGAAGGATCCAAGGAAGATGAAATTCTTCCTATCTTCGTGGGAAGCCTGGGTGGCTCAGTTGGCTAAGTGTCTGCTTTTGGCTCAGGTCATGATCTTAGGGTCCTGGGATCGAGTCCCACGTTGGGCTCCTTGATCAGCCTGCTTCTCTCTCTCCCTTTCTGCTCTCTCTCTCTCTGACAAATAAATAAATAAAATCTTAAAAAAAATTCTTCCTATTCAAATTGATAAAAAAAATACACATGCAGATCCTAAGTCATATCTTTCAAAGCTTTGTATTGTGAATACAATGATGCTTATAAGTCATCAAAAAGATTTCATGAATAAAATAATTTTTATTGATCAATAATTGTTTAGTCATACAAACTATATCAATAAGGCAATTAAAAAAACTACTCCAGTGGGCTTATGAAAGAAAATATGGTCTGATTGATTTTTGGTCTTCCCTTCAGTATGGCTTTTTCCAACTCTTAAGTGTAGACATCCTCCAAGGAATTACCTTTCCATCCTTCACTTCTCTTTGCTCAGTCAACCCAGGTTTCACATATCTTGATTGACTCCCCAATTTTTCCCTATAATTAATTAGTTCAACATATATGTATAAAATATTATAGCATGCCCAGATGTTGTCTAGTTGTAGAGGAAACAGCAGTGAGCAGGCCAGAAAAGATGGCTGCCACCAAGATGGAAGGCAAAACAGACCTTGCTTTTGGGGGATGGATAAGGGCAGGAACATCAAGGGGCTTCTGAGGTGTTGGCAGCGTTCTGCTTCTTGGCAAGGTATTTGTTACAAGGGAACATTCACTTACTGAAAATCCATTAGTCTCTGTACTTAAACAAAACAAAATAAAACACCTTTCCACTGCAGTTTAATATACAGAAAATGCACATACCCAGTATGGTATCTTGATGCATTTTCACAAATGGACGTCAGTCATGGAACCAGCATTTAAATGAAGAAACGGAACCTTACTGACACCCAAGAAGCGCCTCTTTTACGCCTTTCCTGTCACTAACTTCCATTCTGCCTTTAAAAAATATAAATTGTGTTTCTTTCTGCACTTTGTGTATCGTGTGGTATGTTCTCTTTTGTATCTGACTTCTTACATTCAGCGTTATGTTTGAAATTCAGCCAAGCTTTTGTATTGAGGTATATTGTTCTTTCTCGTTGTTGAATAGTATTGCATGGTGTAAATGTAATGCAGTTTATTCTCCATTCACAGTTTGTTGGACGTTTTGGGTTGTTTCTACTTATCATAATTAATAAAGCTGCTGTAAACATAATGGGCATTTTTTTTTTTTTTGCTGAATTTACATCAGCATATATATTGGGTATATTCCTAGGGTATGCATATGTTCAGTTTATTTGTTGGTGCTCAGTGGTTTTCCAAAATGATGTAACAATTTATACTCCCAAGAGCGTGCTGGTGTTGCACATCCTTGCCAACAGTTGGTATTATCTGTCTCTTGAGTTTTAGCCATTCTGGTATGCGTAAGCTGCATACTTTTATACTTGGCTATATATATGTTATTCTTCAAAAAAGAATTTGCTTTAAAACAATAACCTTGGGGACGCCTGGGTGGCGCAGTTGGTTGGGCAACTGCCTTTGGCTCAGGTCATGGTCCCGGCGTCTTGGGATCGAGTCCCGCATCGGGCTCCTTGCTCCACGGGGAGCCTGCTCCTCTCTCTGCCTGCTTGTGTTCTCTCTCTGTTGAATGAATAAATAAAATCTTTAAAAAAACAAAACAAAACAAAACAATAACCTTGGGTGCCTGGGTGGCTCAGTTGGTTGAGCAACTGCCTTCAGCTCAGATCATGATCCTTGAGTTCCGGGATCGAGTCCCACATCGGCCTCCCAGCTCCATGGGGAGTCTGCTTCTTCCTCTGACCTTCTCTCCTCTCATGCTCTCTCTCACTTTCTCTGTCTCTCAAATAAATAAATAAAATCTTAAAAAAAAAACACAATAACCTCATAGAGTTTCATCCTTTTTGTAAAACCTTAATCTTCTTTTCCCGTAATAATGCCTCACCATCATTCTTGGCTTCCAGGCTCAATCCACTGAGCTGTTTCACTCATCTCATGCTCTTTCTGTTCTTACATCAATTAAGTAAAATCTTACTGGGTCTATTTCCAGTGCATTTCTTGAAGCCCACAGGAGCAAGAATGAACTTTTTTGGGGGAATGTTTCAAAGAGAAGAGACCCTTGAGTTATACCTCAAAGGAAAAATAGGCCTGCCACATACACAGAGGTATCATAAAGGGATATCTGCAAGGGAAAACTATGTAAATGTGTGGAGAGAATAATGATGTGAGTGTTTAAGGGAATTATAAGCTTTTCAATATGGCTGAAGCATGGGGATGGGTAAGAGATGAGATTGGAAAGATAGGAGCAGGTCATGCAGGAGGTTGTATGTAATGCTAATCAATTTGGAATTTTGTGATTACGAAATGGAGATAACCAGTAATCTTTTAAATAGGGGGACTTGGTTGTGCTTTAGTAAGATCAATAGTATAATGTAATGAAAAATAGATTAGAATGTTGTGTCTCAGGGCGCCTGGGTGGCTCAGTTGTTAAGCAACTGCCTTCGGCTCAGGTCATGATCCTGGAGTCCCTGGATCGAGTCCCGCATCGGGCTCCCTCCTCAGCGGGGAGTCTGCTTCTCCATCTGACCTCTTCCTATCTCTCATTCTCTCTCTCTCAAATAAATAAATAAAATCTTAAAAAAAAAAAATTGTTGTGTCTCTTCTTGGGGAGACCAATGAGGAAACAATTGAAATATTCTCCAGATGATAAATTTTGAAGATTTTTAAAAAGATTTTATTTATTTATTTGTCAAAGTGAGAGAGAGAATGAACAAATAAGCAGGAGGAGCAGCAGGCAGAGGGAGAAGCAGACTCCCTGCTGAGCAAGGAGCCCAATGCGGGACTTGATCCCAGGACCCTGGGATCATGACCTGAGCCGAAGGCAGATGCTTAACCGACTGAGCCACGTAGGTGTCCCAAATTTTGAAGATCTTAACAAAAGTAGTAGCCACGTATATGGCAAGGAAGAGGGGGATATGCAGTGTTGAGATAATAGAATTGACAGGAGCTAATGACTGGAAAGGGATGGAGAAAGACGATGGTATGATGACTCTGGAATTTTGGGGGTATAGTGGTGCCATGAGTATGGAATGCATCTTAAGGGGGATAAGAGCAGAGAGGAAGAAAGCATAAGGCATTGATTTTGGACTATGGCAGGGTTGACATTAAAAAAAACATGATTTGGATAGGAAAAGTCCAATATGCAGTTAAAAAATATGACTCTGTAGGCTTAGGAAAGAGATGAACTAGAGGCATATAATAAGAGACTGCAGACATTCCATGGGTATAGAAACGACAGATGTGAATGAGGTCCCTCAGAAACAACAAAAGTGAGAAATGAGAGCCTAGGACAGAACCCTGAGAAACACCAACATTTCAGTAGCCAGCAGCTGCATTGGAGCCCAAGAGAGAGACTAAAACTAAAAAGCATGTTGCCTTGACAACCAGGGAGTAAACAATTCCCGAAAGATGGAAATGGCCAGTGGTGTCAAATACTGTGGAAAGGTCAAGTAAAACAGGGACCAAAAGCAAGCCCTGGTTTTGAAAGAACCAATCTCAAGATGTGGTTGAGATTAAAACCAGTGAGCAACAGATCAAGAAGAAATGGGAGGTGAAGAAATGACTTAACAAGGACTATTCTGTCAAGAAGTTTGTCTCTGAAGAAGGGTGAGAATGGAATGTAAATAAAGGAGTCAAGGGCACTTCATTTTGTTTCTCTAAAAAATGTAATATAGCTTCAGAGGGATAGCAAGTATTCAGTATGAGTGTTGGAGTATAACCTTTCACGTCTAGAGGAGCAAGATGGCGGAGGAGTAGGAGACCTAAATTTCGTCTGGTCCCAGGAATTCAGCTAGATAGTTATCAAACCATTTTGAACACCTACAAATTCAACTGGAGATCGAAGAAAAGAATAGCAGCAATTCTATGAACAGAAAAGTGACCACTTTCTAGAAGATTACTGTGTGTCAATTACTGTCAATAAAGCTGCAAAAGACAAACAAAACAAAACCTATCACTTCTATTCCCTTTGCTGGTTTATTTTAATGTTTTTTCTCTTGACTAATGAGCAAGAGAACAGCATTTAAATATATTATTTCCTCAATAGTACAAGTTAGACTTCTGAAGTTATATAATATAGATTCAAATACATAGAAATTTCTGCTGGGTTTTCCTAGAACTAGTGCTTCTATTGAGATATTTTGTGGGGGGTACCTGGCTAGCTCAGTTGGTTGAGTGTCAGTATTGGTTTTGGTTCATGTCTTGATCTCAGGGCTGTGAGATTGAGCCTTCAGATGGGCTCTGAGCTCAGCTTAAGTTTTTCTCTTCCTCTCCCCTTCCCCCTACTCACACATGCTCTCTCTCTTTCTAAAATAATCTTAAAAAAAAAGATATTTTGTGGGACATCTAGCTTTCATAGCCTAAAGAGGCAGATTTTATGCTAATTTATCATCATTATATATTGATGATATTATAATTGAGAAATTACTTGAATTAAGTGGAATTTTGAAATGGCAAATGTAGAGAGAAGGAAACATTGATTAGAAAATTTGACTGGAGGGGGGGATGTCTGGGTAGCTGAGTTAGTTGAATACTAACTCTTGGTTTTGGCTCAGGTCTTGATCTCAGGGTTGTGAGATCTAGCCCCAAATGGAATCTGCTTGAGGATTCTCTCCCTCTGTCCTTTCCCTCACTCTCACACACTCTCTCTCTCTCTCAAATAAATACGTCTTAAAAATAATTCACTACAACCACTTCAGCATTCTAGGGAGGAGGCAGAATCCATATCAAGAAGAAAGCTGCTCTTTTGTTTAGGAAAACACTATAATTGTTCTTTTGGTTATAAAAAGTAAGGCTCCTTACCTAGATTGAAAGGCGCTTGGCATACTAGAGCAACATGAATTTTCTATTGCCTCTTTTTGATCCAGGGGCTTCAGGAATCCAGGGATCAAAAAAGGTGGGGGGATTATAGACAATGTAATTTCATAGTGGTGGAGTTTGCTCTCTTTACTGCTGAATGTCCAGCACCTAGACTTATGCTTGGTAAATCAATAAGCTTTCATCACATGTAGTTGGAAAAATGAAAGATCCTTTATAAGAGTAAGGGCAGACTCCAGGAACATGGGGAGATTTTAATAAGGAGCTCTTTGGCAAGAAATACTGATGGCCTTTTTTCTTTCTTTCTCTCCTTCCTTCCTCCCTCCCTCCCTTCCTCTTTCTTTCTTTTGTTCTTTCGTTCTTTCATTCTTTTGTTCTTTTGTTCTTTCTTTTATTTCCCTGACGATGAGTGATGTTGAGAATCTTTTCATGAGTCTGTTCATGTGTCATGTGTCCTAAGAGACATATGTAGAAGAATGCTGCTTTGGTTGGTGTCAGAGAAATGACTGCTTATGTTCTCCTCTAGCATTTTTATGGTTTGAGGTCTCATGTTTAGGTCTTGAGACCATTTTGAGTTTATTTTTATGTATGGTATTAAAAAGAGTACATTTTATAAATAATTATTGATATATATACATTTATTGTCATTTTATTATTTGTTTTGTGATTGTTTATGAAGATCTGCTCTGATCCTGTCTTGTCTTTCATGTTTTGCTGCTTTTCTTTAGTGATATATTTGGACTTCCTTCTCTTTATTCTTTACATATTTATTATTGGTTTTTGCTATCTCATTACCGTTAGGTTTGCATATAAGGTCTTCTACATATAGCAGTCTATATTGAGTTATTTAATTTTGAACTCATTTTTTTCTTCCCATGGTTTAGGTATATGTTATTATATCTTATATCCTTTTATTTTGTGAGTTCCGTGACTGATTTTTTTTTACAGAAATTTTCATTTTTACTGCTTTTGTGTTTCCTACCTTTATATTGTCACTTTAGCTCTCTTCTTTCCACTCAAAGAGTCTCCTTTAACATATGATGCAAGACTGGTTTAGTGGTCATGAACTTGTTTAGCTTTTGTTTGTCTGGTAAACAATTTTATTTATTTATTTATTTTTGGTCTGGGAAACTCTTTATCTCTTTTTCTGTTCTGAATGACTGGATAGAGTATTATTGGTTGCAATTTTTTTCATTTCGGCACTTCAAATATATCATGCCACTGTCTTCTGAGTCACAAAGTTTCTGTTGAAAAATCTGCTAGCTTTACGGCATTTCCCTTGTAAGCTACTGTCTTCTTTTGTCTTGTCGCTTTAAAATTTTTTTCTTTATCACTATGTTTTGTCAACTGACTTACAATCTGTCGTGAAGTGGATCTGTTTTTGTTGACTTTGATGGGAGTTCTCTCTGCCTCCTGGATGTGGATATCTGTTTCCTTCTCCAGATTAGGGAAGTTTTCAGCTATTGTTTCTCTAAATATATTTGCTGCCCCCTTTTTTCTTTCTTCTTCTAGGACTCCTGTAATGTGGATGTTATTACGTTTGATGGAGTCACCGATTTCCCTAAGTTTATTCTCATTTTACATAATTCTTTTTTCTCTTTTTTGTTCAGCTTGATTACTTTCCTCTGTCTTGTAGGTCACTCATTCATTCCTCTGCTTCTTCCATCCTCCTGTTCATTCCATCAGGTTTGTTTCTCATTTTGTTTATTATATCCTTTATCTCTGCTATGTCATTCCTTGTCTCTGTGTTAAGGATCTCACTCATGTCTTCCATTCTTTTCTCAAGTCCAGGGAGTATCCGTCTGATCATTACTTTAAATTCTCTATCAGATATCTTGCTTAAATCTGTTTTGCTTATATCTGTGGCCATGGGCTTGTCTTGTTTTTTATTTTGGATAAATTTCTCTGTCTTCTCCTTTTGTCTGTGCCTGTTTCTGTGTGTGAGGAAAGTTAGATCCATTTCCTGTTCTTGAGGGTAATGGCCTTATGAAGAAGAGGTCCTGGAGGGCCCTGATGTGGAAGGCCTCCTGTTCCCCAGGGTTTGGTCCTTCCCAGAGTGTCTCCAGTGTGTGCCGTGTGTCCTCTGCTCTTTTTTCCTCATTGCTTTATCCTTTAGGCCAGTTGTCTGCAGAGGTTGTCTTTGCCTGTTGTGAGCAATGCTTGGTTTCTGGACTGAATGTGGTATATTTTAAGTAGGTGTGCTCTAGTCTGCTTATGAAATGAGACCTGTTGCCACTGCCATCAGAATTGAGGCTCTACAGAACTTTTGCATCAGGAGAAACAGTGGCATGGGTTTGAGCAGATCTGTGGGGAGGGACCCTGCCACACTGGGACTGAGGCAAGAGAGACTGGGACGGGTGGTTGCACCAGAGTTTGGGTTGGTAGGGCTTGGTGTAAGCAACTCAGGTAGCCAGCGTCCCCTCTGTGGTGGTCCTGCAGTTGGCCCTGTGCTTATGCTGACAGGATAGGGGGAGGAAAATGGTGCCGGCCAGTTCCTTTGTTCCTGGAGGGTTCTCTCCATGAATGCTGTCTCTCTGGACTGCATGCATGATGAGTGAATAACTTTCTCACTCTGTGCCCCAGGTGCCCTTCAGATCGCCGTTTCCATGCTGTGTGTCATTGGGCTATTTGCCTGCCTTCTCTCCAAGAGCAGCCCCAATGTCCTCCGAGCTCTTTTAGAACCACGCACGTTGACCATTTAGAACCGCAGCCTTTAAGCCTTGCTAGTTGCAGGAAGTCACAAAATTTGGCCCCTTTCTAGTTCAATTTCCAAGAAGCCCATTACCATGGGGAATTCTTCTCGCCATGTGCTGTCTGTTAGTCTGTCCCTTGCTCTCTTCCACGCCTGCGGCTCCCTTCTCACTGCAGGGACCACTATCCATTTCTCTTCCAAGCCATGTCTCCACACTTCCTACCATCTTCGATGTGGCCTCTCTTCTACTTTTAGTTGTGGAGTTTGTTTTGCCAGTCTTCAGGCCAATTTCTGGGGTATTTAGGATGATTTGATAGTTATCTGGTTGTGTTCGTGGGATGAGGCGAGCCTAGAGCCTCCTACTCCGACTCCGTCTTTCAACCTCTGTCTGAAAGGGTCTTTAAGTAACAAAATGACCTTGGGCCAAATCAACAGAAAGTGAAGTTGGTGTCTAGCAGAGTAATACTTGTTTTCAGGCAATCTCACTCAAAAGCTCTGTTTGGAAACTAGAGGTTTTGTACGAAGCTGGCTGATTGAGCATGAAATGGTGGCCATCCTCTCATACTCCAGTCTCCTAGAGGGCTCCCCAGAACCCCAATGGGCTTTCATAGCACAAGGTGAAGCTCAGTGAACTAGCTTGTCTCCATGGTGTTGTCAGGCAACAAGAGTTTGGGATATATTGTTACTGCATACTGTGGCATTCCCCGAAGTGGGAACTACTGAGTTTTGTTTTATGCCAGGTTGGTAGAAGCTGATGATGTCAGCGACCTCCAATATTGGGCCAGCTCTGTCACCCAAATGAAAAGAATGATGTGGGCCAGCCAAGTCTTGTGTTGTCCTATTTATAACTCTTCAGATGATGGCATAAATGGCATCATTATCGGAGGCTCTGGTGGGATGGAAAGTGAACAATAACGTTCAGTTAGGTCTTCCTGACAGCCTTATATTCTATGCTGTGCAAGTGGGTTAGACAGAATGATGCACAATGAATGACTTGGTTAATACAAGAGCTATTTTCTAAGCACATCTGAAGAAGATGGGATGTGCGAGTGTTTGGCATCTTAATCAGATTATATGTCAGATTTTGTTCCTTAAGCTATCAATCAAGTTGAAGAAGAAAGAAGGTAAAACAAAATCCAGCTTTTGTTAGAGTGAAAGGCAATAAAATGACAGCAAAGATCTAGAAATACACAAGCAATAGGAAAACACAGCTAGACAATTCTATAGCTTCAGGCTGCACATTTGAAGTCTGTAGCGAAGAGCATAATATTATGCATAAGAGAGGAAAAAATTATGTGCTTTTATGTTAATTCAATTCAGGAGACAGTAGTATTTTCCTAAAAGACAGAGAGTAAGGATAAACTGGCATGCAGTGGAAAAATTGACAAGGTACATTCATTTAATGACATTGCAGTTCTGTTCTCTGTAGCACTGCTCTGTCTGTATCCCACAGAATTGAAGACGCTTGATTTCCATTAACGTTCACTTCAAGATATTTTATAGCTTCACTTTTCATTGGCCTTTTGGTGATTTAAAAGAGTGCTTCTGGATTTGAAAATGTTATTTTGTTTGGTGATTGACTTCCATTTTTATTATGTTCTGGTCTGAGAACATGATCTCTGTGATTCCAGTTGCTTAACAGTTGTTTTATGGACCAGTTTATGGTGTGTCCTGGAAAACGTTCCAAATGTTCTTGAGAAAAATATGTATTATTCAGTTCCGGTTTGTATATATGTCTTCTGTCAATGTCATTTCTGTGAACTTGGTTAACAATGTTGTTGAATGTTTTGTCTTAGCGGGGAAAAATGGAGACTGTTTAGTCAGTCTTCAGAGGTAATGTCAAATGATGAATAGGGATAATTGGATAATTTTCCAGGCAAACAAAAACATCTGCTCCTTCGATACAGCTAAGATAAACACAAATTTTTATGACTAAGGATTAGGGTATTTGATACAGATCATCTAAACTGACTGTAAGTTAGTAAAACTTCCAATTTACTGTTCCTGTTAAGTTATTGCGAGATGATGATTTTATTCTTTATAGTCAAAAATGTTTATTCTAAGGACATCCAATACTGGTATATAAATATATTTTTGAAACAGAAGAAAGGGAAAATATATACCTGGAAATATATTCTGTACTTCACACAGAGATAGCCTACAACTCTGTTAACAAGCTGTTTCTGGGCCATGTGAAATATGACCCGATTTCAATACTCTGACATAACAAATTTTGCTAGTTTTCTGGTGTATAGTTAAGATAAGCACATAAATTAGGTGTATTGTTAAAGGTGACCCAATACTGCTGAAACATATGTTTTATTAACAATCCATAATTTTCTCACCATTTTCTCAAAATAATAAACTATTTCAGTTTAATTTTAAATTTCAACCAGAATGTTTGTTTGTTTGTTTGTTTAAGATTTTATTTATTTGTCAGAGAGAGAGAGAGAGAGAGAGAGCACAAGCAGGGGGAGCCGCAGGCACAGGGAGAAGCAGGCTCCCCACTGACCAGGAAGCCTGACTTGGGACTCCATCCCAGAACCCTGGGATCATGACCTGAGCCAAAGGTAGACGCTTAACGACTGAGCCCCCCAGGTGTCTCCAGATACATTTTTTAAATGTACCTTCTTTCTTGTTCAGCTGTACAGAGTCGGTGTGCTCTGATAAAATGTTAGAGATATGCAAATAGCTAACATATACTGTGTTATTAACTCCAGAGGTAGATTTCAGTGATTTGTCACTTGCATACAACACCTAGTGCTTATTACTTCAAGTTCCCTTCTTGCTGATCAGCGCACAGTTACCCAATCCCCCTTCCCTTCTCCCCTCTAACAGCCCTCCGTTTGTTTCCTATAGTTAAGAGTCCCTATGGTTTGCCTCCCTCTGTTTTCCTCTTATTTTATTTTTCCTTTCCTTCCCCTGTGTTCATCTGTTTTGTTTCTTAAATTCCAATATGAGTGAAATCATATGGTATCTGTCTTTCTCTGATTGACTTATTTCACTCAGCATCATACCCTCTAGTTCCACGTCGTTGCAAATGGCAAGAGTTCATTCTTTTTGGTGGTTGAATAATATTCCATTATGTATATGTATATGTACCACATCTTTTTTATCCATTCATCTGTCAGTGGACATCTGGGCTCTTTCTATAGTTTGGCTGTTGTGGACATTGCTGCTACAAACATTAGGGTGCATGTGCCCCTTCGGATCACTATGTTTGTATGCTTTGGATAAATACCTAGTAGTGCAATTACTGGGTCATAGGGTAGCTCTAGTTATCACGTTTTTGAGGAACCTCCACACTGTTTTCCAGAGTGGCTGCATCAGCTTGCATTCCTACAAACAGTGTAACAGAGTTTCCTATTCTCCACACCCTTGCCAACATCTGTTGTTTCCCGAGTTATTAATTTTAGCCATTCTGACTGGTGTGAGATGGTATCTCATTGTGGTTTTAATTTGCATTTCCCTGATGCTGAGTGATGTTGAACATTTTTTCATGAGTCTGTTGACCACTTCTTTGTCTTCTTTGGAGAAATATCTGTTCATGTTTTCTACTCATTTCTTGACTAGATTTTTTTGGGGTTTTTTGGATGTTGAGTTTGATAACTTCTTTATAGATTTTGGACACTACCCCTTATCTGATAAGACATTTGCAGGTATCTTCTCCCATTCCATAGGTTGCCTTTTAGTTTTGTTGACTGTTTTCTTTGTTGTACAAAAGCTTTTTATCTTGATGAATTCCCAATAGTTCATTTTTGCTTTTGTTTCTCTTGCCTTTGGAGATCTATCTATCAAGAAGTTGCTGTGGCTGAGGGCAAAGAGGTTGCTGCCTGTGTTCTCCTCTAGTATTTTTATGGATTCTTGTCTCACATTTAGGTCTTTAATCCATTTTGAGTTTATTTTTGTGTATGGTGTAAGGAAGTGGTCCAGTTTCATTCTTCTGCATGTGGCCGTCCAATTTTCCCCAATACCTTTTGTTGAAGAAACTACATTCTTTCCGGCTTTTTTGAAGATTAGGTGACCGTAGAGTTGAGGGTCCATTTCTGAGTTCTCTATTCTGTTCCATTGATCTGTGTGTATTTGTGCCAGTAC
Source organism: Nasua narica (assembly GCA_028533885.1). Classification (NCBI taxonomy): domain Eukaryota; kingdom Metazoa; phylum Chordata; class Mammalia; order Carnivora; family Procyonidae; genus Nasua; species Nasua narica. Next base: position 4,262,017 of record CM052801.1, on the reverse strand, counting down.
CATTCTGTCTTGATGATTACAGTTTTGTAATACAACTTGAAGTCCGGAATTGTGATGCTTTGGTTTTCTTTTTCAACACTCCCCTGGCGAATCAGCAGACCCCAACATGTTTAATGTTTTGCAAATAAGTAACCACGTTGTTCCTGCTATTTAAACTTTATACATGACTCAGGTTGTAGAAGAGGTGGTCAAGCCAAAAATGGTTATTACACTAAACCTAAATATAACACATTATATGGCAATGAATTGTAATGAAGCTTGGTGGTTTGCCCCCAAGGGAACTTTTGGATACTCACGGAATAGTTTTTCATTGTCTTAGTGATTGGAGGGTTGTACTGCATCTGATGGAGGTGGGGTGGGATCCAGCAAATACACTGAACAATGCAGCATGATAATCCAGATATCATTTGATATTTGAATAAATAAAAAAAGAAAACCATGTGTAATTGTCTGAAGCTAGAATTATACAATTTTACATGTACCACAGATTTTTTTCCCCGCCATTTTAATATACATTGGATTTTTCCAGGTTATAACTCTTAGGTAATTTGGGGGTAGAATGTACATTGTTTTATTCATAATCTAACAAAGAGTATTCCACCATTTTGGCGTTTGGACCAGAGCAACACTACTCATGCTCGTTGAGTTGCCATTTATTTATCCTGTTTCATATAAGTTCTATTACTTTGAAGTCACGCTTGAGAAAGAGGTTTTTCTGACTTTTGAATTCCATTCTCTGTAGTAACCTGCAATTGTGTAGGGTAGAAAGCACACCAGAAACTCCATTCGAATTAACAGAGAGTTATGGATACATCCTGAGATTCGATAAAGATATTAACTAATTGAAAATGCACATACCAGGATTGTCTACACATAATTTAGAAAGGAGCTGGATTCTGTTATGCACCTTATAAACCTATTTCTGTGTTCTGAGAAAAAAAAAAAAAACCAACAAAAAAATGAGCAGGTCTGAATCGCCTACTGACATCTCTCTGTGAGGCATGGCCAATTATTTGCAATCTCGTCTTTCATGAATGTAGAGCAGGGCATTTAGAAATCATAAAAATACCACTTAGCAGAACTACTCAAGTTCAAGTACTATATAATTTGGGGGCTTTTTCATTATATTTTCTTCCGTTTTAAAGGGCTATTTTAAAATAAAAGGCTCCATTCCTTTCCATTTTGTCAGATTCAGTGTGGTCAGCGTACGTGGAATACTCCATATTATTCAGGGGTGCATGAAACCGTCCCTAACCCTGTGGTACAGATTAATGGGGACTCTGACTTCCCAAACAACTATAATGTAAGGCAAACTTCCCATGACAGATAAAAGGGTTTAAAAGAGGAAGAGAGTCTTACACATTTTAAAGTACTGTGGGAACAGTTTACTGAAGAGGGAATATTTAGATTGAGTTTAAAATTCAGATAGCATTTTGTGGGCGCCTGAGTGGCTCAGTCGTTAAGCGTCTGCCTTCAGCTCAGGTCATGATCCCAGGGTCTTGGGATTGAGTCCCACATCGGGCTCTCTGCTCTTTGGGAAGCCTGCTTCTCCCTCTCCCTCTGCTGCTCTCCCTGCTTATGTTCCCTCTATCGCTGTGTCTCTCTCTGTAAAATAAACAAATAAAATCTTCAAAAAAAAAAATTCAGATAACATTTTGTGAGCCTGAGATAGACAATAGTAACATAATTAGACATAATTAGTCTCAGGGACATGTGAGAGAAAAGTCTGGTTTTCCTGGAAATCAGTCAAATAAAAGGGAACCCATATGACAAACATAAAGGTATTTGAGGTCATAATATGGAGATCTTTGGAGACTGGCGTTTGGAAAATGCCAGTCTCCTCGTCTTCTAATTTGGGATATTTGTCTGTTACAAGGGAGGTATGGGTCGGGAGCATTATTTTCAGAGATCTCCCTCCCCTGATACACATACACTAACACACTGATTACCTCCTTGTCCTCTATTGTTCTATTTCTGGATCTAATAATTTCCTCTTAATTATATTTTAACTTAATTTCCCCTTTAATTTAATTTCTTACTAAATTTCCAATTAGATTGTTTTTTTTAAATATATTTCTTTTTTTTTTAAGATTTTTTTTTTTTTTTTTTTATTAGAGAGTGAGAGACTGAGAATGAGATGGGAGAAGGTCAGAGGGAGAAGCAGACTTCCCGCAGAGCCGGGAGTCCGATATGGGACTCGATCCCGGGACTCCGGGATCATGACCCGAGCCGAAGGCAGTCACCCAACCAACTGAGCCACCCAGGCGCCCCGACAATTAGATTGTTTTAAGAATACAAATGCTAGTTTGTGCACAGACATCAAGTCAGCGATAAAGCAGTATGCAAATATTCTTATTAGGAAAGCATTAGTTTCAGAATTTACTAATAGAGTATATAAAACATAGAGATTATGAGGAGAATCTCTGCAAGTTTTGAAACAACCTAGTTAAATTCCTACTAAGTTTGTGTTCAGCTTTAGGTTTTGATTAGATATGTCTCTGTGTGTGTATATACATTTATAATCCATATATATATATCATTTTGAAGCACTCAAGCATTTAGTAAGAAGTTACTAAAAAGTTTAATTTTGAGAACTGTGAAGAAAAGGGAAAGGAATTTATGGTTTTTAGTCTACAATAAAGGAAGTTGAGGTGTCCAGTACAGTATCACATACCAGAACTGAACTCTTTTCCCGAGTGTGCCCAGCTCCTAGAGTAGGGGTTCACAATGGCACGGGACTTCTCTAACGCGGCTTTTCTGCAGCTTCCTCAGGTGGTAGTGTCCACGCGCTTTCCTCCAATGCAATGCTGGTACGTGTTTAATGCCCTAGAATGGAACATCACCTTCTATTCTTAATATTGAAGGGGAAATAGATATGTGGAAATTTCTTTCAAGTTATAAAGACCCCTTTTTAAAAAGAGATTGTATTTATTTAACAGAGGGAGCGAGAGAGCACAAGCAGGGAGAGCTGCAGAGGGAGAGGGAGAAGCAGGCTCCCCGCTGAGCAGGGAGCTGGAATTAGGGCTCCATCCCAGGATTGTAGGATCATGACCTGAGGTGAAGGCAGACACTTAACCAACTGAGCCACCCAGGCACCCGATAAAGACCCTCTCTGAGATCATTTAATGCTGGTTTCCACATTTAAAAACATAACCGAGAAACATCACAATACGCATTCACATGTGGGCATGTGCACACACACACATTCAATGAAGGTAGAGTTCTTGTTTTTTTTTAATCCTTTGGGGAACTGCAGCTGGGATAGAATATAGCAATGGCCAAGTGAGTAAGTACAGAAGAAGCTGATAAGGGCTCATTGAAAGTAAAAGAAAAAACGTTCTCCTTACTGTAATGCCAAGGGCATTTTAAGATACTGCTGCTATAGAGATGGAATTAACAATTATACACCCTGTGTTTGGTTTCTTCAGGACATACAGCGAATACTCCTATCACTACTGAATTTCATTTGATATTTTTTCTTGCACTTCCTACAGTTTTTGGCCTGTTGATGCTTTGTTAAGCACAAAATGATTCATGTGAGATAGAGTGGATTGTACTCTTTACTATTTAATGTGCCTTGCCTGTGGTTTATTTGTTTATTTTGCATTATTTTAGGTTAGTGAGATCTTCATATCCAGACCTATTATTTTCTTTTTATTTGTATTTTCTTATATGTCTTTATGGCTATAATTTTGCTTTAGTTGCATGCTTGCATATAGTATATACAGAGTTTTTAATTTTGATCCAAGTTAGAGGTCCTTTCCTTTTAGTATGAGTTTATCCCATTTATATTTATTGATAAAATAGAATCACTTGGTCTTAATTCTGTCGCTTTATATTATGATTACTGTTTGTAATATATTTTTTGTTTTCCAGTTTTTGCCATATGATCTGTATGCTTTTGCATGCTCTTACTAATTATATAGATATTTAAGGCAATGTATTCTTTCTGATAACTATCTTTATAGTTTAACATAATAAACCTATATAGCTTGGCTATCAACTTTAGACAATATCTATTTACTCCCACCTCTAGGACAACTTTCTATCCAATTAAAGGGAAGTGGAGGTGGGAAGAAACTGTTAAATAGTAAAGTGCTGATTCAGGATGAGGTTTGGAGGAGATGGGTGAGTCTGGGGCATGAGGGTGAGGAAAAAGGGAAACGAGGAAAGAAAATTTGTAAACCAGTGGAATGTGATTTTGAATCATACTACCGGTCCCCGATTAGCCAGAGAAACCCAACACGTCTCTCTGAATATGTGTTCATAAGGTGTCTAGGATTCATCCAGAGATCTACAAGTAGGAATTCCACCTTGAATTGTCTGTGGTAAAGAAAAGGAGGAGAATTTTTTTTTTTAAGATTTATTTATTTAAGAGAAAGAGCTCGAGTGGGCAGGAAGAAGGGCAGAGGGAGAGAGAATCCTCAAGCAGAATCCCCACTGAGGGTAGAACCTGATGTGGGGCTTCATCCAAGGACCCTGAGATCATGACCTGAGCCAAAACCCAGAGTCAGCTGCCTAACTGACTGTGCCACCCAGGTACCCCGAAAGGAGGAGAAATTGATCTTTCATTTCCCACTGAACAAGAGAGAATATACTTTACTACATTTTTTTTTTTTGGAAGGCAAGGATAAAAATGCAGTGTCTGCCTCTAAAAATATAGGTCGGTTATTAAGGTCCAGTATGAATTGCCCTCCACCTTGACCTTCTTATCCAACCTAATTCCCTGCTGCTCCACATTTTGTCTCATGTTCAGGTATTTCACTGCTGTTTTTTCATGCCACATTTATTCACTCTTGAGTCATGATGTTTGGCTCATTTTCTCACCTTTTTCAGGGACTCACTCTTTTTTCAGCTATTTAAGCATTCAGTGTCCTCTCTTTTCTCTGCAAAGCTTTGTACTCATAGTCATATGACATTTATCACTTAATTATGCTCTGATTATTTTATGTGTATGCATTTTATCTCCTCTATTACAGCAGAAGTGCCTGAAGGTCAGGTACCAAGTCTGTTAGTGCGAAAAAGGAGACAGAAGCAGGAGATGGGAATGTGGGGTTAGTCATGAGACAGACATTGTGTGTGGGTAGATTTATATGCCTCGAGAAAATGCTGCATGGTGTTAGGGCTCCTTAATTAGACGCAAGGCATTTTTTCATACCTAGGAATAGGACAATGTCTTTTGGAACTCTTTTTAAGACTTGTGAAGTAGATAGGTCTTGCCTTTAAATACAATTACCTCAGCAAACCATCTTTAGTAGTTTCTGGAGCAAGTGTGAATATGATTTTTTTAAACTGCCATAGGAATTGGGTTATTCTTTGTTTTCGTTTTGGGTTTTTTTTTTTTAAGTATCATCCATGCCCAGTGTTGAGCCCAGTGTGGGGCTCAAATTCATGACCCTGAGATCAAGACCTGAACTGAGATCAAGAGTTGGACACTTAACTGACTAAGACAACCAGGGACCTGGAATTGGGGCTATTCTAATGAATCAAGGTGATTTATGTTTTTCATAATTTGCTGACAATTATAAAAATACATTTTTATAAGATTTTATTTATTTATTTGACACAGAAAGAGAGAGCGTGCGTGCACAAGCAAGCCAAGCAGGAGGCAGAGGCAGGCTCCCTGTTGAGCAGAGAGCCTGATGTGGGCCTCCATCCTAGGACCCTGGGATCATGACCTGAGCTGAAGGCAGATGCTTAACCCACTGAGCCACCCAGGCGCCCCTATAAAAAATACATTTTGGGTGGTGCTTTTTTTTGAAGAAATATTGTCAATGAAAAATAATTTTCCTTTAGCAACAAAGACACATTTTGAAAATTATTTGAGAAGTATTGTTGACTTTTTGTTGTGTGCCAATTGATGTAGTTATATAATTTTATGAAATTATATATCATTATATTCCCCAGAAAATCCTTCCTATCTAGTTCTGTATTTTAACTACAGTTATATAGTAGTGGTCCTAATAATCACTTTGTCTTAGTTTTTGGAACTTCACATACTTTATAAATTCTATTCACCTTTACCAGTTTTCAAAGGATGACCAACATTATAAAGTGTTTGCAAAGGGGAGATCCAATGAGGCTAATATGGAGTTATAGAAATTAAGAGCTTCAAGATATTTTAGGATAATCAAGCAAGACACCATTGTTTTACAGATAGGAAGTTGAGGTCTGGAGACCTTCTATAACTTGGCCAAAACCGTGAAGTTAGTGTGTGACCAAATTGGATACAAATTCAGCTGTACCAAGAACTAGTCAAGAGCCATTGAAGTTTTTTCTTGGTTTTTTGTTTGTTTATTTGTTTGTTTGGGCCTTCCTATATTGCCTAATAGCTAAGGTCAGATATATTTTTAAACCCAAGCTGGGCATTTACCTCAATTGACAGAACAAATATAAGAATAAGACAGGAATCGCTAACTTCTTTCCCACTTAAGGTCTTACGTGTGTATAAATGGTTTATGATACTTAGGTCAATTCTAAAAAGCGTGATTTTTAAATCTTTGCTTATTTCAGGTATTGATAGACAATAATTGGCTAAGATAGGTAGGTAAATGATAGAGATAGGTAGATAATTAATGGGTAGATAATAGATAATGATTGATAGACAGTAGAGAGATAATAGATAATGGAGAAATGGTGAGAGAGGGCAGAAAAGGCAGGGAGGGGGCTATGAATATCATGTACTCCATGGAAAGGGACTTGGGGACCTAGAGTTAGAAGGAGTCTGTTTTGGGCTCCCTCCTGTTAGTCCTAATTGATGGTTGCATGTTCTTGAGTAAATCTTTAATCCTGCTTGACTCTTGCTATAGAGTTCACAAGAGGTAAATGCTTTAGATAAATATCATTTATATTGGATTTAGAGGACTCTCCTTGTTGGGATATTTCATAAACATCTTCATTTAATACCATTCATTTTGCTTTTCATTTATTGTCCAATCCTAGGTAATATTTCCCATCACCCTGAGTGAATTTTTATTTCTCTAATCCATGCTGATTTTTTATCTTGGCCTGGCTAAAGTCAAAAAACAGAAATAGCCATTTAAGGAGAGCAGAAATGTGAAAGGACTGGTACATTCTTTCTCACTTGACGTAGGAAATTGTTTGCAAGTGGGCGGAACAGGATGAGTGGAAAAACAAAGAGGGTTATATCCTCCTACTACCTCTGAGGCATCTTCTTATTTCCTACCCCACCCAGCATCCCCTCTGAGCGTCTACCTGGCTGGGTAAAGTGGTGGTTAGTGCTTTTAGGCATTGCTTCCGTGGACTGGTTCACCTGTGACCTTCAGCCTGCCAAGTTATCAGAAAGGATGCATCTGGGGTTACACATCCAGGTTTGAAAACCATTCCTCTAGCAAGCCAGGGAGAAAGACCTTTGTCGGCTCCCTTGGAAGTGAGAAGTAATTATTCGGTATGTAAGAAAGTCTGGTTTTTTTTTTTACCCATCTTGGAGAAACCACCAGCCATTGGGTCTCTCATCTGGGATGGACAGCGGAGAACTCGCAGATATTTCAGTAACAAACCTACCGAAGGAGGGATACCAGTAATGTTAATGCTCCCAACCCCACCCAGGTGTGACTAAATTTGTGTAACTGGGTTGACGAACTGAGGGCAGTGGAGTCCTGTTCCAAATCTGTCTGTGGTGCATATTTAGCTCCTCCAGGTTCCATGAGCGTTAGATTCATTGGTATTCATATTATCCTTGCGAGGGTGGATGAGAAGCTCCGTTACTCAGGAAAACTCCCAGTTATGCAGACCTTCTACTCGTTGAGTCTGCCCCTTAACAATAAGGGAGTAGACACAATCAATCCTGCAAGTCTGGAGCTAGAGATCAGACGTTTTGCTGAGCTACCACAGGTGAACCCGGTCCACGTGCTGTCTGCTCTAAGTTCGTCTGCTGTGGCTGTTTCCGTCATCGCACTAGTCACTCATTTAAAAGGCCTCTTTCTAGGTAAATTGGATCTTTGCTGCCTGCAGAAAAGTAAGCACCTCTTATGTTGTTTTTTTCGGGAGTCCTAAAGCTTAAAATACGTTCCTTCTTCGAGTTGTAGGCTTCCTAGATCCGTAGCCTCTCTTTGGTGCTTGGCTGTGTGATAGATCAGGAACCTGTGTTGCTCATAACATCCCTGAAGACAGATCCGAGTGTCACACTTGTTCAGATCCCTCATCTTGTGGTAGACTCATTGCGTCTCCCCCCACCCCCTGCCAGTTCACATGTGGAAGCCTTAACCCTCACCGGGACTGAATTTGGGTGGAAGGCTTTTAAGGAGGAAGTTAGGGTTAAATGAGATCATGACGGAGCAGCACTAATCCAGTAGGACTGGGGTCTTTATACGAAGAGGACGAGACCGCAAGGAAGCACAGGCCCAGAGAAAAGACTGCTTCAGGGGGCGCCTGGGTGGCTCGGTGGGTTAAAGCCTCTGCCTTCGGCTCAGGTCGTGATCTCGGGGTCCTGGGATTGAGCCCCGCATCGGGCTCTCTGTTCGGCGGGGAGCCTGCTTCCCCCCTCCTCTCCCTCTTCCTGCCTCTCTGCCTGCTTGTGATCTCTCTCCTGTCAAATAAATAAAATTAAAAAAAAAAAAAAAAGACTGCTTCAGGACACAGGGAGAAGGTGAGTGTCTGCAAGCCGAGGACAGGCGCCTCGGGAGAAACCAACCCGGTGGGGACCTTGAACTTAGCTTTGCAGTCTCCAGAACTGTGAGAAAATCAATGTGTGTTGCTTGTGCCCCCAGCCTGTGGCACTTAGTCATGGCATCCCGGGCAGACGACTGCGCGTCACCTAGTACCAGCTTAAAGATGACTGACTTGTGGTGAACCTCATCCTTACGGCTGACGGCATCGTGCTTGCAGCGCCATAGAGAGGCCGCGAGCCAGCTCTAGAGGCAGGTGTAACATAGCCTTCAACCAGAACGACTTTCTCTTTCGTATGTTTTTGTTATTAGTACGTGAAACATTTAGGGGAGAGTCATTCAGATATTAATGCCTTTTATGTATATATGAATGATAAAAAAGAAGGAAAAAACCTCTTCTGATCCCTGATTTTTATCTCTCCCCAACATGACACGAGGCTCTGAGGGGTTCTGTTTTCAGAGCTGTCCTCATTTGAGGCTTTCTGAAATGTGAGATACAGAAAATGGTGCTGCCTGCTTTGTTCTTTCACTGAAAGCTAGGTACCAGCAACACACTTTTCCTGTTTTCACAGATATTTCCCCAGCCCTGCCGTGTCCCTTGGCCTGAGGTCAGCAGGAGGGAAGGTTTACCACCACCAGGAAAGGGGCAGAAGTTTGTGCCAGGGCTGCTCATGGGTCTCATCGTGGTTGGACTTGTGCGATGATTGTGGCATTGTCTCTTCCTTCAGCCTGGTCTGGAAGTGCAGGATGGACTTTCCTGTGTCCCCATAATGGAGGCAGCAGCGCCCCCAAACACGATACCTCCAGGCTCCCCGCCCCCCGCCCCGGCTTTACAGCCTCCTGCTTCCAATGCGATAAGCATGTGCATTGATTTGTTTGTGCGATTGTTGACAGATAATTTTTGTATAAATGCAGACTAACGTCAATCTCTTGAGCATAATGCTTCACAGATGTATAGGCAGCACCCAGTGCCCAGGCTTTTTGTGGTTTTGGTTTTTTTTTTTAAGATTTATTGACAGAGGGACAGAGAGAGAGAGAGAGAGAGCATGCAAGCAGTGGGGAAGGACAGAGCAAGAGAACGTCTAAGCAGACCCCCTGCTGAGTACGGAAGCGAAACCTGGGGCTCAGTCTCAGCACCCTGAGATCGGGACCTGAGCTGAAATTGGGAGTCAGTCGCTTAAGCAACTGAGCCATGTAGGTGCCCCACCCAGTACCCAGTTTTATGAAGATGTGGATGAGAAGCCTCATACTGAAGCCGTCTGTGCCGGACGGGATCCCTTCTGGAGAGGGTAGAATAGGAACCGCCACACGCTCACACGTGTCCACACCAACACACACGCTCCACGGGGCTCCATCCTTCCCCCTTCCTGCTCGCTGGGTTCTGTCTCAACGCGGTGCCTGCATTTACATTTCACGCCACACAGCGTGCAACAAAACCGGAGCGGAGTCTCAGGAAGAGGCATGTGAGAGCCCGCAGTGCACACCTACAAGAAGCCGGGGCCGGGTGGGGGCGGGTCTGGGAAGCGTCTGCAGACAGCGTCTCCTGATCCACACATCTCCGCGCTTGATCTCTGCGTTAGTGTGTGTGCCTTCACCAGGAATAAGACACAGGCTTTTCTCTCCTCCCCAAAAACTCCTGGAGAAAAAGAGGAAGCAACACAGAAAGGCTCTAGAACAACCTGAGAGGAAATCCCAGTTAGATTGAGCATAGACACAATTCATTAATGAATCAATAAAGGAAGAATGAACAAACGCTTCAAAACAAATTTGCATTGTGGTTTTTCATTTGGGGGGCGGTGAGATAAATGTTTGAATTATCGTGTTCTAGTAAGTTTGGGTTTCTCAACGTTGGCATAATTGACATTGGGGACCCGTATTACTTGTGGGGCACGCTGAGCTGTACGTGGTAGGATGGAAATCTCCGGCCTCTGCCCACTGGATGCCTGTGGCAAACCCAGTCCCCAGTCTCAGCAACCAAAAATGTTTTCAGACATTGCCCAGGGTCCTCTGGGCTTGCCACACGGCCCCATTTTGGGAACAATGACTCTAAATGGATCTCGACTCCCTGTTGACGTTCCTTAAATACCTCTTACATTTAATAGGAATATTGCTTATTCCCACGAAGCCTGGCAAATTGACAGTGGCAAGGAAATCCTTTATCATCTAAGTTTGATGGGAGCCGGGTACTAGACCTGAGGGCTGACCTCTGTGACCCTATTAGAAAAGTTTTTGAAAAACAAAGCAGTTCTCTTTCAGCCACTGTGATGCATTTTAGAGCGACAAGCAAAGGCTGGACTGTGCACATGCAAGCTGTTGTTGGGGAGGCTTTTACTGCTCCCTGGTCTGCAAAGATTCTGCACCTTACAGGCATCCCCGTGAGACTGAAAAGGTTGGCAGAGCAACGGTGAAGTTTGGGGGTCTTAATCTGTAGGTTTTGTCGGTTGGTTTAAAGCAAATACATTTCGCTTGACTAAGTTTGACTTAGTCACTAAGTCAAGTTTGTCACCAAGTCACTAAGTTTGACTCTAGCTAGACCTTTGTTAAGACCATAAACTCAGCTAAGTATGTCTGAGGGGTAGAGCTTGTGGAAGACAACAAAATGTGTAAGATCTCTTGTTTCAGCTTCTTGTTTAGGGCCTTGGTTTCGTCTCTTTTAAAAGACAGAGATTGGGAAATCAGTCTTTTTTTGGTTTTGTTCTGTTTTATTTATTTTTTTGACATTAATATATTTTAGTTTATTTTTTCCTTTTGTTTTATTTTATTTTATTTTTAACATTTTTACATTTAAGTTCAATTAATATCTAATGTATTGTCGGTTTCAGAGGTACCGGTCTGTGATTCTTCACTCTTATGTAACACCTTGTGCTCATTATGTCACATGCCCTCCTTCACGTCCATCGCCCAGTTACCCCATTCTCTCAACCCCCTCCCCTCCAGCAACCCTCAGCTTGTTTCTTATGATTAAGAGTCTCTTATGGTTTGTCTCCCTCTCTGGTTTTGTCTTGTTTTATTTTTTCCTCTTTACCCCTATGATCCTCTTCCTTGTTATGTCATATGTTATATGTTAAATTTCTCATATCAGTGAGATCACGTGATAATTGTCTTTCTTTGATTGACTGGTTTTGCTTAGCATAATACCCCCTAGTTCTATCTTGTGTCATTGCAAATGGCAAGATGTCATGCTTTTGATGGTTGTGTAATATTCATTGTATATATAAACCACATCTTCTTTATTCATTCATCTGTCGATGGACATCTGGGCTCTTTCCATAGTTTGGTTATTGTGGACATTGCTGCTATAAACATTGGGGTGCAGGTGCCCCTTCTTTTACTACCTGTATATCTTCGGGGTAAATACCCAGTAGTGTGCAATTGCTGGGTCATCAGGTAGCTTTAGTTTTAACTTTTTGAGGAATCTCCACACTGTTTTCCAGAGTGGCTGCACCAGCTTGCATTCTCCCAACAGGGTAGGAGGGTTTCCCTTTTTCCACATCCTTGCCAATATCTGGCATTTCTTGACTTGTTAATTTTAGCCATTCTGACTGGTATAAGATGGTATCTCATTGTAGTTTTGATTTGTATTCCCCTGATGCTAAGTGTTGAGTATTTTTTCATGGGTCTGTTGGCCATCTGGATGTCTTCTTGGGAGAAATGTCTGTTGATGTCTTCTGGCCCATTTCTTGATTGGATTATTTGTTCTTTGGGTGTTGACTTTGGTGAATTCTTTATAGATTTGGATATTAGCCCTTTATCTGATATGTCATTTGCAAATATCTTCTCCCATTCTGTCAATTTTCCTTTGGTTTTGTTGACTGTTTCCTTTGCTGTACAAAAGCTTTTTATCTTCATGAAGTCTCAGTAGTTTATTTTTGCTTTTATTTCTCTTGCCTTTGGAGACATGTCTAGCAAGAAGTTATGTGACCAAGGTCAAAGAGGTTGCTGCCTGTGTTCTCCTCTAATATTTTGATGGATTTCTGTCTCACATTTAAGTCTTTAATCTGTTTTGAATCTGTTTTTGTGTATGGTGTAAGGAATGGTCCAGTTTCATTCTTCTGCATGTGGTTTCATTCTTCTGCAACACCATTTGTTGAAGAGACTGTCTTTTTTCCATTGGACATTCTTTGCTGCTTTGTTGAAGATGAGTTGATGATAAAGTTGAGAGTCCATTTCTGGGCTCTCTTTTCTGTTCCATTGATTTGTGGGTCTGTTTTTTGTGCCAGTACCATAGTGTCTTGATGATGACAGCTTTGTAATAGAGCTTGAAGTCCGGAATTGTGATGCCACCAGTTTTGATTTTCTTTTTCAACATTCCTTTGGGTATTCAAGGTCTTTTCTGGTTCCAAATCAATTATAAGAGTTAAATAGAGGCCATTCTCAGAGATGGTCCCTTGCACGATCTGAAAATATCACCTGAATGGTATTCCTGCCGTTCGTGGTCCTTCAGTGAAGACTTGGGCTCTTTTGGTTTTCATCAGTGAAGGACATGATCTCATTGTATGAGTCCTTTACCTAGAGAAGCCTGGCCACAAAAAGTGCAGCAGCTTTTGGATACATCCAAAAGTCATCACAGTGTGAGCCTGTGATGAGGCTTCTTCTGGACTTGAGGGAGAGCTGGGACCGCTGCTGAATGGGATAGAGTCACCCAGGTCAGGATGGCCGTATGTCCACAGTCATTAAAGGGCCTACTACGTGCTAGGAACTTTCATCTGTTCCTCCTGTTATGCCTGTAAACAAACTAGGATGCGGGCATCTCCAGTCTACAGAAAAGGACGCTCCACCACTGAAAACACTTGTCCAGGCTCACATGGCTAGTCACTCTAGTGACTAGAGTTAGGATTCAGACCCCATTCACTGACTTTTAAACTCTGCAATTTTTCCTGTGTTCCGCTTCCAGAAAAGCTAGTCCTCTGCTCCAAGAGTAACCTGATTTCCTGACATCGAAAGAGTTATTTTTCTTTCTTCTTTTTTTTCTAAAGGAGATAAAATGCACATAAAATTTAAATTTACTGTTTTAATCATTTTGAAGTGAACTGTTTTGTGGTATTTAGTACATTCACAGAGCTATGCAGGCAACACCTCTGTCTAGTTCCCAGCATTTTATCTCTCAAAAACAAAACTCCCCACCCTTTTAAGCACTCACTACATACCCCTCCACCTCCATTCCAGTCCCTGTATAAATGGAATCCTACAATATGACAACTTTCTTTGTGAATAGCTTCTTCCACATCCATTAATGTTTCTGAGGTTCATCCGTGCTGTAGCACATACCAGTACTTTATTCCCTTTTATGGGCAAATAATAACGCCATTGTCTGGATGCACCACGTTTTGTTTATCTGCTCAGCTGCTGATAAATCTTTTCGTTGTTTCCATCATTTGGCTGCTGTGAACAGTGCTGCCGTGAACGTCCATATATGAAGATCTGTTGCAGTCATTTTGGGGTAC
>CM052801.1:4228742-4247446 GCA_028533885.1 Nasua narica | reverse complement strand
GAGAGACTGTGGACTCTGAGCAACAAACTGAGGGTTTTGGAGGGGTGGGGGTGGAGGGGTGGGCAAGCCTAGTGGTGGGTATTGAGAAGGGCACATATTTCATGGAGCACTGGGTGTGGTGCATGAACAATCAATCTTGTAACACTGAAAAATTAAAATAAACATATTTCGGGAGAAAAAAATAAAAATAAAATAAAAATAAAAAGTGGAAAAAAAAAAAAAAAGAAATGCCACTGCCCTTGGTGTTCTGGAAGACAGCTGTCTGCAAAGACCCCATCCCACAGATGGCGCCTCCATGCTCTATAATGCTCGGTATTATATGCTCAGTGATACTATACAGTTCACTGAGGGGCAGGCAAGACACACACTCTCCAAATTCCCAGTCTTTGCCTCACAGATGATAAGCTGAACTGCTCGTCCTCACTGGTCCGTGGGAACAAAGTGCTTACCGCTGTGATCTGAAAGTTTGTGTCCTCCCCACATTCCTATGTTGAGTCTTAACCCCCATGATAATGGTATGAGAAGGGCCTTTGGGAGGTGATTAGGTGCTGAGACTAGTGTCCTCAGGAATGGGATTAGTGCTCTTAGAAGAGACCCCAGAGAGCGCCCCTGCCCACTCTGCCACGTGAGGACCCCAAGATAAGGCACCATCTGTGAGCCGGGGACTGGGCCCTCACCGACCCGTGCAGGCAGCCTGATCTGTGAGAAATACATTTCCGTTGTTGATGAGCTACCCAGTCTGTGTTCTTCCCCCCCTAGGTTTATTGCGATCTGACATGTAACACTGTATGAGTTTAAGGTGTACAAGGCAATGATTTGCTCTGTGTATGTGCTGAGAAATGATTGCTGTGGCATTCAGTGCAGCTACTGAGACACTTACTAACCACATTCAGGTTCAGCTCCTCTCCTTCCCCCAGGGCCCCGCACGGCTGCCCCCCACCCCCGTCAGCCGCAGCCACCAGACGGCACCTTCTGAGCTCAGGCTGGCCTCGCAGTAAACGGTTCTCAGGCCTACTCTCCCGTCAGGCCGTCCTCTGGCCCTGCTTCCCACACCTGCTTCCTCTAGCCTCTTCACTCCTCTTTGTAAAGGAAAACCCCTTTTGCCTAACCTCGGAAACACTTGCAGTCCTTACGATCTGAGCCTTTTCCTTCTTGCCCTCTATTGTCACTGTCCCCATATGGCAGCAGTCTCCTGCTCCCTTGCGATAATCCTTTCCAAAAGTCTCTCCTTACCAAGTCCAGATTTGTTTCTCATTTGATAGTAATCTTTGGAACAGCAATACCTGAATCCCTTTCTGTAAGTTCCCTCTGAATCTGTGCCTCGCTGTGGCCTCGTACCTGCTGTGGTACCACTGGGAATGACACCTGACAGGAAGGAGTTAGGGTGAGTCCTCCTGAGGCGTAGATGATGGCGTCTCACCAGAAGGACACTTCCCTTCAAGTCCGAGTCTTGAAAGGCCACTACCTGGCTTTCAGAAGGTCTGCATAAACAATAGTGAAGCTGATGAACCAAACGAAAGTCTAAGTGGGATGATGTGTCCTCGTTTGTTTCCGGATGAGGTAACAAAGAGCCTGAAAAGATCCGCCGAAGAGAGTATGGTGGGTCATGTCCCGTCAGATTCGGTTTGAGCCACAATCTCTCAATGAAGGAAACCCTCATTGCTGTGACCCGGGGCTTTCCGATCTCCCAAAATTTTACGCAAAACGCTCTCTACGGGACCCAAGAACGTCACACTAAGGCTCAAATGGAGAGGAGAAGAAAGCTCTCACTGACTATACCAAATCCCTGTAAACTTGGCCTTCGGGAGTAAATTTGTCTTAGGAGTTTTGTTTGTTTGTTTGTTTTAAGTCAGCAGAGTTTTTACTGAGTTCCTAACCTCTGTCCTAATTTCAGTGGTAACAATATCCAGATTAAGCCCTTGGCAGAGAAACAGTCCCTGTAGCTCCCTGTGGTTTCCTCTGCAGATACGTTGTAAATGAGTGCATGCGGCTCATGACGCAAAAATCCCAGAAATCCCCAGGGATCTTGGAAAGGGACCCTATTTTAAGGAAAGACAGCATGCAGCATGGAATACGTACATACCTGTGCATATGTAAAGTGTGTATACCCACGTATGCGCACTCACTCACGTGTACACATGCACACACTCACACGCAGACACATTCAGGTGCTGTCCCTGACCGTCTCTGGCCTCAGTAGCCTCGGCTCTGCAGTCTCCATGCTCACTGGTGCAAGGCTTAGTTACGCTACCGGAGTTTCAGCTGGTGATGGCAAGACAGCCTGCTGGCCTGCCTCCTCCTCTGCCCTCCCTCCCTCCTACACACCCACCCATTTGCACTCTAGGGGCTGTCTCCTGCTTTTGGGGGGATTACATGCCCTGTTATTGATGCTGCTCCATGTGGGCCTCAAACCCTGACCTCTCCCCTGAGTTCTAGCCTAATTCTCTCCAGGAGATCAGCTTTGCCTGTCCGCTGCACAGCCAGTAGGCATGTCAGACGTCCCATGTCTGGAACGAAGTCTTGATTTCTTCCTGGAATTTGCTCCTCACCCCATCTGGCCCATCTCACTCAGTGACGCCTCTATGCTGCCTGTTTCCCAGACCCCCAGACTCTGGACCATCCCTGACTCGTCTCCGTTCCTGCTGACATCCCATCTGACAGCAAATTCCATGGGTTCTTCCTTCACACTGTGCCCCAAAGCGTCCTACTTCTCATCACCCCCACTTCTCCCACCCTGACCTAAGTCGCTTGCATTTCTTACATCCCACTCTTCGTCTCACTGTCGTATGTGTCTCTAGGAAATGGCCAGATTATCTTCCTTTTCCCCCACAAAACCCTTTTTAGTTTAGAATAAATTTTTTAACGATTTTATTCATTATTTGACAGAGAGAGAGATCATGAGTACGCAGAGAGGCAGGCAGAGAGAGAAGGGGAAGCAGGCTCCTTGCTGAGCAGAGAGCCCGATGTGGGGCTCGATCCCAGGACCCTGAGATCATGACCTGAGCCAAAGGCAAGAGGCTTCAACCCACTGAGCCACCCAGACGCCCCAGAATGATTTTTGACATAGGAAAAATTGCAAAGACACTACTGAGAGTTCCTATACATCCTTTGTCCAGCTTCCTGTCATGTTCACATCGTACACGATGATGGCACATTTGTCAAAATGAAGAAATTGAAAAAAAAAAAAAGAAGAGATTGACATTGGCACAATCCTGTTAACTCTGGTAGGGACCATATTTGGATTTCCTAAGTTTTTCCATGAAGGAAAGAACACAGACCGTTCCCTGTGTCCGGATTACATACAGGATCCCGCATTGCATTTAGGTAACATGTCTCCTAGTTCCCTCTGATCTGTGACAGTTTCTTGTTTTTCCCTTTCATCGCCGTTTGGGGAGAACTGGTTGGGTATTCTGTAAGAAGACCTCAGTTTTGGTTTGTCTGTCATTTTCTCACCGTGAGACACAGCTCAGATGCCCTCTGCCAGCTTTCTTCCCTGCAAGTTCCTCTCTCCCCCTTGCCGTGTAGAGCCAGTCTTTCAGAACACTGGCTAGTTCACGGCCACTCTCTCCTTACAGCACCATAACAGTGTCCGGTCTTCTCTTACAATGACCCGGAAGGCTTTGTGTGGCCGGCATGGGCTCCCAGCCGACTTCCCCCATCCCATCTCAGCCCCCTGGTGTCTTCCCGGTCCTCAGATGCCTCAAGCATGCTCTCACCTCAGGGCATTGGTTGGGAGCGCTCACCCCACTGCTGCTGGATCCACAGGACTCCTTCCCTCCCTTCCTCCCTCCCTCTCTCCTCCCTTCCTTCCTTCTCTTTTTAAAAGATTTTATTTATTTGATAGAGAGACAGCGGGAGAGGAAACACAAGCAGGGGGAATGGGAGAGGGAAAAGCAGGCTTCCTGCTGAGCAGGGACCCCAATGCGAGGGCTCTTTCCCAGGAGCCTGGGGTCATGACCTTAGCTGAAGCCAGATGCTTAATGACTCAGACCCCAGGTGTCCCCAAAATTTGAAGATTTCTTAAGATGCTAAACAAGGTTATTCTTTAATCAGGGTATTTCTTGTGCACAGAAACCTTGGAGCATCAGCCTATTATGAGGTTAAAGATCTTTCCAGGTCACACTTCCAAGTGGCAGTTTTGACCCTGAAACGGTTAAGTGTGTTAACTCCCAAGTAGTAATGTGCTTGCTATAGGATTAAGCAGTAATGAGTCTGTCTGTATTTATTACACAATAGAACAATGGGAATCCGCACTGGAGAGTGGCTATTTAAAGGAAAGAAAACTAGTAGTGGTACCTTTAAGTCCTGTATTTTCATATGCTAATTTAAGTTCTTTAGTTGTTGTTTTTCCTGATCCTTCGGTTCTCTGGACAGTGAGGCTCATGGCCAACTCTCTTCAGGATGAATTTGATTTGTTTTTCTGTCTGCCAGGAAGAGCTAGTCTGTTATCCTTCCTTATCTTTACTTGTGAACACATATTTAGAGGAGGAGGATGGTGCACCAAGCAAGCAAGGTAGCATGCCCTATTGATGGGCTGAAGGAATATTCTAAAGACAGAAAGGAAGAGAAGGCAGAAGCTACAAACAGAAAATGCTTTATGGCTGACTTTTTTCATCCTTTCTCTTGAGTTGGTCAGTATAATGATTGCAGACCATCCTCAAAATGAGATCAGTATAGGCACTCTGCCAAACTTCAAATAAAGAATGATAGACTGGGCGCGCCTGGGTGGCTTAGTCAGTTAAGCGTCTGCCTTCAGGTCATGATCTCAGGGTCCTACGATAGAGCCCCGCATCCCATCAGGCTCCCTATTCAGTCTCCTCATCCTTCTCCCTCTGTACCCCACAACTCATGCTCGCACACCCTCTGTCTCTCTCAAATATATAAATAAAATCTTTTTCAAAAAGGAATATAGAACTAGCAGGGAATATTTTTATGTATTATCCTATTGCATAAGGATAGAAATTTCTTGTTATTAGAAAAACCACTCTTGCTAGTGATATCTCTGGAAAAAATAAATGGTACCTATAGATGTTCCTTACTTCTGATCGTTGCTGCACATTCCAATTTTATTTTAACAATTTTGAAACTCAGTATTATTCAGTATTACAATTTCAGGGTTGTTTGGGGAAGAAGAGAGAGATTTTCTTACCATCTGTGATAATAAGAGCTTTCTTATGTTCACCAGTGTCATTACATAATATTCTTTAACACCAGTAAACAGATTCCTAAGTAATCCAGGTATTTTTTTTGCATTTTTTTCCTAATGTTTTTTTTTTTCACAGAGACTGTGACACACATTTCTGTCAAAATTCTGTGTCCCTTCTAATGACTAATACAGAAATACTAGTGTTGTGTGTGTTTAAGATTTTATTCATTTATTTGACAGAGAAACAGCACAAGCACGGGGAGCAGGAGAGGGAGAAGTAGGCTCCCCGCTGAGCAGAGAGCCCGATGAGGGGTTGGATCCCAGGACCCTGGGATCATGACCTGAGCCGAAGGCAGAGGCTTTAATCCACTGAGCCACCCAGGCGCTCCAACTTCAACTTGTTTTAACTCCCATTCAACATGGTGTTTCAAGTTTAACCGTTTTACACAAGTAGCTCTGGTTTCTTCATTTTAATTACCATTCATTTCATTATGTGAATATATCATAAGCCATCCATTTTCCCTTTTGCTGGATCTTAGATTTTTTTTGTTTGATTTGTTGTTTGCTATATAACAAGCAATGTTTTAGTAAACATCGGTGCACCTCCCTCTTTGTGGGCACATGGGAGAACTTCTCTGGGGCATAGAACTAGAAGTAGAATCAGTGGGTTGTTAATTATACCAATCTTGAACTTTATGTAGATCTTGCAAAATTGCCTCCTAAAGGGGGTTATACCAATTCTCTTTCCCACCAGTCACGTGTGTGTGTTCCCACTTTCTCATATTGCTGGTTTTGTCTTTGATAGTCTGATATGTGTGAAATTACATCTTGTTTGCTTATTTATTGACATATTTATTAAGCTTGCTTCTCTGTCTTTGAACATCCAGATCTGGGACAATTCTAGAAGTCTTTCCTTTCTCAGTTGTTGGTTACTGTTTAAATAAGCGATATGCTGAAATGGAGAAGATAGAATGTGGTTGGGTAATGTTCTTTTGGTGACATTTAACCTTCCCTTCCAGACTACCCAAACCAGGGCATGATCAAGAGAGATGATTTGCACTGTATATAAGATGACAGGCCTCTCATACTAGGCTTAAGGTTCCGCATGAGAAAGTCTCTCCCTGGCCAGAGAGGGAGGCTGTTCCTGGATGAATGAATATTCATCCAGGTGGGTGTGGGGGTCCTGGATGAACAACATGGCATTATGATTGGCAGTGACTCCCAAAGGGTGTTTTATTTTTATTGGTATTTTTATTGGTAATTTTATTTTTATTTTATTTCAAGGAAAATACAACAACTTCCTTCCTCAGCTGCTTATGAAAGGGATTTTCTTTATTCCGGTGAAACACTAATTAGTTTACCCAATTACTGACCTAGTGAGTCTGCTATCCTGGAACTTCATTTTCTATCTCTTCAGGACTCCAAATTACACCCGGCTGCACTGGTCCTTCTACTTCTTTGTGATCTTTGCACCTTTGCAACCACAGGATCTTTGCACCTGCTACTCCTGCAACTGTCTGGAAGACTTTGTTTCTTAGGTCTTAACATGATTGGCTTTTTATTTATTTTTATATTTTTAAAGATTTTATTTACTTATTTGAGACAGACAGAGAGAGCACAAGCAGGGAGAGTGGCAGGGAGAGGGAGAAGCAGACTCCCTGCCAGCAGGGAGCCTGGTGTGGGACTCCATCCCAGGGCCCTGAGATCATGACCTGAGCTGAAGGCATCTAGATCCTTGACCAACAGAACCACCCAGGCACCCCTGTGATTGGCTTTTTAAAAAATCATTCAGTTGTCTTAGTTCAAGAGTCGCCTCCTTAGAGAATCTGACCAAGACCATTTGTCTATTTGTCCCTTCTTTATCATACCACTTTGTTTTTTTTATAATAGCATATATATTAAATCACCCACCCCCCCTTTTTTTTGGTTTGTCTCTGCTATAAGAAATTAAATCCCAAGGAACCAATCAGTATGGCTTATGCCAGTATTCCAATACCAGAAACAGTTGGTTCTCATCCAGTATTTATTGAGAGAATGGATAGTCTCTATTTTAGGAGAGAATATAAAATTATTCTCATTTTATCCAACACACATTTGAGATTCCACCCTGGAATGATTTTTGAAAGATTTTTCTTTCAAATGTCATGTGACATTTGAAAAAAACCTGAGAAAGATTTTTGAAGCTCTAAAGGTACACAAGACTCTAGCCCTCAAGTAACTGGCAGTCTGGGAATGTAGCATACTTTGGGACGTTAGATATAGCAACAGTGATTGACTCAACTTGGGGGCAAAGATACTACAGGCTTCCTCAAGGAGAGAAGATTGGTTTACAGAAAGACCACAGTTCCCTGCTGCCTTGGTTTGCAACTAGTTTGTCCATCAAAAATTAGATAGGAAAAAAAAATGGGAGGAAAGCAAATGCAAGTAGGAAATAAAAGCCCAAGGCAGTAGCAAGTAGTGTGGTGGTTGCTCAGAAAATGAGGTGGATAGGACTTAACCAGTGTTGGATGTGGAGAGAAGAGAATCTTTGTACTCTGTTGTTAGCGAAGCAGACTGCTGGTACCACTAGGGAAAGCAGGCTAAGGATTTCTCAAAAAATTGAAAAGGAACTGCCATTGGATGCAGGAGTTCCACTTTCGGATGTTTATCCAACGAATTAAAATCCGTGTCCTGAAGAGATATCTGCATTCCATGTTCACTGAAGTGTTAGTTGCAATAACCAAGATAGGGAAACAACTTAAGTGTCCACATAGATGAAGGGATAAAGATGATATTATATATATCTCATAGTGGGAATTATGACATATATATTGCTCCCATGTTAGGAATTATGTCATATATATCATTATATATATAATATATCTCACCAGGCATTATGACATATATATTATGATGATGTATATATTATATATAATACATCTCACTAGGCATTATGACATATATTATTATGACATATATATAATATAGCTCACATTAGACATTATATATATTATTAGGACATATATATTATATATAATATATCTTACATTAGGCACTATGACATATATGTTATTATGACATGTAATTATATTTATCTCACATTAGGCATTATGACATATATATCTCATTAGGCATTATGACATATATTATTATGACATATATATAATATATCTCACATTAGACATTATGACATGTATTAGTAGGACAATATATGTAATGTATTTCACATTAGGTACTATGATATATATTATTATGACATAATTTTTATATAATATATCTCACATTAGGCATTATGACAGATATTATGACATATATAATATATCTCATTAGGCATTATGACATATTATGATACAATAATATATCACATTAGGCACGGTGACATATATTTATTATGATATACATGTTATATAATAAATTTCACATTAGGCATTATGACATATATTATTATATATAATATCTCACTCGGCATTATGACATATTATTATGACATATATAATATATTAGGCATTATAACATGTTATAATGATATATATGATATATGATATACCTCACTAGGCATGACATATATTATTATGACATATATGTCACATTAGACATGGTATATATATTTCTATACATATATTATACATGTAATATATCTCACATTAGGCACTGTGACATATATTATTATGACATATCATATGAAATATATCTCTATGCATTATGACATATTATGGCATATATATATAATATATCTCTCATGAGGCATTATGACATATATTATGACATATATCTCACATTAGGCATTATGACATATTATGACATATATCTCACATTAGACATTATAACATATATATTATGATGTATATGTAAAATATATCACATTAGGCATTATGACATATTATGACATTGTATAATATATCATATTGGGCATTATGATGTATATATTATATATATATCACTAGGCATTATGACATATATATTATGATATATATAATATATAATATATCTCACTAGGCATTATGACATGTACATTATTATGACATATAATATATCACATTAGGCATTATGACATATATATTATTATGACATACATTATATATATAACATATCTCACATTAGGCTTTGTGACATATATCATGACAAATATATAGTATATCTCACTAGGCATTATGACATATATTATGGAATATATGTAATATATCACATTAGACATTATGGCGTAATTGTTATTATGACATAACATAATATATCACATTAGGCATTATGACATAATATTATTACATATATCTCACTAGGCATTATGACTTTTTGATATATATTATATATAATATATCACTTTAGGCATTATGACATATATTCTTATGACATAATTACATATAAAATATATTTCACATTATGACATATATTATTTGTATATATATTATCTGTGTAATATATCTCACTAGGCATTATGGCATTTATTATGATGTATATATAATATATCACATTAGGCATTATGACAAATGTTATGACATGTATAATATATCTCACATTAGACATGACACATATTATTATGACATATATAATATAGGCATTATATATTTTATTATGACACATATATATCACATTAAGCATTATGACATATCTATTATTTTTTTTAAGATTTTATTCATTTAAAAAAAAAAGATTTTATTCATTTATTTGACAGAGAGAGAGAGATCACAAGTAGGCAGAGCGGCAGGCAGAGAGAAAGGGGGAAGCAGGCTGTCTGCTCAGCAGAGAGCCCAATGTGGGGCTCGATCCCAGGACCCTGAGATCATGACCTGAGCTGAAACCAGAGGCTTTAACCCACTGAGCCACCCAGGTACCCCACATAGCTATTATTTTGACATATATAATTATATATAATATATATCACATTAAGCATTATGACATATATATTATACAAAAAATATATCACATTAGGCATTATGACAATATATATATATCACTAGACATTATGGCATACATATTATTATGACATATATATTATAATCTATGTCACTAGGCATTTTTAAAAAGATTTTATGTATTTATTTGACAGAGAGATCAAAATTAGGCAGAGAGGCCTGCGGAGAGAGAGGAGGAAGCAGGCTCCCTGCTGAGCAGTGAGCCTGATGTGGGGCTCGATCCCAGGACCCTGAGATCATGACCTGAGCCAAAGGCAGAGGCTTCAACCCACTGAGCCACCCAGGTGCCCCTCACTAGGCATTTTGACATATATATTATTGTATCCAAAATATCTCAGTAGGCATTATGAGATATATTATTGACATATAATATATATCAGGCCTTATGGTATATATATTAGTATGACATATATATATATTTCACAGTAGGCATTTTGATATATATTATGATATATATTATATGTAACATATCACATTAGGCATTATGACATTTATATTATGACATATATATTATATATATATATCCCACATTAACTGTTATGACATATGTCATACATATATCACCACATATTATCCTATGAGGGCATTATGCTAAATGGAATAAGTCAGACAAAGACAAATACTATATGATCTCCCTTAAATGTGAAATCTAAAAAAAGACAAATTTAGAAGACATAGTGTAGAATACTGGTTACCAGGACCTTAGGGGGCAGGGGAGATGGGGAGATATTGTTCAAAGGGTACACACTTCCAGTTATATAGGGTTAACAAGTTTGGGGATCTAATGTAGAGTGTGGTGGTTATAAGCTAATCAGTTACAATTCGTTAGAAACTAATAATACCATATTATTATATGTACCATATAATGTACCGTATACTTGCATGTTGCTCAGAGAGGAAGTTCTCACCACAAAAAGGAACGGGAACTATGTGATGGGTGCAGGTGGTAGCTGACAATGACCGTCAGCATTTTGCAGTTCATGAATGTATCCGATCGACACGTCCTGCACTTGAGACTTGACGATACCATGTGTCAGTTACATCTCAGTAAAGCCCGGAGACAGAAGACATGCTGGGGTCATGAGTAGCTACGGGACAGGGAGCCGGCTTCTGGCACCACCAGAATTGTTTCCATGCATCCATTTATGCATTCAGCCAGCAAAAGGGCAGGGTCTGTTAGGGTAAGACGGGAGGTCAGGAGGAGAGTAAGTCCCGCTTCTTCCAACACTGAAAGTCCCTCCCCACATGGAAACACATCCTCACTTTAGTTTCCCCACACAAAGGGGAAGGCATCCAATGAGCATCCAAGAAGATCAACCACAAGAAGCAGCTTAGGCACAACCACAGTGTCAGTGAGGCCCCCGTGGAAGGTCATAGTTGCTGAAGGACAGACCAAAGAGACCAACAGAAAGCCTACGTTTTTTTCCAACCGTGCTTGAGGAAAACAGGAAGTGATGCCTAGAAACATAGGCTGTGTTTTTGGACAAAAGCAGGCATTGCATTTCATAAAGCTCTTTGCGGGGAGCTGGGTCGGAGGTGGAACCCGTGGTTTCCACGAGTGCCACGTGAACCTAGGTGATGGTGTAATTTAAGGTAATCAGGAGTAATCAAGCTTACTGAACAACAACAAAATAAGATGCCATTTGGGATGTTAATAATTATTAAATGTCATTAGGAGCACTGGCTATACCAAAGAGACTAATGGTGCCTTCCGGGCTGCTGGAGCAGGGTATTTATTTTCCTAAAGCCAGGGGCTGAACTAAGAGGGCTGCCCTTTGGGACATAAGACCTGAGTCCGGGTTGAGAAGAAGTCCTGCAGGTGAGCCCTTCAGGGGTTGCCTCTGACTTGAACACCGTACTGTACGGATAACACAGAACACAGCTGGGCGGCCGCAGCAGTGCGCTGCCTGGCCGGTCCCCTCAGTCACAGAGCGGGGTCTGCAAACAGGCTGCTTGCCAGGCCTGCTCTGCACCTTAAACCCTCCTCCTTCTATCCTCGAGACTGAGCCTGCTGGAAGAGTGCCTCTGGGTGTCGCACGGGCCCCAGAAGAACCCCTCATCCTGCAGACATGTTCTGAAAGGAGAAGGTACGTGGGTGGAGCTGTGGGAAACAGGCCCTCGGCTAAAAAGCACAGCACCGAGCACGTGTTCGAGGCGAAGCTGCACATGATGTGCTCCTGTGGTTGTTTCCATTTAGGGCGAGGGCAACACACAGCAGGTGCCCAAGCACTCAAACCCACCTCTGGTAACAAAGCGCTGGGTGCAAAAGTGGCTCAGCTCAAATATATACAAGGCTTCTCTCCATCCTCCGGTGCCCCCCACGACCCCTACAACAAAAAAGCTCTGTGGCCGAAATGCTCATAGCGCCAAAGTTTCCAACACTGCTCCGTCGAACACGTCGATGGCAGTCGATGCAGTGCTTAGCAGTCTGTTCCCTCCCAGGCACCCCGTCAGTAAGGAGGCACCAGCTTAGGCTGTTTCATTGCCGAAATTTGTACTCAGTAAATACGACTACAATTCCCACGTTTCCATTACCATATACAACTGTCATCACGTTGCATGCGGGCACACAGAAAAGAGCACTTTTTTTTAAGGCTTTATTTATTCATTTGAGAGAGAGAGCACAAATAGGGAGAGTGGCAGAAAGAGAGGGAGAAGCAGACTCCCCACCGAGCAGGAAGCCCAATGCGCAACTTGATCCCAGGACTCTGGGATCGTGACCTGAGCCAAAGGCAGATGCTTCACCAACTGAGCCCCCCCAGGTGCCCCCAAAAATGCACTTTTTTAAAAAAAATTAACATATAATGTATTATCTGCCCCAGGGGTACGTGTCTGTGACTCATCAGGCTTATACATTTCACAGCACTCACCGTAGCACATACCTTCCCCAATGTCCATCACCCAGCCACCCTATCCCTATCCCCCAACCCCCCAGCCACCCTCAGTTTGTTTCATGAGTTGTGGAGTCTGTTATGATTTGTCTTCCTCCCCGGTCCCCTCTTCTTTCTCCCCCACGACCCCCAACCCTGCCTCTCAAATTCTTCATATCAGAGAGATGATATGATAATTGTCTTTCTCTGACTGACTTATTTCGCTCAGCATAATACCCTCTAGTTCCATTCACATCGTTGCAAATGGCAAGATTTCATTTCTCTTGATGGCTGCATAGTATTCCATTGTATCTACACCACCTCTTCTTTATCCATTCATCTGTCGATGGACATCTAGGCTTTTTCCATAGTTTGGCTCTTGTGGACATGGCTGCTATAAACATTCGGGTGCACGTAACCCTTCAGATCACTGCATTTGTATCTTTAGGGTCAATACCCAGTAGTGCGATGGCTGGGTCACAGGATAGCTCTATACAAAATGCACTTTCCATAACACCTCCCTCCTGCTGTCTCGAGTGGGCTGCTACAGCATGTTTGGAAGTAGGGTGGATGTTGGTGACTTCTAAGCAGAAGGTCCCAGAGTGAAGATAAGGTCTATTTATCTTCCCCGGAAAGACCTGGGACACCTATACTTTCAGCCAGATCTCATGTTAATCTTGTGGGAACAGGGTTCTCCTCCTGACAGGGTCCAGGGTATTTTATTTCATCCGCGTGGACATGTAGAGTCTTCTGTGCTATTTTCCTGTCAGACCATATCCTTCTGTAAAGGTCTGATGAGAGTGGGGCACTCTTCAGAGGACTGGGGATAGAAGAAGGTTGAGATGGAGAAAAGGGAGTGTTATTAAGGGCTGGGAAGGTTTGCAGAATTCAAGAGCCTTTTTACTAGGGAGGGATAGCGATGATATTCAGCTGTAAATCACAGGTGATTGATAACTGTACCCCAAGTAAACGTGGCCCATAATAGAAAATCTGTCGAAAAGATGATGCGTTTTGTTGACGAGCCCTCTTGGCCCAGAACGGGTGTGGAGGCTCCCGCTGGGAGGACATGCGAAGGGAGCTGCCTGCCCAGCACAGGCCAGGGTCGTGCCCTCTGCGTCCGGGCAGCATCAGCTGAGACAGCAGCTCGGCCCCGAGGAAAGAGAATTCTCCGTGGTGTTCGTGAGGACCTCGGAGCTTCCTGAAATAAAGAGCCCAGATAATCAGCAATGCCTTCTAATCGCTGAGTCTCCAATGTTTAGGAGAGCGGAAACTAGGGAGCGCCAACTGTCCACTTGGGCATATTTCCAGATTTCAGGGTTGGGTCTGTGATGGTCCTTTTATATCCCCAAATGCACCCTGCATTGCTCTCCATCCCCCACTCCAGCCCTAAAAGTTGATGGTGGTGGACCACATGAACTGGGTGCCTGCCCACACGGGCGTCACACTGGGTCCCAACTAAAGTGTCCAACGGTGCACCTCGGCAAGAGCCACGAGGGAGGGAGAGAGGGGCGTTTGTCCCCAGAAACTTTCCTCCACGAGATCCCCTTGGACTGGCTGCATCGTGCATGTGAGGGAGGTTGCCAGCACTGTGCGCCCGTGGAGTTTGCACTCAGTAAATAGACCAGCCTTCCGTAAACCTGCCATAAATCTTGCTGACTCGGTTGTTCCAGGCGTTTCTCATCAGTGGGGGCCCGCTGTATGTCCGTAGCTCCTCAAACAGCCCGTCCGTCCCCTTTTCAGGATCCTCAGCCTCCTGGTGTCTCTGTGGAACACTCCACCCTCGGTACCTTCCTGTGGGTGGCTCCATGCAGGTCTCTCCGTGCTTAGCCGGACCTTGCCAGGCTGCCCGTCTAGAATCCCAGGTGCCCATCTAGAACAGCATTCCCAGACCATTCATGTCCATCCAGCTGCTTCATCTGTTCCCTTTGTCCATGGCTCCTGTCTTGCCCTGAGGCAGTCTTGCCCACACACTTGTCTGCTTATTGGTGGGGGGGGAGGTCCTCTTTCCTTCTTGAGGGCGTGTCCTTCAGGAGGTTTCTCTGACTGGCTTCTCTCGTTCTGGTGCTCAGAATATTGGTGGGGGGAGGTTTGCAGAGGTGCTCAGTAAATGTTGAGTGAATAAAACAAGCACTAACTACAGACGTGGCACGGTCACACTGATGTTTGATCGTGGATCACTGTTTCTCCAGGGTGGAAAATGGGAGATTGGTTAGAAGAGGGAGGCGGGTTAGAAGGGCGGCGTAGAAGGCACGGCAGACATGGCAAGGACAGGGTACGTATGTGACTCGCTGTGGCGGGCAGGATCGGAAGGCTGCCTTGTGCAATCCCTTCTCCACGGGGTGTGGGTAGGAGCTCATTGTATGATCACACGTGACTTCCTTGATTATGTTGCCTTATATAGGTAAAACCGAGTATTGGGGTGAGTTAGGTTCCATTGAATCCCATGAGCCCTTTAAAAGCAGAGGTATTTCTCCAGCTGGTAGCCAAAGGAGAAGTCAGATATTGTTGAGGTATAAGCGGGATGGCAGGTGCCTCTGGTGGTTTGGGGGCATGGAGGGGCCATGTGAGAAAGAGTCTGGGTGGCCTCTAGGAGCAGGAAGTGATCTCTAGCTAACAACAGCCAGCACGGAACTGGGGACCTCAGTCCTACAACCAAAGGAACGGAATTGATAAAGCAACCTGAAGGGTCCTGGAAATGAACCCTTTCTGAATGTTCCAGGTAATGACAGCCCAACCTCGCAGACCCTTTGGGAGTGTCTCTGGGAGACCCACAGCAGAGAACCTAGCCACGCCATCTCAGATTTGTACCCCACAGACCTGTGAGCTAGGAGGTGGGTGTCTTAAGCGGCTAAGTCGGTGTTATTTGTTTTGCCACGGTAGCTGACTGATGTAGAGCTGAAGCCAGGGGAAGGGGCCGGGGCCGCAGATGTGGTGAAGCAGCGAAGAGAGGAAGGGAGGCGGGCTCGTGGTATGTCCCACCCAGTGCATCCCGCGTGTGTTCGGCTGTGGCTGAGTACATAGGAGGGAGAGTCACAGACCCGCTTCCCTACGCAGGGTGACCCGTGCTTGGTGACCGTGGCGTTGCTGGCGGGCCCTTCCCAGATCGGGGTGGTACAGCTCGCGGCTGTCTCCGGGCACCTCCCATGCACAAATGCCCCTCCTCCTATGCAGGGAGCTTTTCCTCGTTAAAGCATCCAGGCCCCGGAGGGAGAGGAAGGGAACCCACAGGAGACCTGTTTCTGGGTCTTTGTGGACCGGAGGTCGGGTTGCATCATCGGCCGTGCTGTGGGGCAGATCGTTAACACCGAGCCTCAGGGTCGTCATTCAGAAACAGGCTGCGGATGCTTAGTGTGCATCCGTATTGGCCCAGGGAATGAACTGAGTTAGAGATTAAAAAAAAGACTCATTGTCCTGGGCCTGGCATACAGCAGGTCCTCGAGCAAGGCCGTAAGACGAAGGAAGGAGAACGTGCAGTCAATGTAGAAAATCTGTGTACGAGCCTGCTCAGGCTGCCGTACCAGATGACCACGGCCTGGTGAGCTCAAACAACGGACATGCCTGTCGCAGCCGCTCTGGAGGCCAGGCGTCCAAGGCCAGGTGTGGGCAGGCCCGGCTCCTTCTGGGGCCTCTCTCCTGGGGGTGGAGTCTCACACGTGCTGTGCCTCAGGTGGGCGTCCCTCTGCGCCTGGCTGAGGCCTCCTCTCCTCTTCTTATAAGGACCCCGTTGTGTGGGATGAATGTCCACCCCGGTGACCTCACTTTACCTTAATCACCTATTTGAAAGGCCGCATCTCCAGATACCGTCACTTCCAATTCTGAGACCCTGGGGCTTAGGATTTCACCACGCGAATTTGGGAGGGACGCCGTTCAGCTCATCACAATGTAAGTGAATTCTTTTAAAAAACAGGGATGATTAATAAGATAGGGATAATAAGAGACCTTCAAAAAGTTGAAGGTAGTAAATCCATATGCATGATTATAGAGATTAAAGCGGAACAGTTTTTTTCTTTAGTGTTTTCTTCACTGTTACCGTGAAGCCATATTACACATTCATGGACGAGCCACGCTTTTCAGTTTGCTACTGTTAAACCCAGGATAACAAATCCTCCTCTTAATGGTTTGTGCCTTCGGTATCAGTGGACGCAGAGGGGCTGCCTTTTAGATAAAGCGACCCATTGTCAGCTGTGATGGAGTTAAGGGTTCGAACCCATTGCCTGGAGTTCAGACGCGTGCCGTAGAGCTAGGCTTGCGAAGACATTGGAGAAGCAGTCTTCCAATGCTTTTTACAGTCCTCTGACTCCGCAGGGTAATTCTTAGCGAATCACGGAGCTGTACCCTACACATTGGTCGGCATGAAGGCTGTGCTATAACTGCATGCTTTCTCACCTTTAAAATTTGATAGATCTCGGGGCGCCTGGGTGGCTCAGTCGGTGAAGCATCTGCCATCAGCTCAGGTCATGATCTCAGGGTCCTGGGATCGAGCCCCACGTCGGGCTTCCTGCTCAACAGGGAGTCTGCTTCTCCCTCTGCTCCTGTGTGCTCTCTGTCTCTCTCTCTCTCAAATAAATAAATAAAATCTTTAAAAATAAAATAAAATGAGATTTGATAGATCTTTCACTTTTAGGTTAAATTTCGTTGTATTTTCGAGGCAACCCTAGATGGAAAAGGGTGCAATGTGGATTTTTTTTTAAAGGCCCATCCTCAGGACAGGAAACAAGGAAAAGGAAGCTCTCCCCGGTGTTGTTTCTGACCAGGAAAAGGCAAGATGTTCCCTCCTTCCCTTGATCAACTGTGAGCGCCAGGTCACAGTCAGCGCCTGCTGTCACCGGCTCTGGCACCAGGAGCTGACGTGTCAGTGATGAAGCGTTTCCATGGGGATCCTTCCCTGCTCCATGGTTGTGAGCACCTTCTTCACGCCCACATTCGGGGATCATGGGTGGCGGTGCTGCTGTGTTCTGCGGGGCCCTGGGCTGCCCGACACGAGCTGTGTAGCTGCCTTCCCTGCAGAGCCTCCCACGGGCACCCTGGATTTCAGTTAGGGGTGCTCACCTGCTTGTGCTTTGTGCTCATTTCCACGAGCAAGACCTGGCAGGACGCACACAGAGCCTCAGCAAGACTCTGTTTTGTTTCAACAGGACTCGGTGGCCAAGGCCTGCACGGGGAAGGTGTGCTAGCTTCCGCCAGCACCTGAGCCACAGCTGCTGTGCAAGGCTGTCCTTGCCTCCCACGACCCCTGTGCAATGCTCTGTGTCACTCCTGTGGAGGTCACCTCTTCATCTAGAAGGCTACAGACTCCTTCCCCCTTCTGTTCATCTTTTCTTTGTTTTATAGGCGTGGGGTTGGCTCTCCATTGTTTATGCTCACAGCAGTCACTGTGTCGGCAGTGCTTTGGGGATTGGATTGGTAATAGGCACATTTCTGGTTTTTGATGACTTTTCATAATCCCTTCCTAAATTGTATGGTTTATGTCCTAGACACAGCTGCTTCCTTGCTTGTTTTCCTTTTGATCTGACCCATTGATTAGGTATAAGCACCGAGACAGACACAGGTTTGGGCAGTTTCTAATGCAACCTTCAGGGAGTCAAAGTCTCTGCCTTCTGGGAACATCTATTGGAGCAAGACTGAGATTGCTACTCCAGAGTTAAGGACTTGGGAACTAACCAGATATGTTAGGTGTCACACCCCAGGACTCATCTCACCTCCTTGAGGGAGGTCTGACTCTTCTCACTTCACAGATGAGAACAGCAAAGGCTGGGAGAGCTACTGAAGCAATCTCTGTGTCCCACCCAGCAGAGCTGG
>CM052801.1:4187977-4228242 GCA_028533885.1 Nasua narica | reverse complement strand
TGTTCATGGACATGTGAGAAGAGGAAGATACAGACCTGTCACACTCTGCTCGGGGAGTGGTTTACTGGCGGAACCCAGCCTCACTGCCAGGTGCAGTAATTCCCCTGCTGTGCCAGGAGGACCATTGCCAGGCAGCCCTCCCCCGGTGGCCGCGGAGGGCACCACCCTTCCACCCCGCTCCCCTGGGCCCCTTCAACCTCGTCAGAGTTAGAGGCCCTGTTCAGACATAGCAAAAAGGTTTTTAGTCTGCACTGATGTTTCGCTTCCCTGTAACGTTTAATTACTTTAACGTGAGTGTGCTATGCACTGTTGCGGGTGGGTTAGATACGGCCCTTCTGCAGTGAAGAGTGCTTCATAGAATTATTTCTTTGGTCTTAATCGTCCAAAAGTGAAATGAGTCACTAAGCCTTGAGAAGCTTCCATCTCTTAGTACGGCTTGTAAATCTACACTTCCCGTGAGTGGAGAAACACACCGTGGAAAGTTTTAGAATATGCTCTTTGTATCTGTTCAGCAGGGAGACCCACAGTAGTTTGGGTAATCTGCTCCTTGTTTTTGCAAACCCATCAGAAAAGGGCGCGCTGTGCTGGCCATGTGCACACATGTTACCCAGTCATACGTCCTCTTGCCTTTTCTCTGGCACAGATGATTGCGCCTGCCTTTGCTGTGCTCGTGCTGTAAGCAAGCCCACTGGGCTCTCTTAGGGTCTGTGATCAAAGGAACGAGACTGATACAAAGCGAAGGTCAAGCAGAGCTTTATTTCACGCCAAGCATCGAGAATCACACTGGCCGGTCAGGGTCGTCTCTATGCAGAGAGCGACCCCGCCTGGTCTTACAGGCCATCTTTTATAGGGCAAAACCGCAAACCGACTGTGAGCTTGTCCGTATTGGTCAGAAGCAGTGGGGTCGGGGGGGTTACACATGTGTCCTTTACTGGTTGGACGTCCCCACCTGACCTGACCTCAGGAGCGGTGGGGTTGAGGGAGGTGGCGTATGTGTCCTTTACTGGTTGGGCGACTCCACCTGACCTGACCTCAGGAGCGGTGGGGTTGAGGGAGGTGGCGTATGTGTCCTTTACTGATTGGACACCCCCACCTGGCCTGACTCGCCCTTGTTCTTCTGGGGGACCGTCATCATCAGGAGCCAGCAGACCACATTCCATGAGTGTCCTGGGCTTATCTTTCTAAGTAAGTTCCTCCAGGCTGACTTTGTTCCCTTAGGGCAGGGTCAGCTTGTGTTCACCACAAAATGGCTCCTTAGACAAGGTGGAACCACTTAGGCTAAGCAGGTCCTAACAGGCCCCTTGAGGAATTTAGCCCAAGGTAGAGTTTGTGTTGTCATGGTTTTTCTCCACGCCTACGACATGCAGTTCTTTCTTCCTTTCTTTCTTCCTTTCTTTCTTTCTTTCTTTCTTTCTTTCTTTCTTTCTTTCTTTCTTTCTTTCTTTCTTTCTTTCTTTCTTTCTCTCTCTCTTTCTTTCTCTCTCTCTCTCTTTCTTTCTCTCTCTCTCTCTTTCTCTCTTTCTTTCTTTCTGTTCTTTCATTTTCTAATTATCCTCACGGTCATGTGGATAGTCATATGGACAAAATGTGCAAGGGCTCTCAGTCTAGTCACATTGGGTCTTGAAATCCAGTTTGGATGGAAAGAACAAATTCAGCAATTGAAATCAAACGTCTCGCCGGAGGCCTCACGTTCAGGGAGGAGGTGGAAGAGTATCAGAGGTTTTGCCGAGATGAGCCGCACAGTGTGGGCCCCATAACCCGGAGACGCGTGTCTGCAGCTGTGTCATGATTCGTGCCCTCCATTAGCACGCTCTCTGGAGGACGAGTGCACGGTGCCCGATTGGAGAGAGGCACTGAGGAACCTGCAGGCAGTCCCCTTCTAAGAATGGCGTTGTCACCTGCAGAGCCAGCCCTGTGACATCAGTAACTTAGTTTTAGATCCTTCCGTCTTCATTTCTGACCTATTTCGTTTTGGCTTCTCTTCCTCAGGAAGTAGCCAGTCCTTGGGTTGCTCTTCCACATCTCCTCTGGTCCCAGGAAAACCATCTGCTAAACAAAACGTGCAGATAACACTGCCTTATCTTTCCCCTGACTGTTGGCATTTGGAGACACTGATACTCAATGGAAAATAATGTATTTCTATCAGTGGACTTTCTGGCTTGTGGTGCTGCAGGGGGAGGAGCAATTTCCATGTAGGGAAGACCTTAAATCCTCCTGTTATAGGTAAAGAGTTCATGCTCCCTAGAGACCTCCTGCACTAGCAAGGCAAATCAGTAATCAGAATGCAGAGCCTGGTACAGCCCAGGGAAGAAATGAGTTTAGAATCACAAAGAAGGCTAATCCCCTGCTCTTAAATAGAGCTGGAGAAAGAAGGTTTGCATATGAATCACGAATACATAGCCAAGATGAAGCTGATTGGAGGAAGTGTGAAGAGTCATAGGATTTGTCATATCACAGAAGCCTGCATGGAGGAGGCAGCATAGAGATGGACATGAGGGGACAGGTACATTCTCAACACATAGAAATTGTGTCTTCCAGGCACAGGGAACAGCACGGCCCTCTGCCCAGAGACTCGAAGTGCAAATGCTGTGGCAGAGACAACAACAAGCATTCAGGAGGCAGATGGAAGGGGGT
Organism: Nasua narica; assembly: GCA_028533885.1. Classification (NCBI taxonomy): domain Eukaryota; kingdom Metazoa; phylum Chordata; class Mammalia; order Carnivora; family Procyonidae; genus Nasua; species Nasua narica. Next base: position 4,225,608 of record CM052801.1, on the reverse strand, counting down.
GGGAGGAGAAGCAGGGGTGCACCCCCCCCCCAGCTTTACAACATGATGTAATGCAGTGAGAACGTTCTTACATCACGGGGTTCTACGACCTACCAGCCTGTGACCACATCCCGAAGCCCACAGCGGGCTGGTAAATCCTCAGCCAGAGCTGTAATGGGATTGTTAAGGGATTATAAAAGGTTAGTATTGTTGACATGGGCGCACCGAATAGCCATTGACTTTGAATTAAATAACACTGGAACTATGGGAAGAGAGAATGAGACTTAAAAATGTGCAGCACTCACTGCCATAAAACCCACTCATTTGGAATTTTTAATGCCGTCCCCGGCTGGCCTGGAATTTACCTTTCCCCTGCTGATGAAGATGTATATAATGAGCAAATTAATTGTGTTAGCACAGCTCAGCCTTCTCAAGCGTCTTAAACCAGGGTGGCATAGCTAATATTTGCAGACAAACATTAAGTGGGTTCTAAAGGATTTCATGTATTCATGAGCGTACGTGCTGTTTGGCTATTGTATCTCCTCCTTTTTTTGCGGTTATTTTGGTTGAGGGCATCTAGATTCTGCAAAAGGAAGAATAAATAGGTGGAGGCCTGAATTCCCTGGACTGTATGATACTCAGATGAGCACAGATATTCAGACCAGAAAGTCACTTGATAGGTAGGTCTCAGGGAAAAGCCACGTGACTCGGTCGTGTTTCCAGCGGGCGCACAGAACCCAGGCTGTGGAGACCCGCGCTCTGGGGCTGCTGCTCGGCGTGGGTGACTGACACCTGTGCTCCTGGCTGTGCTGGTGTGGACAGTTCACCTTCTAGGCTCAGGGAAGAGGTCCCCTGCCATGCTGTAGTCTGCCAGCTTGCAGCCTTTCCACCTCGTACTCGGTTGTACAGCCATTGATCCCAAGGCTGGCGGCCTCCTGTGCTTGGCCAGTGATTGTTAGACCCAGCTTTTTCCTTGTCACCATTTAGATTTTGTAATGAGCGCAAAATACCTGCCCAAATGCTCCTCTGCTTGGAGGGTGTCCTCTTCCTCTCTCCTTTGGGCAGAGGTTCCAAATGCATTGAACTTAGAAGACTTTTTGATGTTATCTCTGATATTTGCGACTCATCAATATCTCTGTAATTAAGCAAGTGCACTGATAGCAGGGGTTATTGGAAGGGCTGGATTTATCAAAGGCACAATGGGGGAAGAAGAGGAGATCTGGATACCGGTCTCCCAGGCACTTGCCTTAGGTTTGCTGAATCAAGATGGACAACTCAAGTTGTACTTGGTAGAACAAAGATCTGCAGTTTCTACCTAGAGGGAGCCAATGAGAATTATAATGAGAGAAAATACTAATCAATGTTGCATTAAAGCATTTAGTATTTTCTTGTCCTACATCCAGACCCCCAATCTTCCTTTCCTGCTGATACTGTCATTGTTTCAACCAGTCTTTGCATCTTTGAAGATTTATGATAAAATATTTGAAAGAACTTCCTTTACGTCTACCACTTAGAGGTTAGAATGCTTCTATGAACATTGACAGAAATATAATCTGATGAATTATTTGAAAAATCATTGCAAATTTAGTAGAGACAAATAGGTATTAAAATTTATGTTCAGAATCCGTTTTCCTTGAGACATTCAGATGTCTATATGATGATGCCTTTATTCCCCTCCTCCTCACCCATCTGAAAACATTACATAACATCCACACAGTTGAATGTGAAGAAGAGTCTTTGCCTACAGCGGATTCTCCATTTCTTACTCCACTCATCTTTTCTGGTGCTGGTTCTGAAAGGAGCGTCGCACGTTACCTCCCTCCTCTCTAATGCCTTTCCACCAGGTGATGGTTTGGGACTTTGAAGAGGTTTTCAATGGCTGGTTTGTGAAGACCTGAGAGGATGGGACAGCCATCCTCCAGAGCTCCTTCCAGTGACTCTATAATGCCTTCATAATATATTTCCCCTAAGAGCGATGGTTCTGCCCCCTTAAGGTTCTGTTTCCTACTAAGGTGTCACGGGCCCTTCCAGCTAATGAGGAGGTGGGATGCTGTAATCAGTGCAGATCTTTCTGCAATCACATCAGACCGCTAGCTCCTTGTCTGAGTCCCGCTGACTTTCTGATTTGAGGTGGTTTGAAAAGTTTTCACATAGCATTGGCATTTTAAACTTACTTTTCTATAATCATTTGTTCAAATTTCCAGTGAGGTGGAGTGGAAAGTGTAGGGAAAGAATCATAAACGTTAGACTTCCATTGGCTGCATAGCAGAGCAGGGAAGGCTGAGCTGAGCTGCCCCCACTTAGGAGAATGCTGTGAGGTCTGCAGAGGAAGGCAACAGCTCTTGCTGGATATACACACTGCACATGCACCAAAAAAGGGGAGTGTCTCCAAAAAAATCAAATGTTTATTGAAAAGCCTAATGCACATCTATAAAGTCTCATAGGAATAGTTTTGCATGTAGGTCGCAAGTGCCCCAGAATAGCAAGCCTGTTCAGAATGAAGAGAAGCCAGTCGGCCATTGAAAAATATTTACTGGGGGATGAATGATGTGCTAATAGGCATGGATCCAGGCACAGCCAACTCAAATATCCATTAGATGGAAGAAGTTCCAGCCCTTAAAAGATTGCCATTTCATTTTGAGTGACACTGATGATAAATAAATTATAACAGTACCCTATGGAATGTGTCAGTAGGGTAAGTCCAGGGTGTTAGAGGAGCGAGTAGAAGAAAAAGTAAGCCATGATGATAGCAGTGGTAATGTGGTGGGGAGGAGTGAGGTCTGAGCACAGCGGAGAAGGAGAAATGTTTAATCTGAGCTCTCAAAGAACAAGGCTGAGGTAGGTGGAGTGGTGTTTTGTAGAGAACTCTGTCTCTCTGTAGCTCATCGCATCATCTTTCAAACTCAACCTATGTGACGAGTGGTTTTTGTAGAAACTGTGACTTAATGATGCCCATTTCCAGTCAATTACAGAAATTCTTTTACAGCAAAAAGTCATCAGGATGTTCTTCCTTTCGGTTCCCTGGAACCGAATATCCTTTCCTTGAAGGATATTTTCTAAGATATAGTTTCACAGAAGTCATCACTGCTTTTCATTCTTTGGTTAGCCCAGCACGTAGACAGTCATATCCGTGCTCGCTACTTGTCAGCAGATGTATCTTGTGAATTTCTTGTCACAAGGTTCATGGATCCAGGTTCACTTAGACACATCTGGAGCTTAAGTGAGAGTCTCCCCCTACCCCAGTGAAGAAGCTGGGAGGAAAAGAGCTGCTGACCACTGCCTGAGGGTAGGACATTGAGCCATGTTTAGACAGGGTTAAGGACACATAGAGACCAGAGACAGGATCAAGTCATCAAGTCATTCAGGGACAAGATCTGCTCTAGCTGAATTTCCCTGTCACACAACAGCAGCTTTGAAATGCCATTATTATATCTTATCCTGACAGGTTTAGGGGATGTGTATTAGTCGTTATACTCCCGAGAAACTTAACTAATAGGATGTATACGTATAGAGATTTATTATGAGGAATTCTCTTTCATGATGATAGAGGCTGACAAAATCTGCAGGTAGACCAGCAAGCTGGAGATCTAGGGAAGGACTGATACTGTTCTTAAGTCTAAAGATCATCTGTCAGCAGAATTCCTCCTTGCCCAAGGGAGGTCAGTCTTTCTGTCCTATTACGGTGTTCAGCCTTTTGGATGAGGCCCACCCACATTATGGAATCTGTTTTATTCACAGTTTATCAATGTAAATACTAATCTCACCCAAAACAACCTCATAGAATGTCCAGAGAAATGTTTGGCCAAATATTTTGGCACCATGGCCCAGCCAAGTTGACATAGAAAATGAACCATCACAGGGGGATTGGGAGTTCATCCAGCCATGAAATTATTAGACACAAGGAGTAAGCCTGGAGAGAGGAAAGATAGAGAAAGAGGAAAGAAAAGAGAAATAAAAACCAACCCTCCAAATGAGCCACAATCCAAACTTCCAACACTTGTGAAGAAACTGATTGCTAAGAATCTATTATAGTCCACAAAAATCAACATTTAAAAATGTAATTAACTTGAAGAGACTGTTATAGAGCAGTCTAACAGCTTAAAGTAATATATTTAAGATGCCTAAATGAACTAAAAATGTACTTTTTAAAAGGGCAGGGAAATTACTAAGGTAGGCAGAAATAAACATAAAAAGAGATCATAGAAAAATTTAGCAACTATCCATAAGTAAAACCAAACTGTTTTGGAGATAAACTCTTATTACAACATATGCAAAGAGAAATTGGTAATTAGATGTTGTTGCAACATTAAACCAAAGAGGATAGTGAGAAACAAGATTTTTACAAAGAAATATAAAAATATAGAAGAGTATCTGTGAGATTTGGAGCCCAGATGGAGATCCTTTATTATTATCTTCATAGGAGTTTCATATGAGATAAATGGATGGAGCATGTGTGGAGCTGAATGAAGTCATAGCCAAAACAATTCAGAATTACAGTCTTCAGAAGTATACTCTGTGTACTGAAAGGATAAATACATAAAGACAGCATATAATAGTTGCAAACCACTGAGAATGAAGAGACAATCCTAAGCTACCACGGAGTAACATCAAATCACCCACAAGGGCATGGCAATTCAACTAACAGGGCACTTCTCATCTTTGGTAATCAAGGTTAGAAGGAAAGCAATTGCCCCCTTAATATTCAGGAAGTATCAAATATAGGCATTTTTTTTTTCACATACACAGTTTATATACATAGACTATAGAACCAGCACTGAAAGAAATATTCAAGGATGGTTCTTCATTAAGAAGATAAATGTGAAGGTAAGAGAGAAGAGATGGGGATCAAGAAACAAGGGGTGCAGAAATGGATGGAAATAATAGCAACTAATTTAGTTAAATGCCAAATGTAAAAATAGCATTTTGCACTGAACATTGAAAGTAAAATCTCTGACAACAATAACAAGGCAGGAATGCAGTCTTTTGATGAAGTATACAATTACTGAATAACTCAGATTTTATAAGAATTAATGCACCTCAGGTTTTATTTTAAGTTAATATTTAGTATATGTAACAATGAAAACAACCATGAAAGGTATAAAACATGATAAACAACCAGAATTGAGAAGAAATAAAAGTAAAAAATGTTAAATTAAAAAACAAATAGAAGGGGATAAAAGGGGAAAGAAAGAGAAACAATGACAATATATAAGACACGAGATAAAATGGTGACAGTAAGCCCCAGTATATCAGTAATTATTGTGAGTAAAAATGGATTGACCTACTAAAAATCTAGCTATATAAAAATGACACAGCTAAACAAAATTAAGAAGAATACTAATAAAAAGAAAGCTAGTAATGCCAATATTCCACAATAGAATTTCATTCACAAATTTTAGTATAATAAATGGCATATGATAAACACAAAAGGGCAAGTCTATTAAGAGATATAGCAATATGAAACAGTATGTACCTTGACCTCCAAAAAGGAAACTGACGGAATCACCAAGAGAAATGGACACATTCATGAGCAGTTTAATATTTTAACATGTTTTTATCAGAAATTGGTGGATCGAAATAACAGAATATTAGAAAGTAGATGGAAGGTTTTAGCAATGACATTAAGAAGCCAGGCGTGTTATACTTACACAGCTTATACCCCGTATATTGAGAATTACCACAAGGCAATAAATTGGAAATCAACAATAAAAAGACAAGTTAATAAAGACCCATGTGTTTGGGGATTTAAAAATACACCCCTAAATAACACATGAGTTATAGGAGAGATAACATGGCAATTAAAAAATGCTTAGAACCATAACAATGCTAATGATACTATAAATCAATTGTATGCTACCACTATCTGGGAAAAAAATGGAAAAATCAATACCTTTCACTATGCATCCATCCATTCCCTAATAAATCAAGGTCATATCCATTTATACAACTCTGCTACAAAGAGTTTTTTGGAAGCATTTTTAATTGATGGCAGCTATTTGATATTATTGATTCTAATCAAGGTTCTCATTTTGCCAACAAAAGTAGGAATCACTGCTTGTCCAAGCTGAGCACAAAGGGAGTGTTTGTGTACATAGAATGAAAGTGCAAAATCACTGGGAAGTTGTTGTAAGCAGTTGCCACGGCAGGGAAGACTGTTCATGTCAGGCCACAGTAGGAGAAGAGAGTACTTAATAACAAGGTTCATCATATAGGAAACATGGGGAAGATGCCAAGACTCCCTTACAGAGGTGGGAAGAACATTCTAACCACCAAGAGTCAAGGTAATAATGGAGAGAACATGGCAGCAACTTCAATATGTATTCATGCATTCATGGCTTATGACTAAGGTCAGCAAACTCTTTCCCTAAAGGGCCAGATAGTAAATGTTTTAGCTTTTGTGGGTCAGATGGCTTCAACTCTGACACTATAGTATGAGAACAGTCATAGACAATTTATCATCAAGTGGATGTGTTTGTGTACCAATAAAACTTTATTTACAAAAGCGATAATGAACCCTATTGGGCTTGAGGATACTAGTTGGCTGGTCCCGTGGTCTAAACCCAAAGGACCAAAATGGAAAACTTGAGCAGGAAAGCAATTGTTTTATCTTGATTAGTGTTCGTGTAATCTGAAGTATGCAAAGGTTTTGAATTCTTATTTGTTTTTGTCCTAACATATACTTTGTAGAACTGCATTAGATGTATTTGAATAAAATGTTCACAGGCGTTCAGGCTACTCTTGAGTTTATCTAAGAATATCTATGTGATACTTTCATCAAATCTGGGTTGTTGTTTTTTTCTGCTCATCAGTGCTTATGATATACTAGAATTGGTAAAAATATTTGTATCCACAGTTATTATTTCTAGAGTTTTTTAAATAATTGGCTGTACTTTACCAGTTGGTCTCAATTGACAGTTTATAGAAAATGATTATATACAAACCACAAAAATAAATGATAGGTAGAAAGATAAATAGATATATAGGTAGATAAGAAATAAAATCATTTTTCTCTTCTGCATTCGAACGTATACAAATCTCATTAAAAGAGAGTTTAAGCTTGTTTTTCTGAGATGCATTATTTGCAATGTATATCATACATATATGTGAAAAACTGCTTTCTCATGAAAAAGTGTTATTAATGTTAAGTCTGAATCTTAAGTCTGATTATAAGCCATGTAAGTAATCTCTAACAGTAAAACAGAGAATGGGCCATGAAAGCCATCTCTGAATTTCCATAAGCCTTTTTCTTTCTTTATACTGCCCTCTCTGTATCTTGATATCCCAAGCAGTTTACTTTCCCTGAATCAATAGCTAAATAATGGCAGTGTGATAACAGGAATATATCACTGTGATAAATATCCAGTCTCTGCAGATCATCTATATTGTCCGGTGTGTGTAAAGGAAAATTCATTTATTTACAGGTCATAAAAGACTCCTTTGATTAATGTTATTCGTGGCTAAGAATGGAATTCTGTTCCCTGAGATAAAAGAAGGACCTGTGATGTTAAACAGTATTCAGTAGAAACTGGAAAGGAAAAAAACATTTAGTTTTCTTATCATTTAAATAGTCATGGGTATGGTAACTGTCAGAGTCAAGAGAAAAATAATAAAATAGGGGGAAATAACAATTCAAGAATATATCCCACAGCATTAAAATGTATTTAAAACAATCTATTACACCATCTGTCAAAGGAGAACAGAACTTATAGAAATATTCACTTCAATATCTTAGTTTTTACAAAGCATTTATAATCAATACTTTTAAAGTTGGTAGGGTTTCCCTTGAAATTTCAACAGCAAACATAGATAGCAATAGAAGCAGAAGGAAGGGCTGGAAGAGAGATTATACCCTATAAAAAGCACTAAAGCTCCCTGAAGGTTCTTAGAAATGGATTAGCACCTTTCTTGGGGTGACAGGTGGGAGGTTGCTTCACCAACTACAGCCAGGCTTAAGAGAATTAGTGCCAAAATTAATCTCTGCTCTTACTTCTCCCCAGTATTGCTTTGGGTATGTGTGTGTGTGTGGAGGGGACGATCCTTGCCTGCCCCCTTTGCTACAAGAAAACTATTGCAATAGCCAGACCGCTGATGTTCTTAGGATGGGTGATTATATCAGGGCAGCACAGCATTGTAACAAGGTGAGGAGTTGATGAAAGAGGTCTCCTTGGGTTTGACCTGCCCTCCTTGGGCATCTCCTCCTCTGCCTACACCCCCTCTGAATACCCGGGAGTGGTGAACCTGAACCTCAGGAGATGAAATTTAGATAAGAACCTTAGAGAAAACCCTAACCAGAGGGTAGCCTGATATTGTTGAGGGAAAAGAAGGGGCCCTCAGTGGTTTTGTATGACCAGGGGCTTTTACCCTCTCTAGTAGACAGAGCAGCTGAGAGCTCTGAGAGCATAGTGGCATATGGGGCCATATATGTAACTCTTTGTTCTGGGGGTTGTGGAGCTGTCCTGTCCATTGTTGGACGTTGAGCAGTATCCCTGGCCTCTACTCACTTGATGCCAGTAGCACCTCCCTTAACCCAGTGGAGACAACTAGAAATAGCTCCAGACATTGTCAAATGTCCCCTGGGAGACAACATTGCCTCTGGGTGAGAACCCTGTCCTAGAGTAATGTACACTCACAGACTAAAATAAAATAGGTTGTACTCAAAGAGTACAACCTCTAAGAAGAAGGCAAATTGGAAAACATAACCACTGCAGTAGAATTGCAAAGGGAGATGGCCCAAGAATGTAAACCTAATAAATATACTCAGTGAGATAGCCGAAGAGCGTACCAACATAAAGCACATAATAATGAGTTTAGTGAACCAAGTATAAATACATAGTATGAAAACTATGAGCATTAAAGTAAAGGGTGTAGGTCTTGGACTGAATAGAAGAATTGAATACAGCTGAAGAGCAATGGGCGACCTGCAAGGTAAAGTTTAAGATTCTTCCATAAAATATGGGGACAGGCTAAAAAGAAGAGAATTACAACAGAAGTGCCAAAGACATGGTGAGTAGAAATATAACTAGCAACAAATGGAAGCGAGACCCAGAAAGTGTAAGAAAAAATGGAGAGGCAGCATTGTCTGAAAAAAATAATGAAGAGAAGCTCCATTATTAGAAAAGAATAAGAAAGAGGAGGAGGAGAGGGAGGAGGAGAAAGGGAGGAGTAAGGAAAAGGAGGAGGAGGAGTAAAGTGGAGGAGGAGGAAGAAAAAGGAGGAGAAGGGGAGGAGGGGGAAGAAGAAGGAGGAGAAGGGGGAAGAAGAAGGAGAAGGGAAGAGGGGGAAGAAGGAGGAGAAGGGGAGGAGGGGGAAGAAGAAGGAGGAGAAGGGGAGCAGGGGGAAGAAGGAGGAGAAGAAGAAGAGGAGGAAGAAGATTAAATACATTTGATGGAAATGGCTCAGAGAGTTTTCAACATGATAAATAAGGAAAACATGTACTTAGGCGTATTTGAGTAAAAATTTTTAATGACAAAACAAAAGAAATTCCAGAGCTTCAAAGAAGGAAGTAGTAGACTTCCAAAGAATAAGAATCAAACCGATAACATAATTCTCAACATCAGCATTAACTCTAAGAAGTGTTGTAGACTGAATATTTTTGTTCCCGAAATTTCATATGGTGAAGCCCTGACCTTCGGTGTGATGATATGTAGAGGTGGGGCTTTGGGAAAGTGAACTGAAGGTCATGAGAATGGAGCCCTCAGGATGGGATTAGTGCCCTTATAGGCAGAGACACAGGGAGCTTGCTGTGTCTCTGAGAGTATCCAATGAGGAAAGGCCTTGCGAGGATACAGCAAGAAGCCAGGAAGAGCGCTCTCACCAGCAACCAAACTGGCTGGCGCCTTGATGTGGGACTTCTAGCCTCCAGAACTATGGGAAAATATATTTCTGTTGTTTAATATTAAAATGTTCTATGGTATTGTGTTATGGTAGCCTGAGCAGACTAACATAGTCAGGGTAATACTTAATCCTTACTTTGAACATAAAAACTCTATATTTAACCAAATTTTTAATTAAATGTGAGAGTGTCTTGACAATATTTTCAGGCATGCTGGTTTTCAAAAGATTTGCTGGACAATAATCCACTTTGAAATCAATCTAAGAGGAATTGCTCAACTCCAGGAAAAGGCTGCAACAAATATAGAAGGGTGATAATATATGTTAGGTGCTATTTGTTGTCTAATAAGGCCAAGCTAAGAAAAGAAGAAGGCAAAGGATATCTTAACTCAGAACTAAACTTTTGGACAGTACCAAACAGTAGGCAACACAGTGAGAAGATCAAACAGATATGAGAACTTGCTTGAACACATAATAGGGGAAAGACTTAGATACTAATAAGTTTAAAACTCAGTAGTAGGGGTGCCTGGGTGGCTCAGTTGGCTGAGCAACTGCCTTCAGCTCAGGTCATCCCTGGAGTCCCTGGGATCTAGCCCACATTGGGCTCCCTGCTCAGCAAGGGGTCTGCTTCTCCCTCTGACCTTCCCCCTCTCATGCTTGCTCTCTCTTATTCACTCTCTCTCTCAAATAAATAAATAAATATCTTTAAAAAAATAAATCTATTAAAAAACTCAGTAGTGAATATGGATCCTAATAGAGTGACCATGTACAGAAGAAAAATAGAATGTGTTACATTTACATCAGCCAAGGAAGAGAAAAAAATTCACCTATCCAACAGAAAGCAGAAAAGGAAAATAAAAACTTAGATTGAATGTAGAAAATGGAGATGTGACACAAAATAGTAGGAACAAATCAATATAAAAAATTTAGATATGCTACACTCAGCAGTTAAAAGATGGAAGCTACAGGACTGGATTACAAAATAAGAGTCGACTATTTGCTGCCTAGAAGAGTCATACTTAAAAGAGAGAGAAAACATGAAAATAACAGGATGCCAGTTATGAACCAATGAATACTGGGGTAACAAACTTAAAATCTAACAAAATAGATTCCAGGACATGAATATCATAAAGGACAAAGAGGGAAACTATGTTGTATAAGGAGCTTTACTATATGAACACTCTATCACTGTAAACACATATTCAGGGAAAATAGATTTAGTAGAAATAGATTGTAGTTTAAGACTGCAACGTATTCCTCTAAGAAGTGGTTCAATCAGGCTGCCAAAAAAGCACCATTATAAAAAAATAATATATAATAATATAAAATAATATAAAAAGTTATATCTGAATGATACAATTAATAAGCTTAGATATTATATTTAGATAGAACTGAAATGGTCCAATATACACTTCTCATTTCTTTTACTTTTCTTATGGCATGGAACAGGACTTCTTAAGCTATATCATCTGCAGATGAAACAATTATTTACATACAAGACAACAAAATCAGTAGACAAACTGTTATACTCAGAGTTCAACAATCTTGTTGCTAGAAGCAAGATAAACTTACAAAATGTGGAAGCAAGTCTCTATGCCAACAATCTGAGTATATAATCCAATGTAAGATACCATTCACAATAGCAACAAAAACTATCAAGTATATGTATGTCTATGGAGAAAAATGTAAAATTCCCATAAAGACAGAAGACAATCTGAATATCTGAAGAGACATTCCTTTCCTGAAACGATACAATCAATATTATAGAGATATCCATTTTCCTAATTAATCTTTAAATTCAGTATTTTCATTGGATTTATTTAGAAACTTGATGGACCTAATTTAAATTTGTATTGAACACATTTCCATGAAAATGACAAGAATGTGACAAAAATACTGGACAGGAAAGACTTGCTTTAACAGATATTAAGACATACACAAAAGCCATAGTAATGAAAATAGCATGGTTTTAATCTAAGGCCAAAACATAGACAACTAGAATACTATAGGAAGCCTCGTTTGGGAACAATATAAAAATATATAGTGTCTAATTAAGTGTCAAAATAGTCTATGACCCAAATCTGTACTCTGAGTATATAACCCAAATAAATTCTCAGACCACTGGGACACGTGTCCAGGAGGGTTCATTATGATGTTGTGTGTACTGGCCAGGAAGCGGAGACATCACTGGAGATGAGACACATAGGATGCGGAAAGTGTGTACTTCAGAGCATTGTCCAGCAGTCAGTATTTATGGGTACTGCATCATGGATAGACCCAAGAAGCACAGTGTTGAGTGAAAAAAAAATAGAATGTAATCTATTACACAATCGTGCCCATTATACAACACATAATAACAAAATATATTATGTGGACAAGGATCTACAGCTGAAACCAAGGACAGACATTTTACATGAGCATGTACAACAAATGTATACTGGGATGGCTATTTCCGGAGGATGGGAGGAGGCCTGAGGACAAAAGAGAGACATGCACATCCACATATGTTAGAGATAAACTCACACATGCACACATTTACAGTTAACACACACCACTATAAGTGAGTTGCCTTATGCAGGCAAACTGTGATAATCTGCCATGATTTGTGCATTCCAAAATGAAAGAAAACAAAAAAAAGTAATGATTTTGGTTGTCCAACATGCAGTTCATTTAAAAATCTTGTGACAACAAAAAATAGGTTCATACTGCAGAGGGAGAATACCTCCAAGGGACATATTTTGACAAAGCTAGAAGGCCCTGGCAAAGTTAACATTCCATCGATGTGTCCTGGGAGAAGTTTCCCCAAAAGAGTGTCCCTGGATTCGTATAATATGAGAAAAATAGCTGGGAAGAGATTTCTCTTCTCTCAGAAGAATTGTAATCCCAGTGGAGCGGGAAAGGTTGCCAGTTTCATTTATTTTCACCATCTATCTGTGCCCCTCCTCAGTGGACAGAATGACTTGTAAAGATCTCCTGGGCTGGTAAATGTATCTTTCTTTGTTGACCAAGCGAGTTGCCTACCTTTCTCTCCTGGAAAATTCATTTACAGTTTGAACGGCAGGAAGAGCTGGCTCAGCTGCAAACCAGAGCACCTCTTGGCTTAGCTTAGACTGGGATGGCTGAAACAGAGACCCACAGAAACTAAAAGCTGGGCAGAAAAAGCAGTTCTTTCCACACTATAGGGACAAAAGGTGGAGAGATTTAGAAAGGCCAAAGTTTGGAGACAGTCCAATGTCTTTGTCTTCTCAGAACTCCTTCACAGTCCTAGGGAAAAACCCGTGTGTTAATAACATGGGCCCTGCCAATGTCCTAAGGTTAAACTCCTATTTTCAAGGGACAATAATTGTAGGATCAAGCACATGAAAATTAAAATTGGGCATGGTGATTATTTTTCCCTTCCTAGTTGCATAGAAAGGTCAACTCTGGCCAGAGAAATTAAAAGGCAGTGAATGTAAACACATTTCATAAAGAAACTTTGGAGTTAAAAAAAAAAGAAACTTTGGAGTTGCCCTGAAGGGAGTACTCAACTGAGAGAATAAAGACCAACTGTCTTTGGAAATAGAATTATCTCCCAATATAGGACTGAAATGAATCAAAATTATAAATAATGCCAGCGCTGGGTGTGTTGCCCACTATACTCAGCCTCCCTTTTGTTTCCATGTCTCTTAAGTCCTGCTTAGATTTATTGACTGCCCAGGATCCTGGTGTGTGGTCTCTCAGGATGCCCTGCATGGTCTCTGTGTACCCATTCCCTAGTATCCAATCAAGATCCTCTTCTTAGAGCTTCTGTGGAGTCCTCAGGGCCAGGGAGCAAAGGGAGCTTTGGCTTTATCTGAAAGGCACACTGGAGTTGTAAATACTTTTGCATGTTAACAAAAATACTCTGCTGCTAAAATGTTAGCAGTCATAGATCATCAGTTACTTTTTCAGAATATAGAATATCTGGTGTGTTTAACAGTGGCTGAATGGTTTGAAATGCTTGCCCTCCTATCCCAGTGGGAACTCAGTAGCATCCTTCCGTAAGTCATTCAGCAGCTTTGAGATTCAGTGTTCTAACTTTACACTACCAGCAGTGACATCTGCCCCATCGCTAAGACGCAGAATGCCTGGACGGTGATGCCTGGGGTGGCTGGCAATGGGAATGGTTCTTCCCCTTGCAAGAGCTACAGCCGTGTCTGTAGAAGGGAAGATTATGAGCAGCCTGAAATGCCACAGCAGGAGTTCCAGAGAACTAAATGCACTGACGGAACAGATCAAATGTCTGTCTTCTGTTTATTATCACCACGCACTAGCAGTTCTATACAATGTTAGTGATAAAATATGCCCCCTCTTGGGGTGCTCCCAGCCATTCCACGCTCCCCACCTTCACAGTCACTGCTGGAAAGTGTAATGCTCTCTGTAGGCATTAGAGGATTCCTTGTTCTTAGGCATTTGTGGAGACAGGGTTTGACCCAATGGAATGAAAAATACCTAGATCTTGTAGAAGTTGGACCACTCCATATGCTTGCTGCCCATTTGTATTCTATGTGAGGTCAGCTTCTTCTAGGCCTCCAAGGTGTTGACCAAATGATAAAATCATCAGTTTCTCCTTAAGGTTTGCTCTTTTTTTTTTTTTTTTTGGCCTGTAAAAAATATTCTGTCCTCAGCAATACGATATGCTTGCTTATATAACCACTAACTTGCCTTATAATGATTGCCAAACCATTGCCTTGTAACATAGATCTGCATATTAGTTTATTCTTGTACAAGCTAGTCTTTAATCTTTCTATATTTTAGCTCTTGGCCATTTTGTTCAGGTTGTATCCTTGGAGATTAAATGAAATCTTTCCAGTTGAGGAAGGGACAACAGTATACCTAAAATTTATTTAATTTGAAAAATAATTTTAATTAATATAGGGAAAATTTTCATTAACCAATGAAAGAAGTATCTATAAATTCAAAGATGTATTTATTTGTAACTGGAAATAGATTACTGTCATATTTTAGACACTGTGTTTGGGGACGCTTGGGTGGCTCAGTCAGTTAAGCATCTGCGTTCGGCTCAGGTCATGATCTCAGGGTCCTGGGATTGAGTCCCTCATTGGGCTTCTTCCTCAGTGGGGACCCTGCTTCTCTCTCTGCCTGCCACTCCCCCCTTCATGCTCTCCCTCTCTCAAATAAATAAAATCTTAAAAAAAAAACCCACCATGTTTGGGATTTGTTTAAATGTTCTTTTTTGGTGAGAGGATTGTGGAGTTTTTATCTTATAAAAATCTTATACATTAAGCAGTAATGTCCATAACCAAAGATCTTTCTAGAGATCAAATTTGCACATGAATATTCCTCCCTAGTTATATTTAATACTGTTTTGAGTTTTCAGTAGAGACATACCCTGTCTTAAATTTATGTCAAAAAGATCCAAAATCATGGGGCGCCTGGGTGGCTCAGTCATTAAACGTCTGCCTTTGGCCCAGGTCCTGATCCCGGGGTTCTGGGATCGAGCCCCGCATGGAGCTCCCTGCTCAGTGGGGAGCCTTCTTCTCCTTCTTCCACTCCCCCTGCTTGTGTTCCCTCTCTCTCAGTGTCTCTCTCTCTCAAATAAATAAATGAAATCTTAAAAAAAAAATCCAAAATCATTTGAGAGTCTAGCTATACACATTCTACACTGGGTTTAATCTAAATGTGAGCAGAAAAAAATATAGTAGAAAAATCCTGACAAACTCTCTTCTTTTGTTTCATTTCCAGTGAGAACATTTATCCCATAGACTCACAGTATAATTGCTTGGACATTATCCGAGCTGCTCAGCTGGGAGAACTCACCTTGCAAGGGCAAGTTACTTTGATAACATGAAGAAGACATTCTCACACGTTTCGAAAGAGAAACGTTTAGAAAGAGAGACACGAGTTACATAATGGGGGATAATTGGGACTAGGAAAGATGTGCTGAATGCTAAATGCTTTAGCTTAGCTGTGTTGAGGGCACCTTGCAAGAAAAGATGAAGTAGTTATGTCTCATTATCTTTAAGTGAAATAGTAAGAGGTAGAATTTCAGGATTCTAAATTGTCATTGTAGTTCGTGCCGAAGCCACTGAGAACCTAAGAACAGTGGCGATCGATTTCCTAGCAGTCCTGCTATGAGCTGTTTAATGGGGCTCCAGTTTGGGGGCAAGTTTCTATCTGGTGATGCTTATGTTGTGTTTGAGAGGGATGCTCTTTAAAACACTGCCTACAAGGAGCCCACATGTGCCTGGTCCCAGTTGGACAGACTGGGACCGTGATGAGAGCCATATGGGTTGGCTGTGGGCAGAGACTCTTCAACCATTCCCATGTTCAATGGTGGGACAGGTATTTGGTCTCTTCCCTTTCCTTGAGCAAGGAACAGAGAAGGAAAACAGACACATTGCCCAAGAGTTTATGATCTACTTAAAGACTTGCCTGAGTTTTCTATTGAGGACTGTGTTTTGACCAAGAGTATTGGTCATGTGGCGTTAGGCTGAACTAGTTGTCAACGGTGCATGCTTTTCTGGGTGAGAGCACGTTTCGGTGAGAAAAGCGACACTGCGGGTGTCACTCTTAACTGGAGACTCCCCCTTATAAAGTGTTAAGTGGCCGCTTCACAGGGAGCATTGGAAGACAGAAGCAGGCTTGAGTTAGCTTGAGCAGGATGGTCCCTGGGGCAGGGGGAGATGTGTGTGTCCGAGTTTGCTGTCGGTGGCTATGGAAGGTGGTGTAAGTGGGGCGGTCCACCGAGTGGCAGGTGAGGTTTCTCATAGGTGCCATTGTCCAGGAACCCTGCAGGGGGCACTGAACCATCCTGGGGGAGGCAAATCGAGAAGACCCTGAGATCTCTCCAACAACTTGTTAAACCAATGAAAATCTGCCCCAAAGAATAGTTTTAGGACCGATACAGGAGCTTGTTTTTACAGACATGTGCCTTGCCTCGACAATCTCCTATAGCAACGGTTAATTCTATTTCCAAGTAAATCCATTCCCTGGAACATTTCTGTAAGTGTGTTGCTCAGCATACTTATTACCCAGCAGTTTGCTTACCTAGAAAATGCCTTCTCACTCACCCTCGAGGAGAGTGCTAGCAACATAAATAACCCTCTTGGAAGCATTCATGCTTTCTGACTTCGGATGATTGAAGCATAAGGGACCAGCACAAGTGGGACAATCAATACCAGAAAAAAAACAAAAGACTAATGATATCTCCTAGCTTCTTTCCCTCCTGTCATTTAAAAATTTTTCTTTTATGGTTTTTCAGGTGTATTTTTATTAATTGTATTTTATTAAAAAAAAAAAGAGTACATGTGTAAAAAATATTAAAAAGGAAAGTAAGGGGCTCCTTTGTGGCTCCATTGTTAAGCGTCTGCCTTCGGCTCAGGTCGTGATCTCAGGATCCTGGGATTGAGCTCCGCATTGGACTCTTTGCTCAGCAAGAGGCCTGCTTCTCCCTCTCCCACTCCCCCTGCTTGTATTTCCTCTCTTGCTGTGTCTCTCTCTCTCTCTGTGTCAAATAAATAAATGTATTTACTTTTATTTAATGATGTAGGAAAGACGATTAATATAATTTAAATAAATTTAAATAAATAAAAATCTAAAAAAAAAAGGCAAAATAGGACATTCAAAAGTAACCTAGAGCCACCCTTCCCAGATATTAACAGACTTATAAGTGTTTTTTTAGATTTCATAAATGTATGTACAAGCAGAAATACGTGTATATGTATGTGTGAGTTGCTCTTGCAAATGGGACGTAGTGTAGCCCCATAGTTCACTCTTGAGTGAACAAGCCCCATTGGTGAATATTCTGGCTGTGATGTTTGTCGCCTTAGTAATAAGCTGGGACAGAGAATGGTGAGATTTGCTTTTCTCTCTGCCAACAGACTCACACACACTACACACAAGTTCATGCACATACAGAGTGCCCACAAAGACACACCAACAAGCCAAGAGAATGTAAACGGCTACTTTTAACGAAGCCTTATCAGGCAGAAGATGGAAATTGCCTGTGGCATATGCAAGAGGAAAGAGGCTTGTTCCCATGCCTGGAAAAGCAATACATAATGAGTTGGATGAGCTAAAGGGGACGGACAGAAGGCACGAGTCCAGGATGGCAAGAACAATATGCAAGAGAGTGGTGTGGAAGGTCTTGGTGAATCCTCGGGCGAGAATCTCTGGAGACCTTTAGGAAGATTCACACTGGAGAGTAGCCCCTCTCTAGTTCAGAGCCTAGCTGAGGCCAGGGTGGACACACGGGCGCCTCCAGCCCCAGCTGGGTTGGATCACGCCTGAGAAGCCTGGGGCAGGGGTGGCAGAGAGGTCAGCCCCGCCGGAAGCTGCTGCATGACGTCTCAGCGCTGTCCCTGAAGATCACGGAATGGGTCTAGAAAGAAGCTTCCATTGTTTGCCATCGGCTTTTGGAGACATGACCACATGCATGGGCTATGTGTGCCCGTGCCGCAGTGAGAAGGAGATGAGAGCCGAGAAGTTTGCAGATTGCTCCCTGTTTCAGGGTTGCATTCCCACCAACGGCTCTTGCCCTCTCTGGTGCCCGAGATAACTGGAGCACCCCTGGAGATTAGGGCTGAGACTGGAAGATGGGGTGTAGCGGTGCGTTCTAAGGGAAGAAAAGTTGGGAAGGGAGCTGTGACCAATACAACTAGAACCGGACAGAGTGCTGTCCACAAGGATTGGCTTTAACAGAAGGTCTGCAGTGTCCTCAAGCGAAGAGTAACTTTTCTGCCTCCTGTGTGTGCCCATCTCAGCCATCACTGCTGAATCTGTTCAGATTATACCAGTAATACTGCAATGAACTCAAGGGTGAGTGCTCAACTAGGAGTTTACCTGTGAGATGAAATCAAGAGCAGGATTGACATTTTTCCAGATTTTTCTCCCAAAGTATACTAATTTTCTCCGATAGTGTATGAGAAAACCTATTAATTCGCAAGCCATCCAACTGTGTGTGCAATTGTACCTATTAATGATGTAGGAAAGACGATGTTACGGTTCAAAGCCAACAGCTAAGAAAGAATTCTCGAGACGTCTCTGGTGCAAAAAGGTGATTTTATTAAAGTACGGAACAGGACCCATGGGCGGAAAGAGCTGCACTGGGGTCCTGAGGAGTGGCCCGTTATATACTTTCAAGTTGGGAGGGGGTTAGAGAGAGCATAAGTCTCTGAAGAATTTTGGAAACAAGGTTTCCAGGACCTTGAGGGGGCTAGCTGTTGTTGAATAAAGGTCATCTATTACTATCTAATAAAACCTGAGTCCTGAGACCCCTCAGATGTATATCGGCAGGCCATATGCTTGGGGAGTTTAGAGATACAGGAAGTTCCCAAAGGAATTTTTATATGTTAAAGTAGACTTACAGGATCCTGGGGGAGGGGAGGCTTAGGCTAGGATTGCCTTTGGCTGTTAGCAAAGTTTTTTTCTGTGTTTTTTTTTTTTTCCCTTAGCAAATATTAACATTGAGGCAGTTGAGTCCCTAGAGGAGTGGCACTCTGCCTGTTTCAAGAACTTGTCAGTGGGCTGTAGGTAGTAAGGAAATTTAATGATTTTTCTTCTGTGTTTGTTTCCCACTTCAATTAATACTTGCCAATTTGGACTTTGAAAATGAAATTCTATTTTTTTATTAACATATAGTGTATCATTTGCCCCAGGGTACATGTCTGTGATTCGTCAGGCTTACACATTTCACAGCACTTACCATAGCGCATACCCTCCCCAATGTCCATAACCCTACCCCTGAAATTCTGTTTTTAAGGGACATTTCTTTAATCAGAATTACGCTATCGTTTCATTATTTAATCCATTGCTGTTTTATGTGATCTGCCTGTTCATATCTTTTGCTCGTTGCTTTTAATTGAGTTGTTGAATCTTTAAAATTGATTTGAAGTCTTTATATAGTAAGGAAATTAATCCCCTTTCTTTTGTTAGCATTACATGTATTTTCTCCATGTTTCTTCATTAAGCAGGAGACTGCTTTGTGAGTGTCGTTTATCTGTTGGCTTGTTCCACGTATTGGGGATGGGTGTATATATATCCTGCCTTAATGAAGGCGTTTTCATGAGGACTGGGAGGTGACTTTCATCCATTGCTCTTTTTTTTTTTTTTTTTAAGATTTTATTTATTTGAGAGAAAAAATGTGCTTGTGAGCAGTGGGGGAGGGACAGAGGGAGAGGGAGAAGCAGACTCCCCGCTGAGAGCCCCAGTCAGAACTTGATCCCAGGACCCTGGGACCATGACCTGAGCTGAAGGCAAAGATTAACCCACTGAGCCACTAGATGCCCCATCCATTTCTCTTTCAATCCCCATGAAAAAATGTTCTGCTATTAAAGTGGTTAATGATTCAATCAGTCGCTTTCCTTATGCTACCCCTTTCCTTGGGGATGATGCTTCAGTTAATGAAATTTCATCTGATTTCTGCTAATAGTTTGCTTGTGGTTTTGTTTGCATTAACAGGATTACTTTTTTCTTCTGCACTTATCCCACCCAACTTGATTGGAAATTTTTACCAATATTAATGCAGGCCTTTCAAAATTAGGGAGATTTTTATCTTACTATTTTGTGTCCCAATTTAAAGATTTTAATCATCATATGTAATAAGTAGCATTCCATAGGATAAACTCGCAACTTACCTTTAGCTTTATTCCTTCATTTCATTAGGTTTATTCTTTCCTTTCCCCTGGATGAAATGCCAGGCAAGACCAAAAGGTTTTTTGTTTATTCTTGTATAACACTAACAATTTTAATATTAATTATTATTAATTTCTGGATAATGCTATCATTGATAGTAATGGCCATTAATTAGTAAGTTAATTATTAATATCAACCAGGCATTAATATTAATACTACTATCATACTTAAATTCCCATGAATTTATATTTCAACGATGCGGGGCCCCTGGGGGGCTCAGTGGGTTAAAGCCTCTGCCTTCAGCTCAGGTCGTGATCTCAGAGTCCTAGGTTCAAGCCCCGCATCCGACTCTCTGCTCAGCGGGGAGCCTGCTTCCCCCGCTCTCTCTACCTGCCTCTCTGCCTCCTTGTGATCTCTCTGTCAAATAAATAAATAAAATCTTAAAAAAAAAAAAATTTCAACAATGCTGTGACTTGCTTACATTGGTCCAAGAGACAATACTTTTCTGTGATTCCAACTTCTGCCTTAGTTGTTACTGCCACTTTCTACTCCTGTAAACTTTCACTAATGTCAAGAGTTAGTAATCATTCTGCCTTCCGGCTCTGGAAACAAGAAAAGACCTTTATCAATTCATACACTTCGTCATCCTAATTGGGAATTTTATATTAGGCTTCCTCTATTTTAAGACTGCTGTAAAAACATTTACACTTCTCAACTCTATCGTCAGTCCTGTAATTTTAATTGTAAAGTTTTTTGATTGTGCAGCACTGCTTCTTCCTTGTTCCTGCTCTCCCTAGTATCGTGTCTGTAGTCTTTACATTATAGGTTTTTGGAAAATTTGCTTGATATTCTTTTCTTTAGCAATGATATACGGTTGGATTGAGTCCTGGGATAATTATTGGACTTTTTTCCCTCTTTTTCATCCTCACCAAAAAGGGATGGATTACCCAGGTGTAGGAAGCGTTTAGAATTAGGATAAAACCTTAAAAACAAAAACAAATACAAAAACAAAACAACAACAACCACCTTAAAAACAAACCAAATACAGCTACCATGACTGACCCTTACAAATTAAATAAACCTCTCTTAGCGACAGAACCGTCAATCTAGTTCGGAAAAGCATTTAAAAACCAAACTAATCCCTGCAGACAAGAGCACAGGTTTTCAGACAAGAATTCTGTTTCAGCTGTATAATATATTTGTGAGTAGAATTCATGAAGTCTTAAATTCCAGCAAATCATGACATGCATGGTGTAGCTAAATCATAAATGGTTTCTTCACATGAATATAGGAATGCAACTCTGAGGCCGAATCTTTTGTTTGGGTTGTAGCATTTAAAAATTTTGAACAGCTTGCCCGCCTTTCAAATAAGAATTTTTTACATTTAAAAAAAAATCCAGATTTTCAGCTTTTCTGGAAAAACTGGAAAACCTGGTGCTACTGGTCTTGTGTTTGCGGTGCGTACCTTCTTGCTGGCACTCTGTAAAATACCCACCGCAGTGATCATCAACTTCATCCCCGGTGGTTCTCTACCCAGAGCACCGCCCACGAGGTTTTGAGCCTGAGAGGCCTGATTGCGGAGGAGAAGGGCGGGTGCCCCCGTGTGCGGCCCTGCAGCCTGCGCCACACAGAGCCAGCTGCGTCCCCGGCATCACCCCTCTGCGATTTCTGCTCCCAAAGGCTCTGCTGCCCAACCCCCGGCCCAGTTTTTCCCTTTCTGGTTCTCCTTCATAAATATATAGCTAGCTTAATACTTCTCCAAATGCGTGCTGGTTTTTTTTTTTTTTTTAATGAACAGCAAGGCAGTTAGTGAAAATTCCTTTCTTCCAGTTCTTTAGACAAAAATCACAGTCCACTTTGATTGGCCTCCTTGACATTTACGCAAATATTTGAAGGACGCTGCCCCAGATACCTGCAGGACGCCAGGAGGAAGGCGGGTCTCCAGGCAGCGATACGCTTGCCCCGATGGAGGAACAATGAGACATTCCGTGTAGCAGGACTTGAGTGAGAAATAACCTCAAACCAAGGAGGTTTGTTGACGGACCAAGTGACACTGTAATGCTGTTCCCTGTAATTGTATTTGTTGTGTTTCTTTACATTATTATTGTTCCGATACCTGCCCCTACCCCCGCTAACTACTTTTCATTGGATTCCAGGACTTCTCCCCAGTATGTCTCTTTTTTTGTGTGTGTGGTGGAAAAAATAGCGTTCAGGCCCTGAAGGGGTCCATTGCTACATGCTTGGGTTTCCCCCCCATGTGAAACTTCCGCTGTTCAATGAGGTCTGGGTGGTGCACGATGGTTTTTCTTATTAAAGATCTCATCTTTTTTGGTTTGAATTATGCAATATCTTAGGTAGTGTTGGTGTTGTTTTTGGAAATGTTTTTGGCGAGTTTTGCTGGAGTCTGGAGCCAAAAAGAATTCTTGAAACATGTTTGGTATAAAATGGGTTTTATTAAAGCACAGGGACAGAACCTGTGAGCAGAAGGAGCTGCTGCCCCCCAACTGTGAGGGGCGACTGATTCAATACTTGGGAGTTGGAGTTTCAGGAAAAAGGGAGGTTTTCAAAAGAACTTTCTTCTTAAAACATTTATTTATTTATTTATTTAGATTTTTATGTTTATTTATTTGACAGAGAGAGAGAGAGAGACAGCAAGAGAGGAAGCACAAGCAGGGGGAGTGGGAGAGGGAGAAGCAGGCTTCCCACTGAGCAGGGAGCCCAATGCGGGGCTCCTGGCGGGGTCGATCCCAGGACCCCGGGATTATGACCCAACCCAAAGGCAGATATTTAACCACTGAGCCACCCAGGCGCCCCTCAGAAGAACTTTCATATGCTAAAGAAGAGCTAAGAGATTCTGGGGGCTTTGCCATTGTCACATTACGATTTAGGGAAGAATTAAGATAGTTAAGAGTTTCCTTCTGGAAGTTAAGTTATTGATAAGAAGGCTTTTTTCTTGTAAATCACCAAGACTCCTGTAAACTGAGAGAGACTGCACTCTTTAGGACTGTAATCTCTATAAATTAACCATTTGTTTTTCCTTCCCTTAGCTTTAGGGCAGCCTGCGGGGCCTGCGGGACGGCTTAGAGATCCCACCTGGATGGGGGCACGTTTGTGGGGTTTGCGGGCTGTCAGCTTGTACTTTGCCCTCAGCTTGCTTTCTGCGTCCTCAGCAGCATGAGGAGGTTTCTCACATAGAGTACAGTGAGAAAAGGACCCCCCACCCCCCGGGGAAGCACCCCACTCGCATCTGCTTGCTTCTTGGAATAGTTTGAGAAGACTATATATTAGCTCTTCCTTAAACGTTTGGAAGAATTCTGTGAAGCTGTCTGGTCCTGGACTTTGGTTTGTTAGGAGTTTTTTTGATGACTGATTCAGTTTCATTGCTGCTACTCAGTCTGTTCAAAATTCTTGTTTCTTCCTGCTTCAGATTTGGGAGGGTATGTGTTTCTAGGAACTTATCTGTTTCTTCGAGGTTGTTTAATTTGTTGACATGTAATTTTTTATAATATTGTTTGATAATCCTTTGTATTTCTGTGGTGGTGTTCTTTCTCCTCTTTCATTTATGATTTTGCTTTTTTGAGTCCTCTTTCTTTGATTTGATGAATCTGCCGAAGGGCTTATCAATTTTGTTGATCTTTTCAAGGCTCTGGCTCCTGGTTTTATTGATGTGTTCTATTGGGTTTTTAGCTTCTATTTTGTTTATTTGTGCTCTAATCTTCATTATTTCCTTCCTTCTCTCGGTTTTTGGTTTTGTTTTTCTACTTTCCTAGCTTGTTTAGTTTGTTTGAGATTTTTCTTGCTTTTTGAGGTAGGCCTGTATTGCTCTTAAGTTTTTTCTTAGAACAGCTTTTACTGCATCCCGAAGATTTTGGACCTTGTGTTTCTATTTTCATTTGTTGATGTTTATTTTTATCTCTTCTTTGATTTCTTGGTTGACCCCTTTATTGTTTCGTAGTGTGTTCTTTAACCTCCACATAGTTGTGCTCTTTCCAGATTTTTTCTTGTAGTTGATTTTTAATTTCACAGCAGTGTGGTCAGAAATGATGCATAGCATGATTCGATCTTTTTGAAGTTGTTGAGGTTTGTTTTGTAGCCTAATATGTGATCTTTCCTGAAGAATGTTCCATGTACACTTGAAAGGAATGTGTATTTTGCTGTTTTAGGGTGGAGTGTTCTGAATATACCCGTTAGATCCATCTGGTCCGATGTGTCATTAAAAGCCACTGTTTCCTTGTTGATTTTTTGTTTGGATGATCTATCCAATGGTGTAAGTAGGGTATTAAAGACCCCTACTGTTATTGTATTACTATCAATTACTTCCTTTTTGTTGTTATTAACTGCTCTATGTATTTGAGGGTTCCCATATTGGGTGCATAAATATTTACATTTGTTATATCCTTCTGTTGCATTGTTACCTTTATGATCTTGTTATTTTTTTTTTCCAAGATTTTATTTAGTTATTTCACAGAGAAAGAGAGCAGGGGGAAGGGCAGAAGGAGAGGGAGAAACAGGTTCTCTGCACAGCCGGGAGCTCGATGCGGTATGGGGCTGGATCCCAGAATCCTGGGATCATGACTTCAGCTGAAGGCAGATGTTTAACTGACTGAACCACACAGGCCCCCCATTACAGCCTTTGTTTTAAAGTCTTTTGTCTGGTCTAAGTATTGCTATCCTGGCTTTCTTTTCACACTCATTTGCATGATAAATGTTTCTCCATCCGCTCACTTTCAATCTGCAGGCGTCTTTAGGTCTGAAATGAGTCTCTTGGAGGCAGCATTAGATAGGTCTTGCTTTTTTATCCATTTTGTCACCCTATGTCTTCTGATGGGAGTGTTTAGTCCATTTACATTCAAAGTAATTTTTGGTAGGTATGTACTTAACTGCTATTTTGTCATTCATTTTATGATTATTTTTGTAGTTCTTCTTTGTTCCTTTCTTCTCTTGCTGTCCTCTCATGGTTAGTTGGCTTTCTTTAGTGATATACGTAGATTCCTTTCAGAGAATCTATATTTAATTGAACTAATTTAACCGACTCTATTCAGTATGTTGATTTGAAGTGTCCATTTTCCTCTGCCTTTTGGGGAAAAGGTTGTGGGTTTTGTTTCTTTTTTAATCTTTTATTCTTATTTTGTTGCCATAGGTTTTTATGGTTCCAGGTGGATTACTTTGTATTATTATTCATGTAATGGGGAATGTCATCATTTTATGTTACCTCTTTGGAGAATTATGTGGAAAGAGGAAGAGAGCTGGGGATGGGGGGGGCGGGGGGACCGTGGGACTTTTGAATTGCTTCCTAAGAACATTCCCTTCCAGCACTTTTCCCTGAAGCGTGGCTCCATATAAAGAGAAAGCAGGAAGTTGTTCTCATTCTTGCCTGCAAACTCCTGTGTCACAGGTGATTTCCTATCTGTCTCCAGCTGACCAAGGGCTGCCATGGCAGAGCTGTTGCCATCTTACTCCCTCTGTCCCGCCATCCTCCGCTCTGTCTGGGCAACTGCTTCCTGCACAGATGGGATGCTTGCATATTTTCTTACTTATCGCTCCGTCCCCTGCTACTCTGTGGTGTATGATGTGTCTTTATAAGCAATCTGAACAGTGTATTCACATCATAAATGGTGAAATACAGAGATCAAAGCAAGGAGAGGTAAATGCACATTTGAAGGATCCATCTGAACTGAAATATTTACGTGGTCTCATTCTTAAGTTCTGCCGCACAGTTAGACTCCACTAAGTATTCCTTTTTTTTTTTAAGATTTTATTTATTTATTTGACAGAGAGAGAGATCACAAGTAGGCAGAGAGGCAGGCATTGAGAGAAGGAGGAAGCAGGCTTCCCGCGGAGCAGAGAGCCCGATGCGGGGCTCCATCCCAGGACCCCGAGATCGTGAGAGCATGACCTGAGCCGAAGGCAGAGGCTTTAACCCACTGAGCCCCCCAGGTGCCCCTCCACTAAGTATTCCTTGATACTCACTCACACAAAAAGAAAAGCTGAAAGGGGGAAAAGCTCTTTTCCTCATAGGAGTTATGGGCAAACTTTCCCTGGTAGGTGTAGTGAGCGAAATAAAAATTCACTCTTCTCACTGACGTTCCACTTCTGGTCCCAAGTTGACCTGGTTTCACATCTTACTATTTCTCTCTATGGTAGATACGGCTGCCAACATGGGCATAAGAAGTCTAAGACCTCTCTGTAAGAAGAGTTTGGCTAGCAAAAAGATGATTTCAAGTAAAAATGGGGAAAACGGGAGAAAATGAAGGTGGTATTAGGAGGTAGAAGCGGTAGAAACATTCAGTAACGTGGCCATCTTGGAACTGTAGACGCAGGAAGACGCAGGAGCACTGTGACACTTTTGAGTCATATTTGGCATGATTCTGGTCTAACAGAGAAAGACGTTAGAAATAATTTCTCCCCTTGTGTTTAAAGGATAGGAGGGAGGCATGAGTGGGAAAGCAGTTCACAAATCCAGAACTATCACCGGAGTTACTAGTTAAGCCTCCTCTGTGTGTCACCATTTTGGGGGTCGCTAGTACACAGTGACCTTGACTTACTGGGATCTCCTCTTTCTCCACAGTGCTAAAAAAAAAAGCAGTGAAATGTCCCAAAATAAGGTAATTGCAGGGAGATGGGGAAATGCCAAAGGTCTAGAAAACCTACAAATTTGTAAATAGTCTGTGGATAATTGTACATTGTCTCCATCTGTGATAATACTTTTAGAGCTGTAAGCAGTATCAACATGTAATTACTATTAGTGGCTGTATAGTTTTTACATTTTGCTGTTTAAAGTCAGTGAGTAGTTTTAAAATGCATACTTGCTTATATAGATTTGACCCATGTCACATAACCTTCAGGAATGTATTATTGTAGCTCTCAACCAATTACACATATACTGACCACTGGTCAGCAAATGGGCAGTTGGCGTTTTCTGGAGCCCTTCTGTCCAGCATCCATGCCTTTTCCTGTCATCCGCCCCCACCTTTACCTCTACCTTTACCTGGCTTTTTTCTGGAGTCTCTTTAGCCTCACCTGTAGAGTCACTTCCCTCCAGAAACACAGCAGGGATGACTAGGGAGGAAAAAGGAAGGAAAAGAAGAGGAGGTTGAAGCAGTTTTCAGGTCGATGATGAAAGGAGTTAACTCAGAGCCTTGCTCCTCTGTCTTTCCAACAATGAACTCGACAACGAAAGAAAGTAAACCTATGAGCTTGGGGTGGGGATGTGGCCTGCCATGACCACTGATGAAAATGAGCCGAGATGACTAATCACATGTTCACCATGTCGAGATTCTCCATGGCTTCTTTTTAATTTAAAAAATTCGTGCACATTTTGTCCTCTATGTCGTAGTGTTTTCACTGGAAAATGATACTTCACATTACTTTTCACCAGGAAATTTCTTGCCTATCTCTTTATTGGTTGAAATACTATTACACTGAGTTCATTGCTCATGACACTGGTGAAATGACGGGAGGTTAACACTGGCTATCAGCTGTAACGTAAGGGCAGGTTTTCTTCTTGGTCTTGGTGTCACAGTATTTCCAGAAAGAAAGATTGCATAAATATGAACTGCAAATGATAACATTGACTTAATGCTTTCCCACCTGTTGGGGTAATCTCTGAGGAAAGAAGTACAAATTTTCTAAAATGCCTGGAGGACGCTGTGTGATATTTTTAGGTTACTTTGGAGAGGTTTGGGGGGAGTGTATTTGCTGAGAAACAAATCACTTACACTGTCCACTGAAAAGGCCAACTGGCGAGTGCCTTTTACTTACAGACATATCCTTTAAAATCTTTTTCAGTAGAGATTGATGGATTTTTTTTTTTTTTTACCAACAGGATAGTTTCTTAAAAAATTAAACCTGAAATGACTCAGAGTGATTGTTGAAAAATGCATGTCAAACTATCTTACTTGTTACTGCAAATGGTTGAAATTGGAAGGGAGCTTAAGGAGGTTATTGATTTCTTCCATATAAATCTCCATTTGATTGGTTCCCATAATCTTAGGATTTTAATGGCTTCATTTGGATTTCAAATTTCGTTACTATTTCAGTTACCAGATCTTTCCCTCTTCACTGGTCTTAAGTGCTTCATATTCAAAGATCATGTCATGAGATTATATCACCAATTTTCCATCATCTTGGCTAAAATTCCACAACTTTCTGGGGCATTCGTGTTCATTTTTGGGTGACTTTAGCTCTTGAGGTTTTATTATTTCTTTTTTTTTTTTAAGATTTTATTTATCCGACAGAGAGAGATCACAAGTAGGCGGAGAGGCAGACAGAGAGACAGGCAGAGAAAGAGGGGGAAGCAGGCTCCCTGCCGAGCAGAGTGCCCAGCCCGATGTGGGGCTTGATCCTAGGACCCTGAGATCATGACCTGAGCTGAAAGCAGGGGCTTTAACCCACTGAGCCACCCAGGCGCCCCCATATATATCATTTCTTAAGAATTTCTCTTTTTTTGTTTGTTTAAGTGGGCACCATGCCCAGAGTGGAGCCCAGCATGGGGCTCAAACTCAAGACCCTGAGACCAAGACCAAAGCCAAAATCAAGAGTTAGATGCCCAACCAACTGAGCTATTGAGGTGCCCTGTGAATTTCTCTTCCTTAAACTTCTTTTCAATCACTGTGTCTTCTGCTCTGTCTTATCCACTCACTTCATTTCTTATTACCAATGCTATACACCCTCAAAAATCAGGATTTCATATGTCCCTCTGTCTTATCACCACCTTCCATCCTGCCAGCTTGTATCTCCTATAACATACCCAATATTTCTTTGACTTCACCAGGAATTCCAACCCATTAGTCCCACCGCCTTTTACTGTCCTTCAACTCTCTGATGACTTCTCTGCCCTCCACAGCCACCTTAAAGTCCCTATCAATCATTACCTCTGTGTATATTCTCTACTTCTTCCTACTTGCTTGGCCAAATGACGGTATTGAGGACATTACAACCTCTGCCTGCTCCACCTCTGCCCCTTTTATCCACATGCAGCTGAACATGGATGGAGGAAAACCAATGTCTGGTCTCCAGAATCCATGACCTCAAGGAATTACCCTAACACTGTCAATAAGATATCATACTTTGATTCTTTTTTTTAAGATTTATTTATATTTGAGAGAGCATGCAAGCGAGCCCACAGAGGGAGAGGGAGAAGGAGAAGCACACTCCCTGCTGAGCAGAGAGCCCAACACAGGACTCAATCCCAGGACCGTGAGATCATGACCCGAGTCAAAGGCAGTCATTTAACCGACTGAGCCACCCAGGGGCCCCTCATATTAGGATTTTTTTTTTTAAGAGTTTATTTTTCTTGAGAGAATGAGAGAGCGAGCACGAGATGGGGGAGAGTCAGAGAGAGAAGCAGACTCCCGGCTGAGCCGGGAGCCTGATGTGGGACTCCATCCTGGGACTCCAGGATCATGACATGAGCCGAAGGCAATCACTTAACCAACTGAGCCACCCAGGCATCCCTAATATTAGGATTCTTAACACCACTTTATGGTTCCACATCCTATTTAGCTGTTTCTTGCCTTCTGTCTCTTCCTTTCAGAACTCTGACAATTCTTTCTCCCATCTTCATACCTAGATCTTGCTTCTGACTTTGCTGACAAAATGGAAGCAGTTGGAAAATAAGCCCACATTCCCCATCTACACACATGCCAGCATCTATCTGCTCTACCCCTGACTCTGCTCCACACCTTCTCTCTTACTCCAGCTGAAATGATCCATAAGATAATCACGTTTTATGCAATTCCTTCCTTCATTCCCTAGATGCCATGCTGTCTCATTGACTGCAGTGCCTTGCCCCAGCAATTTCTTTTTCTCTCCTTCCTAGGTAAGACCTGTAACAAAATTTCCTGTTATTTCTCCCATCTAAGAACAAAATCCTCATGTGCAGCTCCTGTCATCTCATTTCCATTTTCAACATTTCATCTCTAATATAGAGATATTATTGCATTCAAATGCAATTTGTGTATGGATGTTGTCTCCTACAACCTTGTTAGATTCCTGTCTTATTTCTGTTAACTTTTAAATAGACTACTTGAGATTTTCCATATCTATTATTATGTCATCTGTGATTAGAGAAACCTTTAATTCTTTCTTTAAAAATCTGTGTGCTTTTTACTTCTATTTACTTGCCTAAGTGTATTGGCTAGGAATTTAAAGCACAATGTTTAGTAGAAGTGGTAAGAGAAGACTTCCTTGTTTTGTTCCTGATTTGGGGAAGAAAGAAAATCTTTCACCATTAAGTGATGTCCATTATAAAGTTTAGGAAGCTCTGTATTATTCCTAGTTTCCTGAGACTTTTTTTTTTTTAATCATAAATCAATATCGAATTCTGTCAAATGCTTTTTCTGCCTCTTTTAAGATGATTATATAGTGTTCTTTTTTAGTAGGGTGATCTTACGATTTTTAGGTGTTAAACTAATCTTTTATAATTGGTATTATTTCTTTCAAAACTCTTGGAGAATTCACTAGTGAAGCCATTTGAGTGTGGTATCTTTGGTCAGGTTATTTTTTAGTATCAATGCAATTTTTAAAAGATTTATTTATTTGTTTGAGGGAGAGCAAGCTAGCGGGAGTGTGGGCAGACGAAGAAAGAAACTTAAGCAAACTTCGCACCGAGCACAGAGCCCGACGTGAGGCTTGATCTCACAATCCTGAGATCATGACATGAGATGAAAGCAAGAGTCAGAGGCTTAACCAAGTGTGGTGCTCAGGCGCCCTATGAATTCAATTTTTTAAGATAGATATACTTTGGTTTTCTATTTCTTCTTAAATAATCTTGATAATTTATGTCTTACAAAGAATTTGTCCATCTTATTAACATGGTTGAATTATCGCTATAAATTGCTCATAAATATCTTTTATAAATTATCTTTTTAACATCTGTGGGCTCTCTGGTGATTCCCCCCTTTACTTTTTGATATTGGCAATTTGTATATCTCTCTCTTCTCTCTCTCTTTCTGTCTTTCATGATTTTTCTAGTTAGAAATTTATCAACTTTTTTCCAGCTTTTAGTTTTATTTTCTGTTTTATATTTTACTGGTTTCTGCCATTCTGTTAATTTGAGTTTATTTTTGCTTCCCTATAGTGAAAGCTTTGAGATCAGAGATCAGGAAACTACAGCCCATAGGCCAAGTATGGCCCAATGCTTGTTTCTGTAAATAAAGTTTTATTGGAATCCAGTCATGGTCATTCCTCTTTAGTATTATCTACAGTTGCTTTTATGCTACAATTGCAGAGTTGAGTAGTTGCAGTGGTGACCATATGGCTGTCAAAGCCTAAAATAATCACTATCTGGCCTTTTTAAATAACATTTACCAACCCTTGGATTAGGTCATTGATTAATGACCTTTTTTGTTTTTACATGGCTGCATGTAAGGTCATAACGTACCTTTAAGCACTGCTGTATATATGTCCTATAAATTTTTGATATGCTGTGTTTTCCAGTGAGTTGTTTAATATCCCCCTATTAGCTGTGTTTAAGTTGATTTCTGAGTTAATACCACTGTGGACAGAGAACGTACTCTGCAATACTTCATTATCTCTAAATCCCATGAGACTTGTTTTATGGCCCAGCATATGCTGTATCTTGATTGGCATTTTCTTCTAGTCTGCACGTTGTCTTTCCATCATGTGCATTTACTTCGACCTCCACCGTTTTCTGTTCCTTTCCACTTCCACAACTCCCCTCTGTGCCCCCACTCCCCCGACCCTCTTGCTCTTCCCTGTGAGAACTGACAGTCAGCTGAGTCTTTGGGAAAATACAAGGCTTACTATCTGTGCTTTCCTTGCTTCCAGGGACATTATTAATTTCCAGCCGCTTTTCCGGTTTGGGGCTCTGGACTTGGACCCCTCAGGCTTTCGGTTGCCCACGCCGTGCACGTTTGTGCCCTCATTTAAGAAAACAGCATATTTTAACTTGGCATACTTTTGCTTCTTGTTGCTGTGAACTTTTACCAGGATCTCCGTGTCCCTTCGTAGTGGAGCTGTCTGCCCGTGATTTAGACAGGTCATGGTCTGCATTTGGATTTAAATCCGAAAGGTTCTCATGCTCCTAAGTTTTCCCATTTGATTCCCAGCCAACCTCCTGCACCTTTCGCCAATGAGGAGGTGGAGGTGCTCGCACTGTTTTCTGCACTCTGGGCCATGTGGGCCGTACTCCGAGCCAGGAAGCCGTGCTCTAGCAATGCTTATTTACTCTTACAGCTGCTAGTGTTTGAGCTTAAACTCCCCTCCAGTTTCTGTCACCTTTGAGAAGCTTTCCACTGTATTTTTTTAAAATTGAACCAAGTGCAGGGGATCACTTCACTCTTCTGACATTACCAATAGCCTATTGCTGCATGAATGATTTTTAAGTAAACTTTGTATTGAATGAAAACACACATACGGAAAGGGGACATACTGTGATTATACAGCTCAGTGAGTTTTCCTGGAATTAACACATCTGTAACCACTACTCAAATAAAAAGTAGAAAATAGAGAATTTTCAGCACTTCAGAAGTGCTCCCACTTTGAGATTTTTCAGCGACTACCCCTAGTAGAGTTGAGCACTGTACTAACTTCAAATGCTAAAGTTTGCCCTCTTTTTGAATTTTATATAAATGGGATATTACATATGAACCCTTTTATCTTTGGCTTCTTTCGCTCAAAGTTATATTTGTGGAACTTAGCCATGTGGTTCTGTGTAGATGGAATTTGTATATTTTCATTGATCTATTGCATGACATTGTGTGAATATAACAATTTACTTTCTCTTCTTTCTACTGTTTTTTTCCCTTTCAATTCATTTAATTTCAACAGTCTGTCAAAAAAAAAAAAAAGAGCCAATAAACTAATACTGAATTACATTTTGTTGGGTTTTTCAAACCCTCCAAGTGCAGACTATGAAAACATCTGTGTTCTTCTTTCTACTGTTGATGGGCAATCACTGGGTTGCCCACTAATGATGATTTGTTTCTGATTTGGGGCTGTTACAAAGATTGGTGCCTTTGTTTGTTTGCCTTCTGGTGTTCATAGGTCATAATTCTATTGCACGTGATCCCAGGCGTAGAATTGATGCGTCACGGGGCATGTGTATGTTCAGCTTTGAGAGACATTGTTGAACAGTTTTCCAAAGTGCTTGTGCTGTGTGTCCTCTCACCAGCAATGGAAGGAATGTCTG
Organism: Nasua narica; assembly: GCA_028533885.1. NCBI lineage: Eukaryota > Metazoa > Chordata > Mammalia > Carnivora > Procyonidae > Nasua > Nasua narica. Next base: position 4,192,031 of record CM052801.1, on the reverse strand, counting down.
CCTGATCAGTTTAAAATCTCATTGGCCGAAGGCAGACACTTAAATGACTGAGCCACCCAGGCACCCCTAAACCTACATTTTCATAAGCATTTAAGTACAACCAACCATTTGGGTTGACATCTACTGCCTACCATCTCCTATCTACTTTTGTTTTGAACTGAAGACTTATTAATGGGTTCCATAGGTTCCCATGGCTCTCAGAATCTCTCTAGATGACAGATTAGTCTAAATCTACTTTATTATTTTGTTATATTTTATTTAAAATTTGCAATTTAAACTTCCTATTTTAATCCTGATAAACAATAAAAACATAAATTTGTATGCCTCCAAATAGTGTGTGGGCAAGGGCATACATCATAACACCCAGGAGTTTTGATACTTGTTTTATGTAGATTTCTCCATAAGGAGTTTTTTCTTTTCACTCAGCTGTCTTCATCATCATAATTATAGCAAGACTCTAAAATATTTATAGCAACAGCTAATTCTTTATGTTATGTATAGATGTGTAATGACACCTTCCTCTTCTAGTGGGCAGAATTCAAAGGTGGCCCCAAGAGTCCTGCCCCTTGGTGCATATCCACACCTTGTATGATTTTCTCACCCTGAGGGTGGGTGGGACTTGGGAATAGGACGGGAGATGAGTCCTGTGATTAGGTCACGGGTCCGGTGCTTTTAAATCAGAACGGTGATGATTCCTATGGGCATGATCTCATCAAATGAGCCCTTGAAAGGGACTGAGGTTTCCTGGCCTCAGAGATACTGGATGTGGAAGAGGCAGTGGGGGGGAGCCAGCAAGCTTCCAAGAGGAAACCGAGCTTCTCAATAGGCACAGCTGCCTGAAGCCTTGCAAAACCAGTAAATGGGCATTATTTGAAGTTGCTAAGTCTATAGTAAGTTGTTCAACAATGGTAGACCAACAAAACCATCTCTTAGAAATACTGAGTCATAAGGTGAAAAGCAGTTTTATGCAAAAACAAAGCAGGATTCTATTGACGCTCCCTCAGAATCACACGCTCTAGCCAGGAGGTCACTGAGATGATTTGTTTCCACCTCAGGGGGTACACTTTGCCCCTGTTGACCTAAAGTCAGTGCTAACTCCCCAAGAACGAAAGCGACCACTTTTCACGTACGACAGACAGACTTTCCTAGCACACAAATTCAAACTTTCCTTACCAAAAGTTAGGGCAAATTTGATGCTTCAGACAGACCTTTGCTTATTCCATGGCTTTTTCCAGCTTTTGGAGTCCACTTCCCAAGGCGCAACATCGCTCGTGGTCCTTAGTTTCGCCTGTGAAGGAGAAATGGCTGGCCTCATGGCGTCACTGGTAAGCCAGTTCCAAGAATGAGGACTAAGAGCGTGAATTGAATAACAGTGAAGGCCCTCCAGGGAACCCTGGTGAAGTAAAATAGTACTTGTTTGTGTAAACCCTGGTAGATTTTTTTTTTTTAATGCATCTAGCCATTTTTCAATCAGCCTGTATAGCGCTTAAAGTCCATGATCATGCTTATGCCAAAAAGAAAAATAAGAAAAAGAGAAAAGCACTATTAATGCTGTGGTAATGCCCTACAAATACAAGGCAAAGTACAAATATATCACTCTATTCTGTGTGAGTTTTTATACATTTTTGTTTCATTACTTTGAAACCCAACTCTGGAACTTTTTCCTCCATAAAACATGAATGTAGAAAGAGATCAAAGTAAAAACACCAGTGGAAATGAGGTCCATTGCAACCCCTGGTGAGGAATTCTAAGCCCAATGGGGACTGTGGGTTGTTTTGTTTTTTTTAATTGGTCAGGCAGGATTTTGTAAGTTGAATTAATTGACTGCCCCCACCCCCTTTTTCATGAAAAACATGGTTTCAGCTTCCTCTGAAAATCTGGAAAATCTGATGACCCAGGGCTGCAAGCATGGTGGCCGTGATTTGTGGCCGCTGAGGGTGTCTCAGTCCTGGCCGGCTGCCTCCTTTCCCTAGCATTTCTGCAGGCCCCGCTGCTGTGCACATAGCTTGCCTCTGTCCTTGGGTAGGTGCTGTTTATTTTCCGCCTACATACTCCGTCTGCCCTGTTGACATACGAGAACGTGACTTCCAGTTCAGACGTTTTTAGGAGCTGGTAAGCCAGTCTTCGTCTGTGGGTGCAAAGGGTGAATTGAGGAAAACCAACCCTCTGTGTGACCTCTGTGATTCTTCTCCCCGATTTCCATTATTCTTTCCTTCCTCCTGGGTCCTTAAAATCATCACCAGCGCGCTCCGTACATCTAGTCGACCCTCATTCTCCATGGATTCTGTACCTGCGGATTCACCTACTTGCTAAAATTTGGTTTTAATACCCAAGTCAGTACTTGCATGGCCTTCACGGCATTTGTGGACGCGTGCAGAGCTGTGGTCAGTTTGAGTTGCCTGTCGTGTGTGTCCCTACGTGAGCCTGAACAGGGCTACGCTGTGCCTTCTCATTTCAGCTCTCCTATGGTAAACAAGTGTCCTTTTGGTCGTCTTTTTGGCTCATTGTTGTGCTGTTTGTTGGTGATCGTGCCATTTAAAATGGCCCCAGCGTAGTGCTGCAGCGTCGTCCGGTTCTCCTGGACGCAGAAGCGCTAGGATGTGCCTTAGGGAGAAAACACGCGCGTTAAGAGACGCTTCCTTCAGGCGTGAGTTCTAGTGCCGTTGGCCCTGAGTTCAGTATTAATGCACGTTCCCCTCAGGAGCAATGGCTCCGTGTTCGCTGCGGCATCACGGAATGCGACTCTGGGGAGTGAGGAGAGTCAGCCGCCTTGCGGGTGTGGACAAGCAGGGTCTCGGTCAGCGGCCGTGTCAGTCCCCGTTCGCTCAGACCACGTTTCGGTGTCATTCTTGACTTCCGTATCCCTCCTACACACTCTACATCTAATTGTGATGGAATTCTGTTGGCTGTACCTTTAAAATATATTACGTCCAGAATCCAACCACTTCTCACCATCCTCACAGCCCCCACCTGTTCCCTCACCTGGATTATTGCAGCAGCCTCTTAACTGGCCCCCTTGCTTCTGCCCCGGGTCCTGTGCTGTGTGTAACCCAGCTGCTGGCGACCTTCCTCCTCAAAGGTCATATGGTTCCTCTGCTCAAAATCCTCCCTCAGAGTAAAAATTGAAGTCCTTACCGTTCTCTACAGGAACCTATGCAATCTTACTTCATCCTTCATTATTATTGCCTCTCTTCTCTCCCTCTCTGCTCCAGCCACTGGAATCTTCACTGTTCCCCAGACACACCCCGAGTAACACCGCGGGAAATGAATGTACAACAAACTTTTCCCCCAGCTAGACCTAGTGAAATAGCTGTCTTAGAAAAGTGTGTGCTCTTTGAGAAGAGAGAACGTGACTTAATCCTCTGTTTCATGTGCACGGTCCATCTGAGCGCCTCCCACAGCGTGTGGGGAAGGCAGAATGAATACATAATTCCACTTACCATTCTTGAGTGGCATTTCCAGAAAGCAGGAAGACGTGCTTTGAAGGCAGCAGAATAATCACCTTCATTTCTGATGCTGCACTGTTCTAAGTGAGGGAGGTAGCAGTTCTTGTTCATCCCCAAATTCTCCACTTTCATTGAGCCCTCATGACACATTAGATGCTAAACGGGGTACTTGATGTCGGTTACTTTATTTAGTCCTAATCCCAGTGTTGTGGGTATGAGCCGTTCTTATCCTCTTTTCACATGTGATGGAATGAAGCTTAGGGCCTGACCACATTGTCGGAACCCTGGCGTGCCCCTTCTGTTCTTTGGGCTTGGGGCCATCCTCTGCTCTGACGAAAGTGTTCTGATTTATTTTGCCATGACTAAAGCATAGATAAAACAGTAGGATAAAAATATTACAGAGTATATTATGATTTTTGCTTGTTAATCAACGTGCCATACAATTAATGTATGTCCTCCCTAAGAAGCTTTATACTTGTTAATTACATCACGTAGAGTTAATTCAATATGATCACTGTTGTCATTTCTGTAAACATTAGGCAGCATCTCCACGACTGAGAAACAAATTCCACATTATGCCTTTTTTTCTCGTAAGAAACTCAACATTT
>CM052801.1:4163531-4187477 GCA_028533885.1 Nasua narica | reverse complement strand
TGATGGATTATTGCTTCTCTTGTTATCTATTCGGTCAGTGTCTGCACACTCTCATGATTGTCCTTGCAATGAAGAAAGGAAGAATGGCCAGCATTAAAACTTAAAATGAAAACCTATTCTGCTTAAATTTAGATGCGCTATCGAATTATTTTCCATGCATCCATTTTCACTCTTTGGACAAAAACACTTAGGCCCTGAAGAACAGTTCCTGAACGAGCACTGTGATAGGCACTTGCACTTATGAGTCATTGACTTTGATGTATTATGGAAGGTTTTTATATACAAATATGACTAATGATATTTAAAGCCTGTTTATCACTAGATTGCAGATTTTCCTCAGTGGTGCTGCCCACAGAGTTATTGAGTGTTTTATCCCCACCTCCTGCTGCATTTTGGATTTCTGTGCCATTGCTAAATGTCGTCCAAAATCTTATTTTATTTTAAAGACCAGTTTTATAAGGCTCCAGTGAGCACATGACAGAATCAATAGGAAGCTAATCATCAGTAATGAGAGAGATTACCCCGCCTTAGAGAATAAGGAACTGGAACATAAATTGCTTTTAAGGACCCTTTCCAATAAACTTCATTTAATACTTGAGGCAAAAGCAAGGAGAGGAGGGACAGCTTGTCATGATGGGCATGTCTGCTTCTTCCATGGAAGGATGGAAGCAGTTCTCCATGAGGACTGCAGGAATGGGAATATTTGGAAACCACTTTAGTTTCCAGTGAACCTCAGAGGCTTCAAGACTTTCCCACTTAACTGCACAAGAAAACCTTAAGTGGCTAGAGTTTTCCTTGCATGATGGCAAAAATTGTGGGGAGAGGCATGGGTGGAAACAACAACTCCTTGGGTAACAGTAGCTTTGACTTAGAAGGGCAGTCTTTAGAAAACTTCCTCATTCTCTGCTCTCTTGTTTGGACCCAAATTGTTACTGGATTATTTTTAGGACCACTCCATAATTCTACATTTTCCACCTTTCCAAAATGAGTGTGTGTCCTTTTCTTTTAGTCTCAAGTGTTTATGCAGTCTGCTATCTAATTTTCTTTCTTACCCGTACTTGAGAGTAACTCATGGTTATTTCACAAAGAGATGAAAAAAAAAATGTCCAGAGAATCTCCACCCAGACACACCTTGTCTGGGCTTGTGTTTCTGAAAAGAAGTGGGATGGATACCTCACTATAATCAAACATCCCGGGGAAGTAGACATTTGAACTTTTTTTCTGTTATTACTCAGAATCTTCATGTTCTATCTTAGTGAGCCCTGCTCGGATTCTTTTCAGCCTCAGATCGTGATGGTTCTTTTTGCCCTTTTAACCTTCCTGTCTGGTGGCTTAAGAGAAGTGTGGTTTCCTTGTCACAAGACCATAACCATCTGTGAGTATTTGCTTAGTCTCATTTGAGAGGAGGCTGATGATGTGTGTTAGCTCTGGTGCACATAAGCTCTCTAATTATAAAAACGCTGAATCCTCAGGAACGTGTCACTACTGACCCCTTACACAAGTCAAAGGAAAACAGGCATGCTGAGTGAGAATAGCCAGGTTCACGCTTTCAGTCTGCCTGGTTGCTGTACGATGGGCTGGTGTGTCTTTTGGGGAGCAGAGAGGTAGAGCAGGGGGAGACAGATTGTTTCTCTACAGGGACAGATACTAAATAGGCTTCACAGGCCATGTGGTCTCTGTCTGCCCTTTCTCTTAAAATAATGACTTTTTTACTCTAAAAAATATGTTTTTATTATGAAAACAATAAAGCAATGCAGAAAAGTACACATTTCTAAGAAACTCACTCCAAAGCCTACCACCCAGAAATCATTCTGGTCAGCATTTGCTGATTATAGGCGTCTCTTTTCCGAAACATTCAGATTGAAAGATCCATAAATTGTCACTAAATGATAGATAGCTAGGGAAAAGTACATTTAAAACTTTACACATGTTATTTTTAATAACAAGGATTATATTGGGGCCCCTGGATAGCTCAGTCAGTTGAGCGTCTGCCTTCAGCTCAAGTTATGATCCCAGGGTCCTGGGATGGGATCCCGCATCAGGCTCCCGGCTCAGTGGGGAGACTGCTTCTCCCTCTCCCGCTGCTACTCCCCTGCTTGTGCTCTCTCTCTCAAATAAGTAAATAAAACCTTTAAACAATTAAAAAGTAAAAAACAAGGATTATATTGTTTTACCTAAATTTAACTAAAAGCAGTAAATGTAAATTAAAGTGAAGAAATCGTTAAATGTTAGATGAATTTTTTTTTTCAAAAGTTGTCATTTCCATATACAGAATTCACAAATTATGATGAAGGAACATAAAACATAAAGTTTTTTGGGGCGCCTGGCTGGCTCAGTTGGTTGAGCGACTGCCTTCGGCTCAGGTCATGATCCCGGAGTCCCAGGATCAAGTCCTACATCGGGCTCCCAGCTCCACGGGGAGTCCGCTTCTCACTCTGACCTTCTCCCTTCTCATGCTCTCTCTCACTCTCTCTCTGTTTCCTAATAAATAAATAAAATCTTAAAAAAAAAACACAAAGTTTTTTTAAATGCTGTTTTTTAACTGTGTGCTTCAGCTGTAGCCATTATCTCTTCTCTTCTTGTTAAAAGGGTTATTTATTACAATACAGCTTCCTCTTTGCACCTTTCCTAATAACCCTTGACTTTTTGTTGTATTACTTTAACATTTTTTGGTATATAACCATCATTTCATTCCTGGATCTAAAATTATTTAATTTTTAACCTCAGTTGTTTTGTTTTGTTTTGTTTTGTTGTTTTTTGTTTTTTAACCATCTTTTCTCCATTCCTGAGTTATTTATTTTGATTTGTCTTTTATTGCCTTTTATTTTATTGGAATTTTGTCATCCAGGAATGTTGTGAAGACCTGTGCATGGGTCTTATATTCTTCCAGCTTTTTTTTATGCCGCAGAATGTCTATGTATTGCTTTTATAGTTGAAGGACAGCTTGGCTAAGCACACAATTTGGGGAGGACATTTTCTTACTCTCCAAATTTTGTTGCCATTGCCCTGTGATCTTCCCACACTCCATATTGCTGTCCAGAAGTCTAAGATCAAATTGAGTCTTTCCCCTTTCACATAACTCCACTTTTTTTTCTGCTTGCATTTCCACATGAGTCTTTGTGTTTGAAGCTGACGAATTTCGCCGTCTTCGTGCTGATAATTCCACAGTAAATTTCTTAGGTGACAGTGTCCTCTTTATCAACAGGTCCATGTGTTTATTCCAGAATAAATTGTCTTTTCTTATCGCCCTGAATTGGTTTTCAATTGGTTTTCAACTTCTCAAGAGAGAAGTTTTCTCTCTTCTCTTCTGCAGAAATATCAGTTCTGCTACACTGGACTCCCTTTGTGCTGTGTTCATCCAGCCGTCTTCATAATTATTTTTATGTTATTGTTCTCTTCCTTTTTGCTATATTTCTTGACTCAACTTTAGAGCTTGCGCTTCTGAATTTATTCTCCATTAGAGTCACTCTAATTGTTGTTTTTCCTTACATTGCGTGTTTGTTCCATTTCTTCCCTAAGCTTCACTTAGGAAAGCTTCCCTAAGCTTTCACTTAGGAAATCTCCTTGTGTTGTCTCATGATTTAAAGAATAATCTTGTTTCTATTCTCTGTAATTTATTTGACACTCTGGAGAACTCTTTGGTTATGGAAGTGATGAATCACTCGGTTCTACTCCTGAAACTAGTATTACCCTAGATGTTAACTAACTAGAATTTAAATGAAGACCTACAACAGTTGGGGCGCCTGGATCGCTCAGTCGTTAACTGTCTGCCTTCAGCGCAGGTCATGATCTCTGGGTCCTGGGATTGAGGCCTGCATCGGGCTCCCTGCTCCACAGGAAGCCTGCTTCTCCCTCTCCCACTCCCCCTGCTTGTGTTCCCTCTCTCCCTGTCTGTGTCTCTCTGTCAAATAAATAAATAAAATCTTAAAAAAAAAAACAAAAAAACCTTAAAACAGAAAAACAAAAGAAAAAATTTGTTTGTAAGGATGATGCCTCCTCTCTCCCCCTCGCTCCGTCTACTGAGTTAGGCCTCTAGACTGGGATTTCTCCACCTCGGCACTCTTGACATTTGGGGCCAGTCGCCCTTTGTTGAAGCAAGGTGTCCTGGGCATTGGAGGATGTTTCCCAGCACCCCTGGCCTCAGCCCACTAACTGGGTGCTGATAGCCCCTCCCCAGTTGTGACAGCTCAAGGGTGTCTCCAGTCATCACTCTAAGGTGTCCCCTGGGCCCAGAACCACCGCTTGAAGGAACATTTCCTTCTCCTCTAGCCCTGTCCTCACACTTGGATCTCAGGCCTCTCCTCAGAGACCTTTGGGGTGGACTTTTCTGGTTGCTGACAGTTAACTGGAAGGAACCCATACCCTCTCAGAGGCCCAGTGCCAAACCCTGCGTCCGCCCACACTTCACCGTACTTGTCAGGTTTGCTCTGTCATGCGTGCTTCCTACCGGTTGCATTGCTGAATATTTCAAGTTATCGATCAGTTAGATTGTGTTGTTTTGGGTAGGAGTCCCAGATGCGGGATATATGGAAATGGTCTCACTGGACCTTTTCAACCTAGAATGCTCTCTTTTCTTCTTTCAAAACACAACCTTGAACTGCTTCCCTTAGTGTCTCTCGTTTGGAGGCGCAGAATAGGATATTTGGTTTCAGATTACGATTTTTGCCACCCTGCAGTTTTGAGCGGCCAATGAGGAGAACAAATGGAGTTCAAAATGCTTCTGATAAATTGTATCTTAAAACAGTGGTTATCCGTCTCCATAATGGAGTGATCCATTTTGGCTTTGACAATACAAATATGCAGCGGTATAGAATCAGAACACATAATTACCCTATTGTGATAAAATACAACATAGTTTTTAAAAAGTTTACAAACCTCTTCTGCCAACCCGAATAACACTGACTCCTGCAGAGGTACAAGGCTTTATCATAGTGTCACATTGATGGTAGACCTGAATCTAAGTGACAGAGTGTGACATTCTGTAGTTAGAAAAGTTGTCCTTTCATTTCAGATGCCATTTTACTCTCTACTGAAAGCAGCATTTATTAAGCACCTGTGTGATTTTATTTTATTTTTAAAAGATTTTATTTATTTGAGAGAGAAAGAGCACGAGCAGGGGCAAGGGCTCTCCGAGGGAGATGGAGAAGCAGACTCCCTGCTGAGCAGGGAGCCCGATGCAAGACTCCACCCATGACCATGACCTGAGCTGAAGGCAGGCACTTAACCAACTGAGTCACCCAGGTGCCCCATGATTTTAGATTCTGAAAGGAATCGCCTTTTTTCTCGGGGGTCTTAGCATGTGTCATATCTTGTAGGTACACTGTGAAAGATTATAATTTTCAATTCCCTGGAGCTAAAGATGAACTTTAAATATGGAAAATGTACTCCTATACTTTGCCTGAATCTCTGACTATATTTTAACCCTAAATATTATAGTAATGTTTGCTATTATTTTTGACTATGCAAACTTTTCATCCTTTTTGCATAAAAAGTCTAAATTACATATTCTGTGGGTACCTGTGACACCACATGATTGATTCTGTGTATTGTTGCATTGATCAAGAGTTCCTTAATCTCAATTTGTTTTGAAGTTGTGGGCAGATACAGTGTGTATCACCACTCTACAGTTGGGTCAAGGAGCAGGAATTCAGAATAATTTGATGTCATTCCATTGGCTGGAATCATTTTCTGTCTGTGTGGACAAAGCTGTATTAAAAAGATTCAGGGCAACCAATTCGTAAATGAGGAGCTGGTTATTTTGCATTTTGGTAGATCTTAGATGTGCCGTTAGGCACTGAATAACTTCCAAAGGTAAATTCAACTTGCTACTTTTACTTCTGTTCTTTAACAGTTAAAGCAGTACTTGGTAGGCTTCATACCCATCACGACACAGAAATACAATGAAAATGTAAGTGAATGTGAGTGCAGTTTTTTGTATTAGTCATGTTTTTTTTATTTTTAAAAAATTATTTTATTTATTTATTTGACAGAGAGAGATCACAAGTAGGCCTAGAGGCAGGCAGAGAGAGAGGGGGGAGCTGGTTCCCCGCTGAGCAGAGAGCCCGATGTGGGGCTCAATCCCAGGACCCTGGGATCATGATCTGAGCCGAAGGCAGAGGCTTTAACCCACTGAGCCACCCAGGCGCCCCTGTACTAGTCATGCTTCTTAACATAATAAAATAAAAATATTAAGCAGGCCACTTTTAAATAATGTCATAGTTCTGATTTTATAGGTAACTGAAATTAAATTTGGGTATCAATAATACAAATCCAAGTTTGTGGTTTATATCTGGATACTTTTTATCATTTCTATGTCTTCTGTTGTTGTTATTGTTCTTGCTTCAAAGTTTTATTTAAATTCTAGTTAGTTAACATATAGTGTAATCCTGATTTCAGGAGTAGAATTCAGTGATTCAATACTTATCCTAATGTCTTCTTAATAACTATATGAAAAACCCAGATTTCACATTGGCTGTAATGCTTTCCTTGGTCAGTCGAGATGTAGACACATTTTTATTTATTATCAAACTATATGTTTTCTCTCTCTGTCTAGCTGATAAACTCTTCGAGGACACAAACATACAACAGTATTAATGGGTTTGTAAATATGTGTGTGTGTGTGTGTGTGTGTGTGTGTGTCTACCCTCACATATTTTAATATAGTGTCTGGTATGTAGTAATTGAATAAATGTGAAGTGAATGAATGAAAGTATAAATAAAGGACTCAAGTGGCATTTTATCAACCACAAGCATGCGTGGATGCTAATTTTGTTCAATCTCTTTTTGGAGAAGGCACCGAATTGTATTTTATTTTTTAAGATTTATTTATTTATTCGACAGAGAGAGAGAGTACGAACAGGGGGAGGGGCAGAAGGAGAGGGAGACAAGCAGATTTGCACTGAGCAGGGAGCCCCAAGTGGGCTCAATTCTAGGGCCCTGAGATCGTGACCAGAGCTGAAATCACGAGTCAGACATTCAAGCAACTGAGTCACCCAGGTGCCCCGAGGCACTGAATTTTAGTAGGGCTGAGTCTACCAATAGGCACATAAAATCACACAATACACAATGTACCCCGGAGTTTAAGACAGTTAGAGAAGTGCTGCGTTCCGTCAGAGAGGAACAAATGGGTTGACCTCAGTTAAGAAAAGCCAGATGAGACAAGTTCATCAGGTAGAAGTTGAACTGAAACAGGTAGTGAATTTTGGCACAAGTAAATACTTAAAAATACTTTAAAAATTCCCCTAGTTAAGTGCCTGGCTGGCTCAGTTAGTTAAGTGTCTGCCTTCGGCTCAGGTCATGGTCCCAGGGTCCTGGGATCCAGCCCTGCATGAGGCTCCCTGCTCAGCGGGGAGCCTGCTTCTCCCTCTCCCCCTGCTGGTGCTCTCTCCCTCTCTGTCTCCATCTTTAATAAATAAAGAGAATCTTTTTGAAAAAATAAAATTTCCCCCTATTTAGAGGCTAATTACAATATAAAAATAATCATTTCTAGACCTAGGGGATGATTCTTAACCTTCTTGATTTTTACATACTGTAGTCAAACGAACTTTAAGGTGACACGTATGTGTGGCTCCATCTTTACATAAAGCTATAAAATACACCATAATAAATATACCAATGGGGTTTTGAGCCTGTTGCTCAGAGTGTGAATTTTATTTGTGTTTTGGGTGCGTGTGCGTAAGAGTGTGCGCACGTGAGTGTGCACATAAGAATGAGCGTGAGTGAGCGTGTGCCTAAGAACCCGAGAGAATGTTTCAGTGTCTGTTGCTTTCAGCCACAGCTGCTTGGGATCCCGTCAGTGGAGCCACAGCAGAGGGAACCCCCAGTCTGGCAAGGGAGCCTCACGAGAAGATGGGTTGGGGAGCAGGGAAGGCAGCAGAAGCTGGGAGGCTCCTAGGACTTGTCACACAGTAGTGAGGAGACCGCAGGTGCAGGCGAGAGAGAGGTGAAGGGCAGTCTGCAGAAAGTGAAACCAAGGTGCCGCTGCTGACTCTGGTCCAATACGTGTTTGCTTGGGTGGTTGGTGTGTTTAGTGACCGGAAGGGCAGAGAGTGGAAACGGGCAGTATTCCATGGCTGAGTGAGGATTCTGTGGCCCCGCTCACTCAGTTGGCCACAGTCTCAGGAGTGAAGCTGTGTTCTTTGCTTCTTGTTGTTGTTTTCGTTTATTTGTTTTATTTTCACCGCCTAAACTCCTACTTATAAGATATCCCCAAATCTTCTGCTCTGTGTACCCTCAGCATTTTTCGGTAAATTACCCAGTGTGTTACAGCCAACTCTTTACTGGTTCAATTCTTTTGCTAAACTCTGAGCTTTTTGTGGGAGCTCTGCTGTATTTTATTTGTGCATTTCTAGGGCCATCCATAATACCTGGCCAACTGAAGACGTCAAATCCTTTGCTACATCTCTCATTGCGAAGTGAGGTGTTTGTCTTTGACCAATAAAATACAGCAGAAGTGGCCGTGTGCCGCTTTCCACGTCCAGGCCTGAAGAGACTGGCAGCCTCTACTTTCTATCACATGAAATACTGGTTTCGGGAAGCTAGTTGCCATGTTCCGAGAAAGCCCACGCAGCTCCGTGGAAAGGCCCCTGTGGAGATGAACTGAGGCTCCCAGCTGTGTTCCCAGTCACAGACGGCGGCAGCCGATCTTCCAGGGAGTGTCCCCTCCAATCCCTACTGCAGCTTCCCCCACTAGGACTACTGGGAAGGGAGATGCGTTACCACCAGCCAACCCCCAAAGTGAGTGTGTTTGTTTTAAGCCACTTGTTATATGGGGATGGTTGTTACCCAGTAATGAAATACTGTAACGCTTTTCAATAAATATCTCTTGGGCCAGCGACTAGGGAAGTAGGCATTGTTGAAAGTCTGGAATTAGGACAGCAATATGAGTTTGAATTACTTGAAGCATTTCAACAAACATTTAGACAACGGAGAGACGATGCTAAAATGTTGTCACCAAAAGGAAAAGAGGCAATGGAGAGACACTGGTAAAGTGTAAAACAAGAAAAAGGAAGGGCAAAGGCTGACAAGAGCAAGACATACTGATAACGCAGCTAACAGGCTAACAGTTCTGTAATTGCTGTAAAAGGAGCTTCAGCAAACTCTCTGACGTTCCTGCCTTTGACTTTTTAACAACACAGCTCTGAACCGGGCGTGTCCACTTATACGCGGATCGTTTCGATAAAGACGGACAGAAATGTAAGTGCATTCTCACTTCCTTACAGTTTTCATCACATTTTCTTTCCTCTAGCTTACTTTGTTGTAATAAAACAGCATATAATACATATAACATACAAAACGCGTGTTAATTGACTAGTTTATATTATTGGTAAGGCTCCTGGTCAAAAGTAGGCTGTTGGTAGTTAAGTTTTAGGGAAATCGAAAGTTCTGTGTGGAGTTTTGACTGTGCGTGCAGGGGACGGGGGTATCCCTAACCCTCCATGTTCTTCAAGGGCCGTTGTGTGTTCCGAAAACACGGAACAATGCTGGACACATCCTAGGTGTGCGATCAATATTTGTTAAATGAATGAACAAATTGCAATTGACTGCAGTCCAAACCGAGAAATTGTATGTATTCATCTAGATTATATGTATTTGTTTGTATATGTGTTTTAAAAAGTCAGGCTACTGAGAGGAAGCAAACCCAGGAGTCCTCGATCTATCTAATCCAAGATGTTTCCCATTCACCGATACGGAATTTTACACTTTCCTACTGGGCATGCCCTATGACCCAAATCTGTGAGAAAGTGGTTGGGGATTCTCTCTTGATTGCTCAGAGACTGCAAAACTTCTCCAGAAATAATATAATAGGCACACTTCTGCTTAACTTCCTTCATATTTGGCTTCCCTTTAGAGTCGTGGTACTAATAAGCCATGGAAAGGTACACAGCAGGAGTGGCAAACGCGTAATTCAGCAGGATGATCAGATGGTGATTTATCTAGAAGAACAATACAAGTGCAAGAGGCAATAACAGCATTTTGTTTTGATTATGTAATAAGCATTGTATTTTCATCATCTAAAGGCAGGGACAGCTGTTGGAGTTGGGATGGAGAAAACTAACTGGAGACCTTGGAATGAATCTGTCTCCGTTTATAACACTTCAGTTCGTAGGTTTGGATTCGGTGCTGCCAGCGTCCAGATTGTTCCTTAGCAAACAAGAGTAATTTTGGGGTATGACTCAGGAAACTGCCACATGGTATACAACCAAGTCAGTCAAGTACTAACTTTGAAAATGGAATTTTAGTTCATATTTACTAAAACATATTTCTTCAATTTTAAGACTCGGGGATACACCAATATTTTGCACGTCCTGAAACCAACAGGTTAGATGACGAGGATAGACATGAACACGATCGAGGATATACATACACATCCTTATATGTAAACATACGTATTCCTCCGTAGTTCCTGAAATGTGACCTCTGACCCCATTTCACCTGTTTCCCCTCGTTTGTGTTGGACTCGAGGCTGAACTGGATTTGCAGTTCACCTGATGAGAAATGTGTGACTGTTTACGTTCCACACAACAAGCCGTTTACTCTCTTACGTCCTGAAGATTTCAAATGTTTAATCATTACACAGGAATGATGTTTGTTTTGCTTTTTTGAGAGCGAAGCCTTAAAAGAAGAGTTGACAAACTTTTTCTGTAGAGGACCAGAGTAGATATTTTCAGGCTCGCAGACCACGTAGACTCTGTTGTAACTACTCAGCATTGCCGAGTAGATCAAAGCAGCCATACATCCATCTACTTTTGGCTGTGTTACGATAAAGCTTTATTTATAAAGATAAGGCACAGGCTGGTCCTGGGTGAATTAATGCATTGACCTCAGTTGATTCATACTATAATGTGAAGGATTACAGAGGCAATCCTGAGAGCAGATTTCGACAAGGGAGGAAGGGAGAACACAACTGCAAAAGAGAAGGAGGCTTCCTAAAGTTGTAAAGTAAATGCAGAAAGCAGAAGTAAAAGTATTGACTCCATAAAAGTGTTAGTCCGGTGACTTCAAATTAGTTCCAGCGTCATGGAAAATCGGAGTGCATCAGCGCTACCTAAGCCAATATTCTGGTAATATCGAAAGAAGCCATTTGTTTGGTTTACATTCTGTCTTCAATATTTGACAAATTAAATATTTTAAAGAGCCAGAAGGAATGTAAATTACTTGTATTAAGTGCTATCTTATTTTTTAATATTGACACTTTTTCTAGACTTTGATTCCTGAAATATTTGGGGTCCATTTCACATGCCATGTGGAATTTTAACTTAGAAAAACAAAGATACTTTACTTCCATAGGTTTTAATAGGTGAAGAACCTCAGCACAGGAAATGGGTATTTGTTTAGTCACACACACACACACACACACACACACACACACACAAGTAGGGTAGTGAATATTTTATGGATAATTCTTTTTCATCTGAGTATAATAATTGCTAGCTTCTAATCTGTAATCCATTAAAGAAACTAAAGGTAAATCGACACCTGCCTTTGTTTCCTATCGCTCTTGTAACAAGCTGCTACAAAACGTGAGGCTAAAACAACAGAAATCTGTCGTCAGGGTTCTGGAGGCCAAAAGTCCAAGATCAAGGTGTCAGCAGAGCTGGTGTCTTCTGGGGGCTGCTAGGGACAGTCTGTTTCATGTTTTTCTTCCAGTTTCTTCAAGTCTCAGCTATGCCTCAGCTTGTCGATGGCGTTCTTCCTACATCATCTGCCTTCCTTGCATGTCTGTCTCTGTGTCCAAATTTCTTCTTTGATAAGGACACCAGTCATAGTGGATTAAGGCCCACCCTCCTGACATCATCTTAACTCAATCACACGAAACACGTTTCCAAGTAATAGTCGCAGTTAGATTCACAGGTCCTAGGGGTTAGGACTTGAGCATCTTTTCAGGGGATACAATTCAAGCCATCACATACTCTTCTGGGGAAGCTTTGCTTCATCTTTAAAATCATATTCTGTATCACAGAAATGGTTGTAAAAACAAGAGAAAATTTATGGTCAATTACGATTCTGGTGCTAAATCAGCCTCAGCATTCGTCTTAGCAATTAAAATTACAATTCTGAAAAAGCTGAGATCTTTATGTTGAATACTTGTCATGTATGTTTTGAGTGTTCTTTTCAAGTAAAAATTATATCCAACATTCAGAGAAATGTGCATATTTTAGAGTTAGTCCCTTTCTAGTTTAATTGTCTCTGCATGGAAAACACCTTAAAATATTTTATTGAGACTAAAAAACAAGCAGCTCACTTGTTTGCCTCTTGGGATGGAGAATAAATGGTTAAAAACCTGCAAAGAGCTGTCAAAGCACTATGTTCTTTTTTTTTTTATTGACATATAATTGATGTATTGCATTATACTAGTTTCCGGTGTACATAATGATTCCCCATTTGTATACATTGTGAGATGATTACCTCTAGTCTACTACCATCTGTCATCACACAAATGACAACAGTTTTTTCTGGTGATGAGAACTTTTAAGATTTTATGGCAACTTTCAGATGTGTAATATAGTATTACTGGTCCTAGTCACCATGCTGCACATTATATCCCCACGCCTTACTTATTTTATAACTGTAAGTTTGTACCTCTTAACATCCTTCAGTCATTTCTCTCATCCCTCCTCTGGCAACCACAATTCTGTTCTCTATGTCTAGAGAACAGAATGAAAACAAGTTTCATTCATTTTGTGTGTTCACTTGTTTTGTTTTTTAGATTCCACATACACATGAAATCATGCAGTATTTGTCTCTACTTGTCTTTCCGTCAGACTTATTTCACTTCGTGTAATACCTTCAAGGTCCATCTGTATTGTCAAAAGATTTTATTCTTTTTGATGGCTGTGTAGTACTCCAGGGTGTCTGTTTATCTATTGGTGGACACTTAGGTTGTTTCCATATCTTGACTATTGTAAATAACAGTGTAATGAACATGAGATTGTGTATGTCTTTTGAAATTAGTGCTTCATATTCTTTGGGTAAATACCTACACATACAATTGCCAGATCATGTGGAATTTCTATTGTTAATTTTTTGAGGAAACTTCATGCTGTTCCCCAGAATGGCTGCACCACTTTGCATTTCCACCAACAATGCAAGAGGGTTCCCCTTTTTCCACATCTCCTCCAACATTTGTTGTTCCTTGCCTTGTTAATTTTTGCTACCAACAGTGCAAGGGGGTTCCTCTTTCTCCGCATCCTTGCCAACAGCTGTTGTTTCTTGTCCCTTTGATAATAGCCATCTGACAGGTATGAGATGATATCTTGTGGTTTTGATCTGTGTTTCCTCGATGTTTAGTGATGTTGAGCATCTTTTTATGTGTCTGTTGGACATCTGTATTTCTTCTTTGGAAAAAAGCACTATTATATTCTGACCCCTAAATTGATCAAACTGGCCGTCAAATGATCTGAAATATGCCTGGGATATCTGAAACTGAGATTGTCCCTGAATGTGAAGAAGGAGTGCATCCCAATCTTAAGTCTCTAACTTCTTTCTGTAGCTACATCCCCCAAGCACAGACAGATTTTAAAAAGAAGTGTATTCCTCATTTCCTTAATATCCAGTAATGTCACAGCCATCCCACAATAATCAATCACCTTCACTGAGATTATGGTACAGGACAGTGTTTTGGGCACAGAGTATATTGGAAATTTTGATCAGTTATTATTATAAGCCCAGTTCAAGCAGAAACTCAGACATGCATGTTGCTGTCATTTTAATCAGGCCTATGTTGTCTGACCATTTCCCTACTGTAACTTAATGAATAAAGTCTCTGCAACAGGGTCTAATTCACATTTTCTATGGAGTCATGCTTGAAGAAGCAAGAAACTCCCTAGAGGAGGTTCAAGTTAGAATACTTTTTTTTCAAACACTTTGGAAATTCTTCACATAGAACCAGATGCTCCAGTGTGCAAGAGACAGTAGGATATGCAATAAGTATTATGTGTAGATAAAAGGGATGTCAAAGCAGAGGTGCAGATGTAATTGTAATTCTTTACCATTTCAGAGTCCCAGAGGACTCCTACAACCCAAGACTTTCATTTTTTATTTATTATTAATATTTTGAGAGAGAGAGAGCATGAGCAGGGGCGGGGTCAGAGTGAGAGGGAGGGAGAGAATCTTAAGCAGCCTCCACACCCAGCACAGAGCCCGACACAGAGCTCGATCTCATGACCCTGAGACCATGACCTGAGCTAAAATCAAGAGTCAGATGCTCTGATGACTGAGCCACCCAGGCGCCCCCAGCCCAAGACTTCCTTTTTAGTTGGACTGAATACAGTTGTATCAGCTAGTCATTACTGTGATATGCTACGTAACAAAATATTCTAATACATTTACAGTCTATTTTATTCTCTCAACCGCAGCATCAATCAAGTTGACTCAGGGTTAACTGGTCTTAACCTACTGGGTTTGTTGTGGCTAAAGTTGTAAGTTGGATTCAGGTCTCCTTCATGGACCTCTGCTCTTCCTTGGAAGGCAAGCTAGCCTGGGATACCTTCCTCTCATGGTAGTGACAGAACCTAAGAGGATGGGTGGACATACGTGTTACCTTTTTAGGCCTGGGCGTGGAACTAGCGAGCCATAACTTCTGCCTTTATTCTTCTGATCAAAGCAAGTGATATTGAAAAAAATTTTTGGTTCACCTGTACTTGACATACCGTGTTACATTAATTTCAGGTGTACAACAGAGTGATTTGACAAGTTTATACATTACGCTACACTCACTACAAGTGTAACTACCATCTGGCAAAGCAAGTAACTTTGCTGTGTGGGCAGAATAATAGTCACCAAAGATACACCTGTTCTACCCCAGAACCTGGGAATAGGTTACCTTACATGGCAAAGATGCTTTGTAGATGTGACTAAGTGCAGGCTCATGAGTTGGGAGGTTTTCCTAGATTGTATACGTGGGCAGGAGGATCAGGCCAAGGGAAGGAGACATGGTGGAAAGAGACGTAACAGCAGTGCCAATCCCGGAAAGGGGGCTTTGAACCAGCGAATGAGGGGGCGCCACTAGGATCTGGAAGGCAAGGAAGTGACTACCTCCCAGAGCCTGCAGAACAACACAACCCTCACAACATCGTGATTTTCGTGCGGAAAGAACCATCTTTCAAGACTTCTGACTTCCAGACTGTAAGATAATAAATGTGTGAATTTTGGACAGATAATTTGTGGTCGTTTGTTGTAGCAGTAATAGGAGACTAATAGAATTTCCAAGCTGAACATCAATGCAGCAGGAAAGGAGATTCACCAGTGATGGGAGAGACCACAAAGTTGCATGACATGGGATGAGGTGAAAGAACAGAATCCAATCAACACGGCTGTTACTGGATGGTATAACTTTCTGCAGACATTATGGAATAATAGGGAAGAGGGACAGTGCTTTAGAAGAAACATAGGAAAATCCTGACTCCCCAGCTCTTTGGGAAAAGACAAGCAGATAGAAACATGTCACACCCTGGACCAGTCTATTGATCAAGAAATGCAGATGTACCCAGAGACTGAGCTGCACTGCAGGTAGCATCACTACTTTCTGGAGTCTTTAATCACCAACCGTGTATCTCAGGGAGCTTTCAGAGCAGCAGGACCGGGTCCCAGAAGATGGCAAACCCACCGGCATCGTAAATGCACTCATCACTAAAACCCCACAGTTTTTAAATTTGGGCTGTTGTGTGAAGACAGAGTAACAGCAGGGTTTTCAGGAAGCAAATCTGTGGAAGAAATGTGGAGGGCTGGAAGAAAAGCGTAAGGATTTGCTACCAAGATAGCCCTTTGGGAAAGGCGACTTAGGTAAAGCTCAATGAAGGGAATTTCGTGGTTTGGGCAAAGTTTGATGGATCACCACGAATCTCTCTGTACTGTTCGTGGATGGTCATTAGGCTTCTTGATCAGGAAAGAGCTGTGTTTTGTGTTGAGAGGACTGAAGCTCCTTGTAACTCGGACGCAGCTTTCCTTGTACATCCAGTAGTTGACAAATTTGTGGAATATGAACTGTGATTGGTGGAAGATGTGAATTATAATCATTGAGGATTGGGCCAGGTCTCCGTCTATTAGCTCCCTGTTGCTGCTGGAACAAACTCATCCAGATTTCATGGCTTAAGATGATAGAAACGTGTTGTCTTAGAGCCGTAGAGGTCAGAGCCCAGAATGGGTTACACTGCACTAAAATCAGGGTATGGGGGGCTGCACTCCTTTCGGAAGCTCTAGGGGGGACTGGTTTTTGCTTGCCTGCTTGCTTGCCTGTTCCAGTTTAGAACCCACCTGCGATCTTCAGTTTTGTGGCCCCTTCCTCCACTACAGCTGCAAAGCCAGTAGTATGACCTTCAGATTTCTCTCTCTCTCACCTCTGCTTGCAGCCTCCTTCTTGTAAGGACCCTTCAAGTGCTGATTCCAGGAAGAACAAACAAGGGATGATACTGGGCCCACGTGGATGGACCAGAATCACCAAGGATCTCACGATTCTAAATCACGTCTTCAGCGTTCATTCTGCTATGTCAGTAACATAGTCACAGACTTTGGGGATTGAGAAGAGGACATGTTTGTGGGGCGTGTTAGTCTGCTTATCACACCCCAAAGTGCTTCCAGTGGTTTGATCCAGATATTCTCAAGTCTCTCGAAGAGCAGTAGTTCCGGCAGCATTAAACTGACGAAGGAGATCGGACAGAGATTTTCACCTCAGTGGTTGGAGGAGTTATGTAGGCATTTTCATGAGGTTAAGTTAATAATATACTCACGGAAGCTTTCCAGATCATCTTTGCTGGGGTGGCGTGGACTTCCTCAGATCGGAAGAGTCACTGCTTCTTCTGCATGTAAGTTCTCTGACATCTGAAGGCTACAGAACTGGATTCCAGGACCCTCCCAATCACAAACAAAGCCGTGGAAGCCCTAGAGCCCCCACCGGACGTGAGAAACAAACAAAGTTAGCAATGACATTCAATGAAATTCCTTAGTCTTTCTGGATCTTATTGTCCTTACCTGCAAATTAGGATGCTGTGATAGATAATTCTGAGGTCTCCTACAGGGCATACGATTTTCGTACTTATCAGTATTCCCCAGAGAAACCAAACCAATAGGGTGTGCATATGTTCAGAAAGAGATTTATTATAAGGAATTGGATCATGTGATTATGGAGAATGGCAAGTCTCCAGATCTGCAGGGTACGTTGGCAAGCTGGAGAGGGGAGGTGTAGTTCTAGTCTCAGTCCCAAAGCCTGAGATCCAGGAAGAGCTGAGGTTTCCAGGTGAGTCCAAAGGGAGGAAAAAGCTAGCAGGCAGGAAGAGTTCTCTCTTATTCAGGGGAGGGTCAGACTTTTTGTTTTCTTTAGGCCTTCAACTGATCAGACGAAGCCCACCTACATAGTGGAGAGCAGTCTGCAGTAGTCAGTGTGCCTAATGTTCATCTCATCCGAAACCAGCTTCACAGAAACACCCGCAATGATGCCTGACCAGTGACCAAATTCGCGGGATGCCTAGTCACATGGATACATACAATTAACCATCGCGCTTTTATCTTGAGGTCGTGCACTCTGGTTCAGTCTTCCTGCTGCTGACCCATCCATCAGCTTCCAGGCCGGGCCTTTGCAGGGACGAAGCTTTGGATTTGCGTAAGACTTTACTTGGAAAATACTGATATCATGTTTCGTGCTGACCAGGGACGAAATGGAAATTGACACATGGAAGACTTAAAGTTAGAGGCTCCAATTCACCTTGAATACCTTGACACTGTGTTGCTTGAATACTGACTGCATAAAATTGGACCATTGCAGGGATTGGCAGGGGCGATATTTTTACTCTTTATTTCATGCCCAGCCTCTGCCCCAGTTGCCCTCACTACCTATGTCTTTGTGCAACTGCTCAGTCTCTCTTCAGTGGAATAAGCCCAGCCTCCCTCAGTGTTGGTCGCGCACTCAGGATTCAGGGGACTGCTCATGGAATCCCACGTCCAGTGCTGGCCGCTCCTGCTCGCTCTGCTGCCGGCACATGCGTGTTTAAGTGACGGATACGTTCAAGTCAATGCATCAAATACAGAAAGGAGAAGAGGACTCAAAAGAATGAAAGGGGCATGGAGGGCTGTAAAGAGGAAGCTAAAAATACCAGAAAAAGCATCCACAAACTTGCTGAAGATGGGAAAAGAGAAAACTAATGTCTGCATGGAAGGGAGAAACCAGATGTAGGCTGGCAGATAAAGTGGAAAAGTACCCAAAATAAAGAAAAATGAGGAGAAAGGTAAACCAACATCAAAGGAATGAAAATAGAGAACGTGGTCAATTGCTTTCTGAAGGTGGTCGAGAGCGTCAGGAGAGGAACCATCCTCCAGGGCTGATTGCGCTCCAGAGTATTTCTGCCGGCCCGACTCTCCTTTGGACGTTTAAACACGATACACAGGACTTCACGGCCACGGAAGATCCTGACACACGTGCCGTGGGGATCAGTGGCTCTGACGTTCCTGCGTTGACAATCATTTCAAAATCAGAAGCACCGTGACAGAAATACTGATGTGGGCTACCAGCGTTGTCAAGGTTGTTACCGTGCCTTTCATAGAAGTGATCAACTCGCTAAGTCAAAACAATTTAGGGGCAGCTCTGGACTTCAGTAACATATGCCTTGTGTTTGGGAAGTGAATTCGTGAAGCATCTGTTGAGCACCAGGTGCAGAAGGTCTGGGGGTCCTGGAGGTAAAAGGTCAGTGTCCGCTGTCAGGTGACACATGGCTTAGAGGAGAGAGCGTAGACGTCGGTACTTTGTAATGAAATTTGGTGATGACGACAGCACATTGCATTATGTTTATTAATAAGCTGGAATTAAGGCAGGCAATGCCCAAATGTCCCATCATACCAGTATAGGAAGACTGTATCGCTGACCCTTGAGAGTGAATTAATTCCCTTCCCAGCTTTTTGGACAGTGTTGCTTATTTTGCTGCCAAAAGAAAAGACAGAGGCATTTTAAGGACAATGCATTATCCCTCATCCCTTCTTTCCCCAAGAGTAACATCAGAGGAGCTTGAAGTGATCTGGCGCCTTTGAGCCACTGTTTTTTGATTGATATTGTACCCTATAGGGAATGTCTAATTAGAATTCACAGGATATCTAGGGGCGCATAAGATAAATCTTTGCACTCTCCTTTTTTATTCCACAGGGATTGTATTTCTCAGTCCTGTATTTTTATACAGGACTGTGTTGCCTGCGGTTGCCCTGAAGTAGGAACATTCTCCAGACAGTCAGGAAAAAAACAAAAAAACCAAAAAATGCTGTTTTACTTTAAAAGCAATTTTTAAAAGCACTGTTTTCTCTCCGAAATGTATCAAATGCTCTGTTTTTCACCATGACGATAGCTAATTGTATTTTGGTCTATTCTGTGACATTTCTCATCACAGCTGGGTCTCCCTTGATTACTTTAATTACCCAGTGAATAAGGGAAGGTCATTTCATTTCAATCACATTTATTAATCACCCACATTTTGTCCTCATTAACATTTTTTCTATTTACATGAAGCTAGGCTCCTAAGTGATTCTCTCAGAGCTATTAAGATGTTAATGTCAAGTCTGGCTACAGTAAAGTAAGTACTCCATGAAGGCAATGGAAGTTTTTTTCACTTCTAAATTTTGTTTGTTTTCATTTGGTGAGTATTAATGATGGAGGCCAGGAATAATTCTACCTCTAATCATGCACAGATTACTGGTTACAGTGGGAGATTAATCTTTTCCCCTTTTGCAGGGGGTACTGCTGAGAGATGCCGTCCAAACAGGGTTTTTCTAGATGATTCTGTAGGTCCTCAGGACCTGTGCCAATCCTTTCAAGGGTACAAGCACTGTTTTTACCCATTAGGATTGGCTACGTCAACTTTAAAATACCAAATATGTGGGGTTTTTTTAAATACGTGTATACACCAAAAGGGTATCAGCTGAATCGAAATGGCGTTTTAGATGATCTTCGTACGTGCAGGCTTACCGTGTGTTTGCTTCACTGCCTGTTTCGGTTCAACTTCTTCTTCTTTTTGGTTTTTTTTTAAGCCTTTATTTATTTATTGGAGAAAGAGAGAGAGAGAGGTAGAGAGAGTAGAACAAGCTGGGGGAGGAGCAGAGGGACAAGCAAGGAACAAAGACAAGGGAACTCGATCCCAGGACCCTGGGATTAAGACCTGAGCTGAAGGCAGACGCTCCGCTGACTGAGCCACCTCAGTGCCCCTCAGTTCAGCTTCGGCGTTCAGTTCAGGTTTGGGGTGGGTTTTCCTACTTGAGGTCAACCATTTTGTACCTCTCTTCAACTCTGCTTGAATTTAGCACTTACATACTTGTTTTTTTTTTAAAAAAGATTTTATTTATTTATTTGACAGAGAGAGAGAGAGATCACAAGCAGGCAGAGAGGCAGGCAGAGAGAGAGGGGGAAGCAGACTCCCCGCTGAGCAGAGAGCCCGATGTGGGGCTTGATCCCAAGACCCTGAGATCATGACCTGAGCCGAAGGCACAGGCTTGAACCCACTGAGCCACCCAGGCGTCCCCTGTTTTTTTTTTTTTAAAGATTTTATTTATTCATTCAACAGAGAGAGAACACAAGCAGGCAGAGAGGCAGGCAGAGGCAGAGAGAGGAGCAGGCTCCCTGCCGAGCAAGGAGCCCGATGCGGGACTGGATCCCAAGATGCTGGGATCATGACCTGAGCTGAAGGCAGCTGCTCAACCCACTGAGCCACCCAGGCGTCCCTTACATACTGGTTTTTAACTCTGGGATATGTTGTGGAGTGCGTCATCGTACGTGTCTATCGATATACTCACCGCTTTTCCCTTTTAGTGCTCTGGAAAGGGTTTGAGCAAAACCCACAAGTGAACATGCCTCTGGCTAATTCAAGGCCGCTGGATGGTTCTGTATTTATGCACTTGTATTCATTCCCCTTGACACACACACAAAACAAACCAACAAAAACACCAAAAAATAAAAAAAACCACAACGGGCATTCGATAGAAATCCCAGTAAGTTTGGTTTGGTTTGGTTGGTATTTAGCAAACATGTATTGATTTGTGAATAACAGCAATCTTCCAGAATAACCAGAATGATCCTGAAAATTCTGAGAAATAAGAACACAATGAGGGGTTCTTCCATAATTCAAAATCAAGATTTTTGCAAAGTGATACAATGAGATTATGAAATAAAGAGTACATAATCTGACCCACATATATACGCCTTTCATGTATTCAGATTTTGTAAACAGTGTTCAGATAATTGACTTTCCATATAGGATATATTTAAAAAAAAAAAAAACCTAGCATCTCTTATCTTATAGTATGGATGGAGTTAGATTAAGCCTAAAGATGAAAAATTTGAAAATACTTGTATTGAGGGGCGCCTGGGTGGCTCAGTGGGTTAAAGCCTCTGCCTTCAGCTCAGGTCGTGATCTCAGGGTCCTGAGATAGAGCCCCACATCGGGCTCTCTGCTCAGCAGGGACCCTGTTTCCCCCTCTCTTTCTGCCTGCCTCTCTGCCTACTTGTAATCTCTCTCTCTGTCAAATAAATAAAAATCTTAAAAAAATAGATTTGAAAATACTTGTATGGAATTGGTATTATAATTTCAGGGTAAGAAGTAAAATTTCAAAGCCATACCCAAGAAATAAATTTGTAAGCAAAAGATTGATAATTATGTTTTTACTAAAATCTAAATTTTTTCATAACATAAGTCACCATAAATTTAAAAGTTAAAAGTATACAGCAGAATGGATGAAGATATCTGTTATCAGGATAGCTATACATGTATCTTTTTTTTCATCTATCTTTATCATGTATCTGTATCAGACCTCAGGATTATTATTTAGGATATTAAAACCCACCAAGTCAATGGGATAAAAGACAAAGAGATCAAAGGAAACAAGATTAAAGGCTTTGAATGGAAAGTTCCCCAAAGGATGTAAATGCAAATTAAAATTAAGATGTATTTTCACGTCCATCAGATTGGCAAAATTTCTGAATCTGACACTATTGTGTCGGCAAGGCCAGCATGTGTGGGCGGTTTGCAGACATCCGGGGGAGTGGGAAATGCGTCTGTTCCATGCTCCCGCACTTCTGCTTGTCAGACAGGCCGACGGGAAACTGACCTGTGTCCAAAGACACAGTCCAAGGGGGTATCAGAGACGTGGATGGTATTTCGAAACAGACCATCATCTTTGCCCTCACGGTAACTGGCTCATGCAGCCACTGAAGGATTTATCACGTTCTGCAATTATTTACTAATACATGTAGCGAGAGGGTCGGCTGGAGACTGGGTCAGAACGCACAGAGGGGACAGATGTCATACACCAAAGGAGGGGTGAAATCAGAGGCATATTTTGAGTAGGAGGTCAAGCCCATTCAAAGATTTTGAAATTTTTCTTCAATATCAGAGGTATGAATAAAAAGGGTCAGGAGTCAGACGTTAGTTTGAAAGCCCTAGGTCTTTGTCTTAGAGTTTTTGAGGGGAATCCTGGAAAGTGAGAGTGGTTCTCAAAGCATGACTTCATCATGTCATGCTTCTGGCCTGTCTCTGTCATAGGCCACCTTCTCCATCACCACGTCTGTGCTATTATACCAACCCGGGCCGTCTAGAGATGTCGCAGTGTTGGTGGTGTGCCAAACAATAACCTCCCAATGTGTGTCTCCGTGAAGGGAAGGCATTTGTCTAGAAAATATATGTAAAAGTTCATTTCAAGCGGTCTGTTTTGTGTAACCACTGAGTCTTTAGTCAGGTCTCCGGTCCTGGGATAGAGGTTTAGTGTGCTTGTGGAAGGAAATTCTCAAAAGGCATTTTCTCGCCACCTCTGCCCCACAGACGTCATTGATACAACTGATCAATCATAGCTCATTTCAGCTGAGTTGTTGAAGGCAACTACTGATACCTACAGCATGTTGATGGTACACACGGAGACCATCCATCCCCCCTTCCCTGGAACGGTGTAGATTTATGCCTACCTAATTAGTAACAACTTTACCTTTTACTGATAAATGGCTCCAAGTTTGGACCATAGAATTACACCATCGTCTCAGAAATGAACAATGACAACAGCCGCTAACATTTTCCGCTATTTTCTTTTTTGTCAAGTGCTCTTACTAAGCAATTAACTTACTTAATCTTTTATAATCTTATTAAGTGCAGCTTCACAGATGAAGAAAGTGACACTTAGGCACAGTAAAGTACCTGTTGAAAATCACAGACCGACTCTACGTGGGTAGGGAAAGCAAGTTTGTGACGTAGGGCAGTGAATCAGGGCTCCAGACATTTCCCAAGTAACCTTCTGGGAAGCATCTTCCCCAGATGGTGTGTGCAAGTACGCATACGATTCTCTGGCCTCCTTGCTACTCAGATGAGATAATTCCAGAACTAGCATTTTTTTCTCTACAGTTTGCTGACGGGATTAAGCTCTAGTTGCTTTCCATGACAGCTGGTTTAATAGTGCCCCCTTCACTGGCTGCCATCCTTTCTCCGTATCACTTTCCCTCCACCCAAGTAGAATATGAGCACCTCCTCATATACCACTTGTGGTTGAACCCTTGTCTCAGGATCGGTTTCTACGGGAACCGCATCTAAACAGGTCTGGCTCTGAAATCCTCTCCAAACCCTCTTTTTGTTTCTTTAGTGGCACTTATCTCAATTAAAACTGTGTAGCAATTTGTGTATTTCATGCCTGTGTCCCTGACTATGTGGTAGGTGTCCTGAAGAATTCCTTTGTATCTGTCCAGTTAACTTGACATCTTGCAAAGTTAGATGCGCAATCGGTGTTTGTTATTAGAAAATAATGAGGGACGCCTGGGTGGCGCAGTTGGTTGGGCAACTGCCTTTGGCTCAGGTCATGATCCCGGCATCTTGGGATCGAGTCCCGCATCGGGCTCCTTGCTCCGCAGGGAGCCTGCTCCTCTCTCTGCTTCTGCCTGCCTCTCTGCCTGCTTGTGTTCTCTCTCTGTTAAATGAATAAATAAAATCTTTAAAAAAAAAAAAA
>CM052801.1:4106904-4163431 GCA_028533885.1 Nasua narica | reverse complement strand
ATAATGAATGAAGTTCGTGAAATCTACATTTATGCCTACCAGTAGTTACAGCCTCTGTGCTTAGAGACCAGATGGGTTCTGACAGAGCTACTGAGAGTTAGCAGGTGGTAAACCAACGCCGATGCCATTCTTAAGAGGTGGAGAACAGGACCCAAGAGCAAATAAAACCACTTCCAGAGCCCTGTTTCTGAGAAGCATTAATATATGCAACCTTTTCCCCGATTTTCACCCAGAGATTTGCCATTGAATTTAAGGATAATGTACTGAAACTCAGAGTAAACCCATAGTTAGAAAAAGTACTGGGGGGTTTGCTCGTGTAGCCAGGGTAAAAATCCTGGTATCAGTGATTTCAAAAGCCTTAGACAGGCTAGAAAATTGTAGGAAAAATCTGAAGTCTGGTCTCTTGTCTTTTTTTTTTTTTTTGCTTTTAATTATTTATTTGTCAGAGAGAGAGAGAGCACAAGCAGGGGGAGCAGCAGGCAGAGGGAGAAACAGGCTCCCCGCTGAGCAGGGAGCCCAATGTGGGACTCGATCCCAGGACCCCAGGATCATGACCTGAGCTGAAAGAAGATGCTTAACCTACTGAGTCACCCAGGCGCCCCTGGTCTTCTGTCTTAAAGATAGTCCTGCAAACAAAAGGACAGATTCAGTTCTAAAGGATCACCTTAGTAGACATTTTACTTAATGTTTGAGAGATTTTAAGTAGCTTCCCTCATCCATGGCTGATTTCTTAGCTAATTATTGTTACCATCATCATTTTATTAAAACTCCAGTTCATTTTTTGTACACTTGCCTGTCAAATGGATGAACCATATTAGCCTTACCTTTATTTTGTAAGTTTAGATTATTCCTAATTTTTTACTATCATAAATAATACTCTGAGAAGAATCTCTAAGTGTGTGATTTTCTTTATTTTTCAATTACTTCCTTAAAGAAAAAATCCTCAAAAAGATTTTCTACTTTCTCTTTAACAGGTTAAAAGATCTTTTTATGTTTCTAAGGAGGTTTCATTATGAAAAAAATAAAAAGACTTACTACCTATTAGCACTTCTTTACTCCAACTCTAATCTAAACCTTATTTTTTATAATTTTTTTTGAAAAGATTTAATTTTTTATATATTTGACAGAGAGAGACACAGCGAGAACAGGAGCACAAGCAGAGAGAGCGGGAGAGGGAGAAGCAGGCTTCCCACGGAGTGGGGAGCCTGATGCAGGGCTCGTTCCCAGGACCCTGGGATCAAGACCTGAGCTGAAAGCAGATGCTTAATGACTGAACCACCCAGGCGCCCCCTAATCTAAACTTTAAGACCATTCTGATCTTCCAAAGCCATTACCTTCTGGAAGAGTCCTCTGACACTTGGAAAGTACACGAGTATTTCCTCCCAAAACAAGTGTGTGTTCTGTTTCTCTTCCTTTGTTGGCCAATGAAGCCCTTGGTCACCGTCACTTAGAATTTGTCCAGGGTTCCAAATCCACGTTCTCATCCCATTTTGCATCCGATACATGGACCACATTCCAGCTCTTGTCTACGTTTTGCATCCATTTCATCTCTTGTACAAGGTTTTCATTTTACCTCGAGCCTCCAGCCTTCCCTGCTCTGGTTTCCTGCGTCATCACTCTACTGTCTCCTCTCCGTAGTGACGGGTTTGCACTGCTAAACATCCGGACTGGGGGCTCAGATGAGCAGTAGCTCCATTTCCTTCCTCGGAGCACCCAAAGCTGCCACCCACCCGTGTTCTCAACAGAAGACACGCTTGTATGCAGACCAGTAAAGAAAATAAAATTTTTTTTAAGATTTTATTTACCCAACAGAGAGAGAGAGAGTGCCAGACAGGGAAGCAGGGGCACCGCTGAGCAGGGAGTCCGACACGGAACTCGATCCCAGGACCCTGGGATCATGACCTGAACTGAAGGCAGACACTTAACCAACTGAGCCACCCAGATGCCCAAAGAAAATAAATTTTTGTTGGGTGATTCTCATTTCTCGTTTTAGTTCAGAATTTCATTTCCATCTTCAGTTTTTATTTTTAATAGGGTATCTACTTTTAAAAATATAAACTATGTCCAACTTAATTTTATTGGAATTGGGGAAACATGGGACAATAAAGTAATATATATGATGTGTAAGGGTCCACATGGCCAGTATTTAAACAAAATAAGCACTGAGAAGGAATTTTACAGTATACAATAGAAATTTGAATGACCTGTATTTTCCAGGATTTAAAATTGACACTAGCTTGAATATTTTCCAACTATATTGACTCTGATAATAGAAGGTGTAAAATAAATATGTAACCGTAGATTATCTTTCATGAAGTGATGACCCCCTTAATCATCTATAATATGTATGCTCAGAAAATTCAAAATTTACTTTTGAAGTGAATACAGAATAACATGCGAGATCATTGTGAAATCATTTAATAAGCCAAGGTAATTATAAAACTCGTTGCCCAGGTGCTGTGTAAACAAAGGTATCGTGTTACGATAGTTGGTTGCTATAGCGACCTCATTTTTAATATGCTTTTGAATGACTTTTAAATATTCCTGCAAAGTTCATACAAGAGACACGTTTCACACCTAATGAAAATCATGACTAATTAGAGCTGGTAGAAGCAGGACCACAAACTGTAATTTGGAGTCTATGTTGCGCTTTAAAGTAAATATTTATTTCATATCCATGAAAATAAGACTGTGTTCGTCAATGACGCATATAGGTGCGAAGCAAACCGCATGCTTATCTTATCTGTCTTGAGCACTTCCTTTATGTGGGTAGGGAAGAATATGATGAGAATGCTTACAAAGTCCCCGGAGCTGGGAGAGAACCCAGGGCAAGCAGCTCAGATGCCCCGTGTCTTCATTTATGTCTGTATCTGTGTGTACCTGCAACTACATCTACTTTTATACCTATCCCTGTTTCTGAAACTATCTTGTTTTATTTTTATTTTTAAAATATTTTATTTATTTATTTTGAGAGAGAGACAAAGCACAAGCGAGGGTAGGGGCCGAGGGAGAGGGAGAGAAGGAATCTCGATGAGACTCCATGCTGAGCATGCAGCCCAACGCGGGGCCGATCTCACGGTCCTGAGATCATAACCTGAGCCCAAATCAAGAGTCATATGCTTAACCGACTGAGCCACCCGGGCTCCCCTAAAACTATCTTTTTAAAAATCTGTGTCTGTGAGGGCGCCCGAGTGGCTCAGTCAGTTAGGCGTCTGCCTTCGGCTCAGGTCGTGATCCCGGGGCCCTGGGATTGAGCCCCACGTCGGGATCTCTGCTCCACGGGGAGTCTGCTTCTCCCTCTGCCTGCCGCTCTCCTGGCTTGCGCTCTCGCTCTCTGACAAGTAAATAAACAAAATCTTTGGCTATTACTGTACCGGCAGCGATATGTCCGTCTGTCCTTCCGTGCATCTCAACTGAAGCCGGCATCTGTTATGATGTGTATGGCTGCATGCACGGGCCCAGCCATCATTCTGTCTGCACCTCCTCCTGTACCTCTGCTGTGCACGTCTGCGTGTGCACGCCCATCTGCACGCACCGGTCCTGCCTCCAGGGTTACGCTCTGGAGCGTCATGCGTGGCCTGGAGGAACTTGTCCCGAGAGCTGAGGCTGGCCTGTGGGGATTTCGGTGCAGTAACGCAGGGCAGTTATCCTGCTTCATGCCTCCAGCCCCCTCGGGTCCTTCGGCGGCCTGATCCTTCTCCCTCCGCACTTCCTGGCCTGCTGCCATTTCCAGGGCCACTTCCTGCCACCCCTGGGAAGTCAGGGTCCATTTCCGGTCTTCCCCAGAGACAGCAGGAAACCTTCCTTCCCCTCCAGCAATTCCACAATAATCTCCCTGGGGCCACATCTGCTCACGGTGGCAGAAGTTTCCTATGTTACTCTGCCCAAGTACCTCACTCCTCTTTATTCGGATTGCCTTTGAGCCTAAATGCTTTTAGGCTTTCTTTTTCCATATCCGCATGAGCGATTGAGTATGTGTGTTCCCAAAGGGAAAGTTCCGTCTTCCTTCAAAATGACTTCTGCCTTTTCTGCTCAAGGAAAGGAAAACTGCTGAGAGCTGTTCATTCATTTCTACCTCCGAAGCTTACAGGAGTACTGGCTTCAGAAAGAAATACCGTATTTTTTCCTTGCTCCCAGGAAAGCATTAGGACCAAGCTGTTACTTCCTCTCAGCGTGTGGTCAGGATGGAGCCTGGATGCAGCCGGGTTGGGCCTCTTGGGAATGAGATGGGCCGAGCCAGGGTCAGTTGGAGAAGATGAAGAAGTGCCTGCTGCAGCCCCACCTGCCGCCCCCTCGGGCTGTGTCCACTGGGGCGGGGGCTGACTCACTGCCGCGGACCTTCAACTCTGGTCCTTCCCTCTGACCTTCGCTTGCTGACCTACGCTGAGCCGTCGGACGTCAGTCCTCGGATTTCTTCTCTCGCCTCTGCTGTACGCTGGCCTCTCGTCCGTGTGCACGTGGCCCCCGCTCAGGCTCTGAGCCCACTGCTCTCACTGCTCCAAGTGTCTTCATCCTGTTTTCTCCCTGCACACATTCCTCCAACTCAGTCCTTTTGTCTTTAACTTGGGTTCCAAAGTCACAATGTGACTGTTTCTTGTTCAGAACTCAGCCGGTGCTCCAGTCGACTAGCCTGCACCCATCGATCGTCCCAGGGTCTCTCGTTTCCTTCACGCGCTCTCCAGCCAGCGGACGGGCTCTGCCGGCCATCTCCTGGCCACATTCTGCGCACGGCCTTGTTCTGCTTCCGTGCTTGTCCTTCCGGAGACCTGGAATTGTGTCCTTTGTCCGAGTGTGGGAGGGCCAGCTGCAGGGCTGCAAATGCCCTGAGCTGCAAAAGCCCTGAGCTGCTTCCCTTCCCCCATCAGGAGATTCCCACTGTTGCCCTGACTTTGCTCTACCTCTCAGATGGTGCTCGCACTCACTGCCTTCTGTCTTTCGTCGTTCCCGTGCCTGTCACCTCTCCCGTTACACAGGCAGCAGCATCTCTCGGAAATGCAGATTCTCCTAGGAAGTCCAAAACTCCAGGACTGGGACCTGGCAAGCTATTTTAATAAGCTCTGCCTATGATTCTGATGCTCAACTCAATTTCTCAAAGTGCTGACCTAGACGATAAGCTCTCTCAGGACAAAGACTTTATTTTTCCCCTGACACAGCAATAGGTCACTGCAGGTGGGAGTTTTGTAACAGGAGCTACAGTATTAAATTACTCTTTTTCCCCCCGTGCGGGTTTTTATTTTATTTTATTTCATTTCATTTTTGAGTGCAGCCTTTCCCATAGCTCTCTCAAGCTGTTCTTCTTCCTAGCCAGGGATGACAATATGGGTGAAGGTTCTCTTACAGAGGAAGTGAAAGGAGAAGCATCAAGGTCATGTCTCGTTCCCAGTATCATATGGATTTTGACCCAATTAAGATTTAGCAACAAGCAAGTCGCCTTGTGCTGAGTAAGAACTGCTAAATTCAGGGGCGCCTGGGGGGCTCACTTGGTTAAGTGTCTGCCTTCAGCTCAGGGTGTGATCTCGGGGTCCTGGGCTCAAGCCCCACATCGGGCTCTATGCTCAGCGGGGAGCCTGCTTCTCCCTCTCCCTCTGCCTGCTGTTCCCCCTGCTTATGCTCTCTGTCTCTCCCCGTCAAATAAATAAATCTTTTTTAAAACCTGCTAAATTCCTTATTTGTACATTTAATATTTCAAGAGCTATGTTTGGTGGGTCAGACCATAGAGCTTTATGTAAGGGGAAAAGATCCAAGGAGGAGAAGAAAGGAGGGGAGGGGACCATGGTATTATAGAAAGAATGAGATTGAGAAAGCCAGATGTATTCGTTTCCTGATACCATATGTGTTGGCTTAAAATAACCCAAACGTGTGATCTTACTATTCTGGAGGTCAGAAGTCTGAAAAGGGTCTTACGGGGCTAAAGTTGATGCCTGTGTTCCCATTGGAGGCTCTAAGGAAGAGATCTGTTTCCTTGCCTTTTCCAACCCCTACAGGCAACCCATAGCCCTTTGCACTTGGCCCTCCTCTATCATCCTCAAAGTTAGCAGGATGGGATCTTCAGGTTTCTCTTTTTCTCTGGGACGTCTGCTCTCATCATTACACTTCCTTCCTTCTACTACTCCTGCCTCCCTCTCGTAGCGACCTTTGTGATCGCATCGAACCCAGCCACACAATCCACATCATCTTCCCAGCGGATCCTTAACGTCATCACATTTGCGATCCTTAACATCACGTTCCCTAAGTCCTTGTTGCCGTTGAAGGTGACATCGGGGCAGGTTTCAGGGACTAGGCTGGGGACGTCTTTGGGAGGAGACCTTATTCTGCTTACCCAAGCACCCCTGGCGCACTGCGCTACGGGACGTGTGGTGGATTTGCGGTTGGTCATCGCGCGTGCACGTTCACTCCATAGCTGATGCCCTTGGTCATATGGGTTGGGCAGCTGGATTGGGCCTCTTGGGAATGAGATGGGCCGAGCCAGGGTCAGTTGGAGAAGATGAAGAAGTGCCCGCTGCAACCCCACCTGCAGCCCCCTCGGGCTGTGTCCTGAGCTCGAGGTCGGACTCGCGTGCCCTCGTACCCACGGCTGATTTTAGAGATGGCGGACAGCACGTACATGCGAGGCTCTCCACTCCATCACCTGTGGCACGGAGGAGATAGGACTGTGGCATTAATGGGTCTGCCTGTTTTCCTCTGAATTGCTTTTTAATTTTTCAATTTGAGAAACCAGAAAGCACATACAGGATATATAGCACCATTCAAAACTGTGATAAGAATACAAAATCAAGTTTGTTCTTTGCCAACATTTCGCAGTCAAAGCACTGGCTGTTGAAAAAAGAAATGTCTTTCTGAGGGACAGGAGAGGTCAGCCTGAGAAGGGAACAGACTTTGGTTATGGAGGTGTGCCTCCTGGTAAGGGACCTCAGCGTTCCCGACACGCCTGCCTCATGTTGTCTGACAGTGCAGCCTACGGAGCAACTCTTGGGAAACCGGGGCTCCTCCCGCGCCAGGGAGTGGAGACGGGAGGCTTACGCCGTGACGCCCCAGCGCAGTGGGCGGATGGCTTTCAACTCATCCACTGTAACTGTGAAAAGTGAGAAATGGGAGACTGGCGGCAATTCTGCAGGGGATTGCTTCTGAGGACCTTGGGAGCATCTTTCCGGAAACACTGACCTCACAGGCCTCTGTTCCAGCCTAGAGACGGTGGATTATATAAACACCCTTCCACCGTGGTGTCACAAAGCATTTTCAGGAAACTTCGTGTAGGTGGGTTCCCCAGGCAAAACAGAATCTTTGAAGATGTATTTTTCAGAAGTAGAAGACTTTCTAAAGTTTCCCCGATGTGCTCTAATGATCATGGGGCTGTCTGGGGGAGACGCTGATCACTGGTTGAAATTCCGTGTTTGGGGAAGAGCCAGGAACGTTTGTCGGCAGAAGGAGCAGCCAGCTCCTCGAAGGAGCACGGCGACGACAGAAGTCCTTTCGGGGGGATGGAGCAGAGGCAAGTCAGAGCACCCCAGCGGGACCCGCACAGAGCCGTGAAGCCTCGGGGCGGGTGTATTCTTTCTACCCCCCCGGACACGCCTCTGTCCTCCTGCACTCTGTCTGTAACTGGGAGGACCGACCCGCAACCATTCTGTGTGGAGCCGGCGGACTCCCTGCGTGGACATCAGCCAGTTGCATGCATGGTGGCTTCCAGGAGGGGCCTGGCACGAGGCTTCCAGGAGGGGCCTGGCACGAGGCTTCCAAGAGGGGCCTGGCACGAGGCAGGAGATCTACCTTGGGATGTACCTACTGCCAGCTTCTGGGGACCGTGCCTATCGTTGCCACTGAAGAGCGGTAAGGAGTTCAGCAGTGCTCCGGCCCCCAGGCCTTCACCACTCCCCTCCATATCTCTGCAAGTTGTCAGGTTCTTAAACTACCCTCAGTATCTTTTTTTCCTTTCTGCTGAGATTTTCATAATTATTTTTCATTCTCTTAAGTTATCTGCTTTGCAGAATCTATAGAAAACTTTTCATGTTCCTCTCTCATGTGGATTCTATTCATTCCAGCACATCTCTTTTTTTAAAAAAGATTTTATTTATTTATTTGACAGAGAGAGAGAGACAGAGACAGAGAGAGAGATCACAAGTAGGCAGAGAGGCAGGCAGAGAGAGGAGGAAACAGGCTCCCTGATGAGCAGAGAGCCCGATGGGGGTTGGATCCCAGGACCCTGAGATCATGACCCGAGCTGAAGGCAGAGGCTTTAACCCACTGAGCCACCCGGGTGCCCCCCAGCACATCTCTTAACAACAACAACAACAACAGCAGCAAGAACTCTTCAGATGGAAGATGGAACTCTGTTCCCTACACTGCGCTGTTCTTCCACATGCCGGTAGGCCAACCTCACGTAGATGGCTCCCAAGAATAAGGGTGCTTGAGCGGGACGTAGTTCCTTATTGAGAATGCCCTGCCCGGTACCCTGGACACAGTAAGAAATGGTAGTGAAATGGCCCATTTCCTGCATCCGAGGGAGCTCATTCCCAGACTTGCTTCCATCACCTTGCCTGTGCAAAGTTGAGCAGAGATGCACCCAGAATTCCTTGTTGGTGAAATGGAGATGGGGAGAGATTCTTCCTAGCGTTGCTGTGAAGAGCACAGAAGGGGAGTAGAAGCATCACCCTCATCACCGTCTCCGAAAACAATAATGAAAACAATAAGTTCATTCACTTGTACTTCCTTGTAGAAAGATGAGCTAATCTTATTTTAGATGTTATTTTAGATCGACATCAAAACCATGCCTTTGGGTCAAAGTCACTAATTATGTTGTACACTATAGACTTACTATCTTCAATCCACGTATCTCATGAGTTCTTTACATCTTTTAGAGAAAGTTAACCCTCGCATCTAGTATAGGCACATCCTTTTTGCCAGGATGGCATCATATTTACCTTAGCAGAGTGCCTAGAAATTTCTTACAGTGTATTCTGTAGAGATTGCTCAAATCTTTCCATTTCTGTCGTCACTCTTGTTCAAACTTTGGACGTGGCAAAGATGCTTCTGGAAAGCATCCTGGAAAATATTTTTGCCTTTTTGAGTGTCAGCCAGCAACTCAAACCTGTCATCCTGGGGAGATTTTAAAATCCTTGTACACTGAATAACATTGCTTGTCTTCTGCTTCATTCTGAAGTATAAGAACTCAGGTGTGTGTGTGTGTGTGTGTGTGTGTGTGTGTGTGTGCGCGCGTGTGTGTCCAGAAGAGTTCTCAGATGGGGCAGTGGGTTTGTAACCGTGCAAACAAGTGAATCTTCATGGAGTCCATAGTCAAGAGATTAATCAACATTTCCTGGTTTAAAAAAACCCCTCAGTCTCAGGCAAACTTGGACATTTGGTCACCCCATGTATTGAAAGTGGATTTAAACACATTTCTGACTTTAAGGTGTATGATGCAGCAGAAACTGGAAGCGGAAAAAAAAAAAAGCCAAAGGATGTGGGGTTGGGTCCTCACTCTTCCAGTTCCATTACCTTGTTGGGGGCGGGGGCACTTTCTTTTAAGCATCCAGGGGATGGCATATTTTTGCAACGTTTTAAAATAGAGCATATGTGCACATCATTAAATTTCATGAGTAGGCTATTTGCATTTCCCAAATTCACAGTTTTTATCAGGTTGACAGGTATGCAAATGGGGAAAAGACAGGAAAAAAAAGTCGAGTTGTTAATAAGTCTTCTTAGCGTTACACTGAGTTAGACTAATGGTAAGTCATGTGTAGGAAACGAGCTGTCTCCTACGAATGTCACCCAGTTGAGCAGAATGGTTGCATGCATTTGGGGCACTGCCGTGTTAGGCATCCTTCGTGATTTTTTATAGTTTCCATTTCTCTAGGAAGAGTTTCCTTAGGCTATTTAATAATGAGCTACACAGTGACATCTAGTGTAGGAAGCAAAGAAAAATCACAGAGAAAACACAAAGGTTGATCGCTTTTTAATGGAATGTCCAAAAGAATTTAATGAATATTACGGAGCGATAACTCTTTTCTTCCTTAACTATAATTCTCTTCCTTTTTTAAATTAGCACAGTGAACAAACCTAACGGATATGTGCTCAGCTAGGATGTCTGAGGAAAAACCTGTCCCTATTGGTGCTCTCAGGACTAAACCTATTACAGATCTTCCTTGACTTACGATGGGGTTGTTTCTGATAAACCCCTCATAAGTTGAAAATATCCTAAGAAGAAAATGCATTTAATACACCAAAGCTCCTGAACGCCGTAGCTTAGCCCAGCCTACCTTAAACATGTTCAGGTCACCTGGCTGCCTCAGTCAGCTGGGCATCCGACTAGTGATTTCAGCTCAGTTCATGATCTCAGGGTCATTACACCGAGCCCCACATCATGCTCCATGCTGAGTGTTGAGCCTGCTTGGGGATCGCTCTCTCTCTCCCTCTGCCCTCCCCCCACCCCTGCCCCGCTTGCCTTCTCTCTCTCTCTCTCTCTCTCTGTCTCAAAGAAAAAAAAAATCCAGAACATTGACATTTAACCTACAGTTGGGCAAAATTGTGTGACACAGTCTGTCTCACATGAAAATGTTGACTATCTCACGGAATTTATTGACGACTGTACTGAAAGTGACCAACGGAATGGCTGGCCGGGGCCAGAATGCTTGTCGTCGCATCAGTTGTTGACCCTCGTGATCACGTGGTTACTGGCAGCCGCACCCCCTCCCGCCACCCAGCATCATGAGACGGGATCAGACCGCATATTGCTAGCCCAGGAAAAGATCCAAATTCCAATTGCCAAGTACCATTTCTTCTGAACGTGTGTCGCTTTCACACCATTGGCAAGTTGGGAAATACTAACTCGAACCATCGTGAGTCAGGGACCATCTGGACGTAACAGACATTTTCTGTCCTGGGGTTCCCGGCTAACGAAGGAATATCCAGGGAGGTTGTCGTGCCCACCCACACATCCTGTGTGTTTCTGGTCACCCTGAGAAGCAGTGATGCACCGCCCAGCTCTGCTTACACAGGAGTAGCTTCATCTTTGCATAGTGCTCTCTTTAGGTAGGGCTGGCCCAAGTCAGAAGCACAACATGGAAAGAATGAAGAGCTTGTGCAGGGGATACATTGGGAAATATGGAGCAGAAAGTGGGAAAGAGCAGATATCAAGACCCGCTTTGCTGACTTCATCACCTTGATACAGAGTCAGAATAACCCAGGATCGTCTATTACCAGTCACCCTGTCAGCCTCAGTATTCTGACCAACGTAACAAACAGAAGCCGTTTAACAAGTACCTACATGCAAAGGCAACATAGTTTTCTATCTTTTCAAGAGTTTACTGAGTTAAGGGCAACACTTCTTCTTCTTTTTTTTTTTTTAGATTTTATTTATTTATTTGACAGAGAGAGATCACAAGTAAAGGCAGAGGCAAGCAGAGGGAGAGGGGGAAGCAGGCTCCCCGCTGAGCAGAGAGCCCAATGAGGGGCTTGATCCCAGGACCCTGAGATCGTGACCTGAGCCGAAGGTAGAGGCTTTAACCCACTGAGCCACCCAGGCGCCCCAACGCGCTTTTTTTCCCAACTTTTCTGTCTGACTTCTGTCCTCCAACCCACTGGCCTTTCTCCCACTGCCCAAATATATCAGACATGTTCCCACTTCAGGGCCTTTGTACTTCCTGTCCCTTTGCATGGAGTATTGCTCTCTCTGATTTCACATGCCTAGCATCAAGTTAGTATTCTAATCTTGGCTTTTCAGAAGAGCCTTTGTAACCAACCATATGGATAAAGTAGCTATTCCCCTTCACGTTAACATGCAATTTAAAAAAAAAAGCTTATCCTTGGGGCACCTGGCTGGCTCAGTCCTTGGAACATATAAAAAAAATTTTTTAAAGATTTTATCTACTTATTTGAGAGAGAGAGCACAAAGGGAAAGTATGAGGGAGAAGCAGAATCCCCGGTGAGCAGAGAGCCTGATGTGGGGCTCAGTGTGGGGCTGAATCCCAGGGGTGCTCGGGTTAAACAGACGCTTAACTAACTGAGCCTCCCAGGCGCCCCAGAACATATAGTTCTGAATCTCAAGGTTGCAGATTTGAGCCCTATGTTGTCTGTAGAAATTACTTTAAAATAAAATCTTTCAGAAAATATGTATCCTTATTGAAATACTTTATTTATGTGTCTGCTCACTAATAAAGAAAACAAAACAAAACAAAACCCCACAATGTTATAGCTCCAAATCATTGAAACTCCTCCTTTCCTACAAAGTGAAAAGGTTATTGAGACTATCAGTTGGTTTTAACTGAGTATGATGAAAGAGATGAGCTAGAAAAAGATCTGGACGATTTCCAAGCAGAATTCAGAGAGATGACAGAGGGGCCAGAATTGGATTGGAAAATAAAACTTTCTCGTCTCCAGTTTTCCCAAATTTAGATTCTCAAAATAAAAGGTAGCCTGGGGATAAAGAGCAAATCAAGACTGTATTTCTGTGAACCTTTGTTAAACTCACTGAAGGATTTAAAGTGGTGAAGAATAATTAGATCCTCTCAGCTAGACCAAAGAGCTACTAAGAATCTTGAGAACTTTGCTATTAACAATGTTGCTGATTCAGACATTTTGCAACTGTGTCTCTTGGAGTACATACACAGAAGTTTCTTCTCTAGACTATGCAGAAATTCAAATTTACTAGATAATACCAAATCATTTTCCAAATCATTTTTACTCCCAGCAGCAATATACGAGACTTTCTGAAACTCCACATCCTTGCCCATAGGCGATGTTAAGTTTCTTTTTTTAACTTTCTAAAATCTATGGGATATGAAGTGAAATGTCATTGTGCATGTGGGGGAAATTGTTCCATATATAGCTATAGATTTGGTATGTTCATGGGAGGAAGTGAGTTCAGAATCCTCCGTCTTTATCTTGAAGTAGCTCATTGTGAATTAAAACTACATTTTTTTTTCTTCTGACTACTACTGAAACTTGACACTTTTTCTTATGTTCATTGGTTATCTGTGTTTTAAATACCTGGTCGCATATGTTACCTATGTAGGCTTTTGTTAATTGATATCTATGTATGTACATTTACATACATTTATACATATTTATTGGCCCCATTAATACTTTGGTCCCTGGCCATGTTGCCTCTGCAAGGAAAAGAAAGTGGAGAGAAAGAGAAGAGATGAGGAAGGCAAGAGAAAAAATAAGTTGTCTGTGTGATTATTAATCCTTATATCATGGGCCACAGAGAATCTACCAAACTTTTGATTGGAACAACATTGAATTTGTAGACCAATTTTAGGGAGAATTGACATCTCTGTGCTATTGAGTTTTCTAGTAAAGGTCTTGTTTCAGTCCCTAAACTCAGCTCTTTAAATGTTATATACTCTCTATGTATAACTTTCTACATAAGGAGTATGTAGTATTCCTCCATAAATCTTTTATGTAATAAATTAGTAGATATTCTAACATTGAAACAACCTTGATCTTTCCTTATATGTATATTTAAATATAGTTTATACTTAAACATACTTTATTTAGGATTTTTATATCTATGTTCATGAGTGGGATTGGCTAACAGTTTTGTTTTGTTTTGTTTTTTAATTGTTTTATTGGGTACCTGGGTGGCTCAGTTGGATAAGCGTCTGTCTTCGGCTCAGGTCATGATCCTGAGGTCCTGGGATGGAGTCCAGCATTAGGCTCCTTGCTCGGTGGGGAGCCTGCTTCTCCCTCTGTCTCCTGATCCCTCTGCTTATTCTCTCTCTCCCTTCTTTCTCTCTCTGACAAATAAATAAATAAATAAAATTTTTTTAAAAATAGCTATCTTGACTTAAAATCCACTTGTTATATAATTTATTTATCTGAAGTATACAATTTGATGAGTTTTAATATATTCATGGAGTTGCTCAAGCATTATTACCATCATCAATTCAGAGCATTTTCATCACTCCTAAAAGAAACTAGTTGCCCATTAGCTGTCCCCGCATTCCCTGAGTCCTTGGCAACCACCAGGCTACTTTCTGTCTCCTTGGATTTGCCTATGCTGGATATTCCAGTAAATGGAATCATGCAGGCTTTTTTTTCCTTTCATTGTTTTTGTTTGCTTTAAGTACCTAGGTTATTTTACTTAGGTTATTTTCCTTATTTTTAATACTAAAAGGTATTATACCATTACACAATTAATAGATTAAAATATCTGTTCTTTGAACAGAGAAAGCCATCTATATAATTGTCGTGCCTGCTGTTTTTATGTAGGGCAGGTTTGTAACCATTAATGCTTATGGGATCATTCTTATATTCAAGGTAAGAGTATCTGTTTGTCTAAGCTACTTCAGTAACAGATTTATGGAGGAAAGCTGTATACTTTTGTCAACAAATGTGGGAAATAATCAGTGTTAATTTTTGACCTAAAAATCTCTGAAAACCTAGGAATATAATAGGATATTCTTAAGCTGATTAATAACTTCAAAAATACTGTAGCAAAAGCTATACTCAAGGAATTCTCCTTTCAACACCTTGAAGGAAAACCAAAAAAGAAGCCTGAAGTCATTTCTGTACCACACTATATTAGCAATCCTAGATAGCACAGAAGTAAAACTGCCATTATTTGCAAATGATATGATTGTTTCTTTCAAAACACTAAAGAATCTAAGAAAATATCAGAATGAGTAAGATATTTTCGCAGGTTGCCAAAATTAAGATCAATATATAGAATTTCCATTGTTATGTACCGACAGCAAAAGTTGTCATTTAACAAACATGCACACAATACCCAAGAATTATCAAAAAATGGTAATGCATGGATTTTCTGCACGTACTTCTGCAGTGCAGGTAGAGAATTAGAAGTGCAGGACACTTGATTAAAATTTTGACTTGGGGTTTTTTTTGTCTTCACCCAT
This sequence comes from Nasua narica, assembly GCA_028533885.1. Taxonomy (NCBI): domain Eukaryota; kingdom Metazoa; phylum Chordata; class Mammalia; order Carnivora; family Procyonidae; genus Nasua; species Nasua narica. The sequence continues at coordinate 4,148,579 of CM052801.1, read as the reverse complement.
ATTGCATCTTCAAGTCTGGAAACATGTAAATGAAGACTTATGTTTTAGGAATTTGGGGAGATAATTATCTGGTTTTTCTTCATTCCCTCAAAAGCCAAGTTAGACACATGTAGCTAGCTGTCACCCTCCCTAGAAGATATGTTCTTCCATTGTTTTTCCCCTGAGGTTCCTGGTCTGTGCAGGAATGTCAGAGCCAATTTGCCTGTCCATTTTGGCCCCACCTCCTCGGTGCTGAGGCCGGGGGCTCCAGGCCTGCAGGAAGCCCTGGCCCCCAGGGAACTCTGGCCACAGCTTTGCTCATGTCTCTCCAATCCTGTGTTTCTTTCCTTTCTGGCCTCCAGCTCTTGCCCTCACTTTATTGTCACTGCAGCAATTATTCCAAAGATACTGGTCAACATGTTTATCTAGAATATATAGATGTTTTGTACCAGGAATGCTTTCTGGAAATGGAGGTCTTGCTTTTTAGTTTAAGTTGTTCAAATTTGCTTTCTTTAATGGCAGGAAAAAATATTTAACAAATACATGCTTTTTTTCTTTTAAACTAATACATGCTTAAAAGAGATTTGTTGAGCAAACAAATGGAGAAAGCGTAACTTTAATCTGAGCTAAGGTAATCGTGGATCAATGATGATGTCTTGTGTTTATAGGACATCTGCCATGTACGTCCTTGCAACATTATAGCCATAAAAGCCTGTTCCATTCAAATTTTCATGAGGAATCTAGCCTTGGTTGGCAAGTGTAGTAAATAGAGTTCAAGATCACCCTGGTGATCCCTGTTCCTGATGTTCATACTCTTACGGAATTCCCTGTCTGTGAGTTTGGGTGAGACCAGTGACTTGCATTCATCTCACAGACTATGGCAAGGATGATGGGAAATCACTCCTGGGATTGCATCATGTAAGGACTTGGGCCTCCCTCCTGGGAGCTGAATTCTGCCAACAATTGTGTGAGCTTAAAAGCAGATCCTTCCCCATTCGAGCCTCAGATGAGTCCCCACCCTGTGTACTCCTTGATTGTAGCCTCAGGAGGAACCCTGAAGAGAGGAGACAGTAGGAGTGTGCCTACACTCTGTGACCCGCAGAAACTGAGATTATGACCGTGTGTTGTATTTTCAAGCTGCTAAGCGTGTGGTCCTTTGATGGTGCAGCAATAAGTAACCAGTATGGCACGTGCGCTGGTTATGGATGCTGTTCAGAGCCCTTCGGGCAGGTGAAGACGTGTTTGATAAGATACTTGGGTAACGGGCTCCCCGTACTCTTGGGGAGACGCTTAACTCCTTGGTTCTAAATGAAGGAGAGCTCCTGACCGCAGAAACAGCAGAGAATCCCCGCCACCAGTCTTTATTAGCAATCCACGGAATCACGCATCTGGAAGAGTCCCCCAGAGTTAATCTGTCTTATCTGCAGATTCGAGGCAGATTAATATCTAAAGCATTCTTCTTTATCACTCCCTTCATGACTTATCAGTAATGCCTGATAATGAGTTTCAATCCTTGCCAGGCTACAGAGGGAAATTAATGGAGGCAATTAGGAAAGGTTAAGGGGGAGGCAAGTTAATCTGGTTAAGAGCAAAGACTTATGGTGAAACCAGAAGATCCCTCTACCTCCCCTCCCTTCTTCTATCTTCTTCTCTCTCTTTCTTTGACTTGACAAACATTTATCGAGGTCCCTCTATGTGACAGGCATTAAGCACTAAGTTAGAATAACAACTATGTCTTGTATGTCTTATTTAATAAGTGACACACGGGTCTTATTTATTAACCTAAGTCTTAAAAGATCTCAATTTCAAGTCAGGGGTTAGAACAGACACATAATCAAATAATTGTTATAATCAGATAATTGCCGATAAAATCATGGGCCAAATATTAGACATAGCCAGAATTAAACTGTGTCCCTGTTTTTCTTTTTTTCTTTTCTTTTTTCTTTTCTCCTCTCCTCTCCTCCCCTTCTCTCTCCCTTCTCCTCTTCTCTTCTTTTTTATTTTTAATACCAGGACTAAATAAGGAAAGATAGTAGAAAAAAATAGCCACAAATACTTTAGCTAGGAAAGCTTAATGCACAGCGTTATGGGTTGAATTGTGTCTCCCAAAAGAGACAGGCTGAAGTCCTGATCTCAGGCATCTGTGCATGTGACTTTATTTAGAAATAGGGCTTCTGCAAATACAGTCATGTTAAGATGAGATCATTAAGGTGTGCCCTAACCCAATGACTGGTATCCTTCATTGAAGAGGGAATTTTGGACACAGACACACAGGGAGGATGCCAGGTGACAAGGGAGGCAGAGATCAGACACAGTGGCTGCGAGTCAAGGAATACCAAGGACTGAGCCACCTCTAGAAACTAGGAAGGAGCAAGACGAGCTCTGCCTTCGAGCCTTCAGATGGAGCAAGGCCCACTGACGTCTGCATCTTGGACCTCGAGCCTCCAGAACTGTGCGGCGATACATTTCTGTGGCTTTCAGCTGCTTAGCTTGTGGTATGGTGTGATGGCAGCCCTAGGAAATAATGCACTAGTGGCATCACACTGATTTGGCCCAGGATGAGAGAGCGATTGGGAATATCCTGTATGAATAAGCAAAAAAAACTTGGAACCCGCAGAATGCAGTTGTTTGCCCTTTTTTATTCCAAGGCGACCGAGATGCAGAAGCCCGTGGGTGCCTCACTTGTGTGCGGCTGACAGCGTTCGGTGAGTGCTGGCTGCCCGCCCGGAGTCACAGTCGGAAGCAAGTGCTCCTGTGCCCTGTCTAACCGGGCAATCCAGAGACAGGGTGGCTGCTCAGCCAGAGGCCCAGGCAGGCCTTCAGCACACTGAACAGACTCCCCGGGGGTGCGCAATGAGAGCCTCGGGGGTTTACTGTGCGTCCTAGTTTATGTTCAACACCCACACACCCCCACACCCCAAAAAGAAGCTCCTCCGTGGCTTGCCAGTCTGAACTAATCTGGAAAGACTGCTCCATAGGAATAAACGGTTGGCTCCCCAGCACTAACTTCGTTCTCTGCTGCTGCTTCTCCGGAGCACGGCTGTGGGTCCTCTCCAGGGCACAGAGGCTCTGCTCACGGAGGGTGGAGGCTCCCTGACACGGTTCCTCCTGCCAGAGACCTGGGGGCATCCTTGCTCTCGGCCCGTCGCCCGCAGCACCCACTGGCATTCCTTCCTGTCCCCTGTATCTTCTCCGTAAGTCCCAAGGACACTCATCTCTCTCCATGTCCGCGCCCGAGCTCTCTAGTGCAAGAGGCCGTCCTTTCCTGCCTGGACGACAGGCAGAAGCTGGGTTCACCCTTTGCATTTGGCCCTCCAGGCTGTGTCCCCATAGCAACCAGAGTTCATTTCAAATGCAGTGTGAGTTCCGCTGCACCCCACGCGCCCCTTCTGTCCTTACCATTCTTACCTCTCACCACCCCCTGCCCTCATTGCTGTTGCTGTAGGGACTCGAACCCTAGCAGTAATGCTCAGGTCCAATCCTGGGCACTCCCCTGCCTCACCTTGCCTCACTCTCCCGCCTTGCTGTTGACCTAACGCCCTCCCTCACCCTGCTCTGTATCTGCTGATTTTCTGCCTGCGAAGCTTGGTTCTTGTTCATCCCAAATGTCGCTGCTTCACGGACAACACCGAGCCCCTTGGTCAGCATGTTGTGGAATTTTGCAGAGCTTAACTTGTAAAAGATCCTTTGTTTTTGAGGCTCTCTGATTAACGTCTGTCATCTGTATGGGATGTCAGTTCCCTGATGGCAGAATCCACATTTGTTTTGGTTTGCTCTTGTATCTGCAATGTTAAGAGCAGTTTTTGTTGAATAAATAAGTGAAGGGATTGCAATAAAGGCAATGTGTTTTGAATAATAATTGGGTTCTCAATTCATGAACTTGTTTACTTTACAGCAGGATGATGTTCTGAATTCTGTTCTTGTTTCGTATCCTGCCTGGTGAGCACAGTGAGCATTAGGATAAAATGATCTTCCCCCTCTCTCCAGAGTTTGAAGGGAATGAAACAATAAACAATGCATGCTAAAATGTGAATCTTCAAGGAACGAGACAAACAAAGACACTTGGAAATTCACTCTACAGTAAAATCCATTAATATTCATGGCAGGAGAATGTCAACTAGGAAAAGCTCGAATTAGCTTCAGATAAATATCAAAAGTGTGAAATCCATTAAAATAATTTAAAATTAGGAAAGCCTATACATTATGTGACCATGGCTCCCAGTTTTGTCAATAAAAGCAAAACTGATTCTAATTACGCCTCCTATTTTGTCATGCTATTTCATTATCTGTAATGATTCAATTTGCTGATCATCATTAATAGTTATTGAACTTGTATGATGCTTAAAGGTATGTATTTGGCTCAATGATAATAAACTATTTCGTGTGTCAGTTTAAGAAAATGTTGTGTACAGTGCCATAAATGAATACTGCTGAAGACCAGTTGATGCAAGAAAACAATGGCTAGGATTATGCTGTCCAATGTGGTAGCCACTCAAAGCCTATTTAAATCTAAATATAAATTAATTTGAATTAAATTAAAAATTCAGTCCTTAAGATGCATTAGGCATATTTTAAGTGCTTGATAGCCACATGTGGCCAGTGACTTCCATATTAGACAGCACAGATAATTTTGCATTAGTACAGAGAGTTCTTTTAAGATGGTGCTTGCTAGGGAGCTTTCTTAACTCTATCCTTAATACGAATCAGTAGTATACGTTGTTGTTTTATTTGAATAGTTAAATTGGATTAGCAGACGTTTACGCCACAGAGAAGAGTAGGCACGGTTTCCTGGGGCTCTTTGCTGCATCAGATTCATCTAGCTGCGACCAGCAAACCCCACACAACAAATCCAACCTGTCCCCTGTTTTCTAATAGAAGGTTTAATTCGGGCACACACTGCCTCATTCATTGACGTGTTGTGTATGTCAGAATTGAGTCACTCTGATAGAGACCATAAGGCTTGCAAAGCAAAAAATGCACACTGTCCTTACCTTTGCAGAAAATGTTTGCTGACCCCTGGTCTGGATCATTGTGTCCCACAGAGCCTTGATGGGTCAGCCACCCACCGGAGAAGGAACTAGGAGGGATCACAAGTAACAGAGACAGTAGAGAAGGAGTATGTGTGGTTGAAGTTGTATTCAACTACTTCAGAGGGCTTTCATCTAGAAGAATGAAGACAGCAGGGCAGAATTTACGATGAGGCAGAATTTACGATGAGGAAGAATTATGGTCAATACGTGGGACTAAGTTTTTAAAAATTGGACTGTTCTCTTGATAACGGGACCATCGCTCTGAAAGATTAGAGCCTCCTTACAAAGTGGGATGGTGACGTGGAGTAAGCATATGAAGGACATTTGTAGAGAAGATTCCAGCTCACGTGGAGATGGATGGCATAATGTCCCAGGCAGACCTTTCTGCTTCACAAATCCCCTGAAGACCCTGATGAAAACCCCTTTGCGAGAAAAACGTACTTCCTCTGATATGCACAGTTCCTTCCATGAAATGAGTTCAAGAACCTCTGAACTACCTACCTCTTGACCCTCAAAGAATTCATCTAATTCTCAAATTCGATGAGATAAAAATATTTTCAATTATATAAGACCTGCATCTAAAAAGAATTCAAGACAAGTCACAGTTACCAGATTACTGTTACATGGTACAGATTTTGGACACATACATGACCCATGTGAAATGCCTTCAAAACATTGGCTTCGCCTAGAAGTGTTAAAACAAAGTGCTGACGGCATTATGTTTTCATTTTCACGGATAGTTTAGCACTAAACTTAAGGTAAAAATTTAAATCGCTGGAAACAGAAATATCTCTGAAATAATAATCACACTTATGCAGGTGTTTTCTGGCATTGCAGTCATTAACTTCCATTTGGGGCTATCCTGATGACTAACCTTACGCTCCACTTCAAATCCTTTCTTTCTATCCACTTTCTTACTGAGATATTGTGTTGGATAATACTCACTTTTCCTTTTACTGAAAAAAAAAAAAACTTTGATTTTCTGTAGGACTGAGATTTAAACTTAGAAAGTTTGAGAAAGCCAAATCAAATACTAAGAAAATTCACGAATGAAAAAAGTCTTAATATTGTTATGGGCATTTATTATATATCCAAATCATATTATATCATCAGAAATCATAATAACACCATTATGCTCTGCAATTAGATGCTTCAGTAGCAGCTTATCATGTGTTTACTGTAATTACAGCATTTGACTAATTACAGCAATTATGCCACTTAGTGGCTGAATTCTTAGCTCTGAATTCCATTGATTGGGTGGACTTTCTCCATAATTCTGTGAGATTTTGTGCCCTAAATTTGGTGAAAGTAGGTTCGAATTTTATGTTGCTAGATTCTTCTGAATTTCCAGTGATGATTTTAAGGATTGGGGATGATTATGCCATTTTCATTTGTATTACCGTATCAAGATGTCTAGAGGAGGGCAGGTTGTTGTCTTGCGGCCCCACGCACGAAAACCCTACTGCCTGTTGGGTAGGTCCTTGTCTTCAGGTCGGGGGCTCACGTCTGTGTCCTTCTTGGGGGCGGTGGTTGCGTTGGGCAGTCAGGCTGCCTCCCCAAAATGAGAAGTCAGTTTGGTAACTTGATAAAAATCATCAAGTGATTTCTCGTTCCGCTGATTCTTTGTCGTTCTACTGATGGCTCCTTAAGCGAAGTGCACTAAACAGGTGTTTGGTTTGTGTAGCATTGTGCAGCGGGAGCGCGGTCACACACATCCTGCGGATAGAGGCTGACCTACAAACTCGGTTCCATGCGTGTGTTATCACGTGCCTGTTTCACCCAAGCCCCAGTGCCAGCGGCTGAGGTGGGAAGACAGCACTTGAGACTCAGGCCCCATGTGCAGAGACTCATCTATCCAACACTTTCCTCTCGTCTGGGAGGAAAACTTAGGCTTCCAATGAAAACTGCATAAAGAACGGTTTAAACTCCATAACCCACTGGGGTGTTCTCTCTGTGTTTGCTTTTGAGAAGGAGGGAGTGAATCCTATTCCCTCTTCAGTAACAGTGACATCGCGACAGCAGGGGGAGGTGGAGGGAACCTGGCCATTGTGTTCAAGGCTGGGTCTGCAACTTGAAAGCTGTTCGACTTCGTAAAAGTCACTAAACGTCCAAACCACCGTTTTCTCATCCACCTAGTAAGGGGATTTAAAGTAGTTACTTCCTCGGACTTTGATGACAGGTAAGTGGGAGGAGGAGAGCTCTTCATAAACAGCATGATAGACAAATATATGGAACTTGGGCCGCCTCTGTTTCAAGAAAAAGCATTCGCTTGATGAAATCATTCACTCTTTTCCCTGAGAATCAGAGTTCTTCGATACGATGCCGTCGATTGCACGGACACGAATGTCTGCAACTCTTCCCAGCTTTTCCCATCACATTCGTCTGCTGAAACAAGAAGGTTTGAAATTGAAGGCTCTGTGGAGTGGAGTCTCTTTCAAAATTAGAATAGCAAGAATTAGGTGATCACATAAAACTACTTGGAACTTGAAAGTAGATCTAAGGAAAAGTATCAAATATTTACCAGTAATCAAAATTTTATAAACAGCCTGAGAACATAGCAGAATGTCACCCTACATCAACTTTAGTATGTGGCATTTCAGTTGCAATTACTACTTCCAAGTTGTCTTCCATCCTTAATTAGTTAGGAAGCAACTGAGTATTATAATAAGATGGGAGACAGAAACAGAGTAGAATAGGACACACACATATATCTTCTTTTTAATTTGATGGTGGGCTATTAATAATGAATAGTAATTGACATAAATGGGTATTCATAAAAGAGTTATTGTTACAGCATATTCTGAGTAAAACTTATAATGTTTTCCATTTGATTACTCTCTATTACTAATTCAAGAGGGGCAAAAAGTGTAAAGCTATGTCCTGCATATTTATCTGTTTCTTTTGGCTACCCTTGTCCTCTGACGAGCTCACTTTTATTGTATTGAGCTTTTACTCCACTGCTGTAGGCATCCAGATACCTTTTCAGGGGCAATGCAATTGGGCTTTAGAGAGTTATCTTTAGACTGTGATCATTTGTTTTTGCCAAGTATGTAAAATAATGATTCCCAAATGACACTAATGATTGAAATAGGCCGGTTTACTCTATAAGCCACAGAACGGGGATCTAAAAAACCCCAAACAAGCAACGAAATAGTATTCCTTCTAATATTTTAAGCAAAACGTACCTTCCCTGTCCAGGAAGTCACTTGAATGGTGTTTCCACAACAGAATGGGAGGGTTACATTTTGCTTTGTTCATGTGTCGCCCAAATCAAACTTCACTTTGAGTAGCTAGTTCAGAGAATGTCGTTTGGAAGGCATCACTTAGCATGCATTGTTCTACCATTGGGTTTTCCGTTCTTTGTTTTATTTCTGTTTTTGTTTTAGTAGGCTCCACGCCCAGTGTGGAGCCCAATGTAGGGCTTGAACTCATGACCCGGAGGTGAGACCTGAGCTGAGATCAAGAGCCAGATGCTGAATCGAGAGAGCCACCCAGGCACCCTGGGTTTTTGTTCTTTGGGTAGGATCCGCATTTACCTACACTCTTCCTGCGCACATTTCGTGCAGGGGTGCTCAGCTGGCTGCCGTCCATTCTAGGGCTCATTGTGTCGGAGTCCTTAAAAACGGCTCCCGGAACCGGACTGTCGTCTAGATTTCGCTTGTCAGGCACTAGTATCATTGTCTTTCTTCCAGCCAGATGGTACTTTCCCATGGACGCAGCTTGAAAGTGCATCCTTTGCTCTTGTACCACATTGTTGGTTCCTGGGGTGATTGAAATCATCCTCCCAGTGTGTGTATTCATTTTTTGTTTGGCATAAACATGACAAGATGCTTGGATGTGTAAATCACTCTTCATTATTTTGGAACACAATGGAGGTAAATCATTTTGATCTACAAAGTTGGATCTTCTTCCTTTCAGTAAATTATTTCTTTTTTGTTCCTTTGATCTGCGGTATACAATGCCAGGTGTTAAATTTGGTTAGCCTAGGATTCGATTGCTGGTTTATCCACTTATTAGAAAACAATGGACAATTCACTGGCTTCCCTTTAAACAACAGGGATAAAATAGTTTATGTTTTAAAAGGTTCTTGTAAGGGTTAAAAGTGATATTAAATGTAAAGTGCTTACCAGAGCACATAGGACATCTTAGCTATTTGATGAAAGTTATTATAATTCCGTCTTTTCAGTTATTGTGGTGGCTTCCTTGAGAAAATCAATTTCTTTACACCGAATCTCTCTCTGTTCCTTTGTTTTTCATATAGACACCAGTCTAGGGCTCCTTCTCTCATTTAGCTTTTGCCAGACACATGAACTCTAGGGATTATTGAGCCCTGGCTTGGCCAGCAATGAAAAAATATTTTTGACATCCATTTGGAAATGAGTTCCTTTAAAGAATCTTAAAGGGAGGGGCGCCTGGGTGGCTCAGTGGGTTAAAGCCTCTGCCTTCGGCTCAGGTCATGATCTGAGGACCCTGGGATTGAGCCCCCCATGGGGCTCTCTGCTCAGCAGGGAGCCTGCTTCCCCTCTCTCTCTGCCTGCCTCTCTGCCTATTTGTGATCTCTCTTTGTCAAATAAATAAATAAATAAAATTAAAAAAAAAAAAGAATCTTAAAGGGAAAGGATATCTCCTGACATTCCTAGAAGCCTTCTATGATGTTCTCAGGATGCTTTGTCCCTTCTCTGGAATCACACAAACACCTTGTATGTTCTTCTGTAACAACGTGTATTACAATCACTGCACAGCACTCGTTACAACCATAGAACTAGAGCACTTTTTTGGAGCAGTGGTCTTCTTAGGAGCCCTGTTTATTTCCCATGTGCCAGTCACGGTCACTGGCTTCCCAGGGGCTTAGCAAGTCCTTGCTCAATGAATGACTAGAAGGAATGATGGGTGGTTGGATGGATGGATAGTTCGGCTAGGGTCTTTCTCTGTAGTAACACAGTCACCCAGAACATGATCCAGCACACTTGAATTGTTTATTTAAAATCTATTAAGGAATTAGTGTGGTGCTAAAAAAACCCAGTTTCTTGAATATGCCCTTCATCGCCTTTTTGAAAGCTGGGGTCTTTGCCAGAAGGCTGTCAGGGATTTTACCTACTTTGTCTTCCCCAAAGTTTGCTGAGGGGGTTTTTATGCTCATGTCTTCAAGTATTCTGAATAAGCTGGGATATAGTGTGTCTGGGCATGGATATAATTTATCTTAAACAATCAAGTCCTTTCTCACACTCACTCACAGTGGATGGTAGTTTCCTGTGAATCATGTTTTCGTGCACATCCACTTTGAAGACGATTCATCCACACATTCAAGACACAATGCTGTGGAACCATAAAGCTTTCCGTCTGCTTTATTCAACACTATTTTATCTGCCCCGAGTGCTGGATCTGTACCTCCTTTGCTCCATGTTTTGCTTCAGATCCAGCTTTCAAAATCATTTTGCTCTTAGAATTTTTGCCAAACCTATTAAATGATTCCTAGGATTTACCATCTGGTGTATGACTTGGAATGAAAATAATAAAAAAAAGAACATCGTGAAAATGTGCAATATGATTATGATTCAGAGGGATAAGGCAAAATGCCCTTGTGTCCTCACCATTCCTAGTGACATATAATCCCCTTTACAGCTCTATTTTCTGGAGGGAAGCTCTGCATTAGTTATGGAAGCAGTGAAAGGAAAGAAAGACCATTCTCTATTAGAGTTCTCCCAAAGGCAACTCGAACAGGAGGCATTACCCTTCAAACAAGCCTTTGACTGGTGTAATTTGCTGGAAAACCTATCTAGAAGCCAATTACTCTTTAAATCACTTGTAAGAACTTAATTTTGAGGGGGAAAAAAAATCTAAAAATTTACATGTGAATGGGCTTGACTTCATTAGCATTTCATAGACATGCCTCTTCTCAGGCAAGTGGAGTGAGGGAACTTTCCAGCTGAAGTGGAAATTCCACTCTCTGCATTTGCAGTTTCGAGTGAGCAATCTTCCTTATTGCCTCTGAATTCCACTCATTCTTGGGCTCTCACTCTCAAAGAGTCATACTTGGTGGGGTTTGCTAATGAGGTGAAGAAAACTGCCTTTGCTATGTAGGAAATGTGTGCTCCGCTCTTAAGGCAAATTGTAGAGGCAGCACTCGGTTGTGTTCAGTACCCTGCGCGGGATCTGGGCTCTCTGGTCTATTACACACCCTGGGCAGCTCACAGAGCTGTGACTTGCTGTCAGCATTCCAGGTGAGCACAGAGGAATCCATGTACATGGGGAGTTTGGAAGGGAGTTTATTCTGGTGAAAGATAACTCTTCCAGTCACTCATTCTGCTCAGACCACAACTTCTTTTCATTTAGAAAAGTTTTCTCCTGTTCTATCGCATACTTAAGATTACAGACTGTTAAAAACATAGTTTAAGTTAATTTTGCATGCTTAGTGGTAAGTAACTGAAGAATGCTGTTTGCAAGGTCGTGTATTTATTTCTGTTTGCTCCATAACCAGTGATTGCAAGCTTAGCGATTTAGAACACGAACTGCTATCTCCCACTTTCTGTGAGTCAGGAACCCAGGCATGGGTTAGCTGGGCCCTCTGCTCAGGCCTTACTAGGTAGAGATCGCCGTGTTGGCCAAGCGGCACTTCTTTGTCATGCTCACAGTCCTCTTCTAAGCTTGGAAGGTTGTTGGCAGAATAGGTTTCCTTGCAGCTGTGTGCTTGAGGCCTCTATTTTTCATCTGCCGGGGCCACTTTCGGGTCCTGGTTGCCTCCCACAGTTCCTTGCCACATGGCCCCCATTTACACTTCACAGCGTGGCGTTTGCTTCCTTCTTTGAGCAAGACAGTATCTGCCACTGCCTCTTGTCACTTTCTTTTTAGATCAATTTTTTAAAAGATTTTATTTTTTTTCCCCTAAATGTGTTTAGTTTATTTTTCAGTATTACAAGATTCATTGTTCATGCACCACGCCCAGTGCTCCATGCAATATGTGCCCTCCTCAATACCCACCACCAGGCTCGCCCTAAAGATTTTATTTTGAAGTAATCTTTATACCCAGCATGGGGCTCAAACTTACAACCCCGAGATCAAGAGTCACATGGTCCTCTGACTGAGCCAGCCAAGCGCCCCGGATCTTGTCACTTCTAAGGGCTCAACTGAGTAGGTTAGGCCAGCACAAATAATGACTCTTTACATTAACTCAAAGTCAACTGTTTAGAGACCTAATCATTGGAATGACATCCTTCATATTCGTGGATCGTGACCATACTCACAGGGAGGGGATTATATAGTGTGTCTACACCAAGAGTGGGAATCTCTACGTCCCTCTGATGCTTCTGCCCACCACAGATGGAAACTTAGGGAGAAAGAAAAAAGGATCTAGATCTCTAATGAGGAAGGCCAATGATTTGACCTTGCATGCATGGAAGTGGCTGGCTGGAGGACTATGAGAACGTGCCGGGGCTTTGCAGGAAACAGTGCAGCTAGGACTGAAGGGAGGTGTTTTCAGGCCCACCCTTGCCTTTTGTGGTTGATGACAGCAGTTGTCAGTCCAGAGGTGCACGAGTTCTTGCAAGGAAGATAGGAAGCCAAGTATGCACTGGAAGAGTGCAGATTGAATAAATAATGGATTTCACACTAAACTTTTCAAGTGTATTAGAGACTGTAATAGCCTCTTAACAGCTGCTGCAATAGATTTCTAAACTCAGTGGCTTGAAAGAACACAAATGTATGACTCTACAGTCCTGGAGGTCAGAAGTCCGAAATGGTCTCGTTGAACCAAAGCCAAGGTGTCAGCAGAGCTAGCTCCCTCTGGGTCTCAGGGAGAGCCTTTTGCAGCTTCCAGAGCAGCCTTCCTGAGCTCGTAGTCCTTCTTTTATCATTACAGTACATCACTTCAACCTCAGCTTCCCCATCACATGCTCTCTTGGACTTTGGTCCTCCTGCTTCCCTCATATGAGAACGCTTGTGGTTGCACTGGAACCACGCAGATAACCCAGGAAAAGTTCCCTCACTTAACATCGACCCATTAGGGGCTTTAATCACATCCGCAACATACCTTCAGTACAACGCTCTGATTAGCATTTTGTTGAGTCACTGGGAGTTGTGGCCCAGCTAACTCAACACGTATTGTCACAGATGGGATGAGTAAAATGCCAATTTGGAAGCATTTGAAACCGGTCCCCTAAAGTGAGCTAAATATCTACCAGAACACTGAGCACCCATGAAGTCTGCCTGAGATGAAAGGTCACACACTTCTGGGTCTCTACAGGGGCAGAAGACAGCAGCCGAGAGGTGAAGAGGAGTGGGAACACTCGGACTGATATCGGAGGATAAACAGAAAGGGGGGGGGAGCCACCAGAAGCGACCCATTGGAAAGCGATACCTTGGTGCGAAAGTGCCCTGTGATTAGGGACCAGCATTGGCTTGAAGTCTGGTTAAAACTTAGTCACCGCTGCTGTAACTTCAGTCTACTTCGTGCTCACCCTTTTTGTTTATTTTGGTCTTGGCTCCAAATGAAGCTTGGAACTGTCATCAGCAATTTAGTGCATTAGCATTCAGTGTCTCACACATTTACTGCCTCAAAATCACAGGGAGAACCATGGGAACAATGATTTTTTTTCCCCTTTAGTGAGCAATTAAATGTGATGAATATGTTATACACAATGGTGAATGTTGGAATTAATAAGCTGAAATGTCAATGCGTGACTATTTGTATACTTGACATCTAATAATTACATCATTTATCATTAAAAAAATCTGGCAGTCTTAAATAGAGAGCATTTATAATTAATTTTCTTGCCCTGGAAAGTCCAATTCATTCCACAGTCAAAAAGAGTCAGTGTTAATTTCTTTTCTATCAGCCATGGGCCGCACGTTAATGTATTAAAATCAGAACATTTACGATAACAGACTAATTAAATTATTTCCTCTACTGTAGTAGAAAAATGCCTGGTTCTTATGCTGTTAATCAGTCACCACAGTAAACCCCATTTAATTCTCCTTGAAAGTCAAGTTCTTCCCAGTGGCAATTTGAAACTGTCAAGTGAGTTGAGAAATCCAGTTTGCTAGAGTAATAAAGAGTATTGACTTTTGCATATCATTATTGTTAATATACTTTAAATGAGACTGAGAAGGAACTCATTAAAACATTATTTTTCAGTAGATGAGTTTGAGTCATCAGCAGATGAATGAAGCAAGAAGAGATTATCTTAATTCTGTAGAGGGAGCACAGATTTGAAATGTTTGTGCTGATACACTTTCTATGACAAATTTAATTTGGTAAACAAGATACATATTTTAAAATAGAAACGCAAAGCATCGGATAACAGCTTTCTACTTGAGGGCAAGACATGATTACCAGGAACAATAGAAGAAATGTGAGGATATCAGTTTTGAATGTTCAAAAATGTGACAGAAGAAAATATTAAAAATTTTGTCCAAAAGTTGTTCTGAAAACATAAGCAAGAAAAAAATGACAGGCATAAAAATCTGTGGACCAGAAGTATTTATATGGGTTCTAGAAGCATAAGAAAAAAGCGAGTATGTAAAAAGGCTGGTTTTATGCACAATAGAGCAATAACGAGAATGACATGAATGTCCAAGTCTATTTCAGTCTTCCAAAAAGGAAAGAGAAAATTAAGATATAGTCTTTGGTGTCTCTAGGGTAAGAGCCAAAGGCTGTCAGGTTATCTCATCCATTCTTTGGTAGAAAGGGAATCTGCCAGAGAATTTTGTGGCCACACCAAAAACACTTTTTTTTTTTAAAGATTTTATTTATTTATTCGAGAGACAGAGAAAGTGAGAGAGAGCATGAGGGGAGAGAAGGCCAGAGGAAGAAGGCCAGGAGCCCGACGCGGGACTTGATCCCGGAACTCAAGGACCATGACCTGAGCCGACGGCAGTTGCCCAACCAACTGAGCCACCCAGGCACCCTAAAAACACTTCTTTAACAAAAACCAGAGAGGCTCATCCAGGGAAGACAGCCATCTTGGTATGGTCAGTTCTTACCCAATTTCCTGGAATATAAGAGGTGGTCCATGTATGTCAGGGGAAGAATTGTAATTTCTTCCATGATTCATTATTTATTAACGTCATAGGGTAGGCCTGCCAACTGTTCATCTGAAATCCCCCTTATTTCGCAACTGCTCCGCAAAGTTGGCATTGTCATTAATGTGTAACAGGCTGAGAGGGCTGCATTCAGAAATGTTCGAGAGGGTCAAACAAGCTGACACTTGGCAAAACAAGGATTTGAATCATCTATTTTTTCTCCAGCTCCAGATTTGACCCTGCCCAGTTGCCATCTATGTGTGATGAATGGGAGCCACATCTCACTCCATTCAAGGGATATTTTAGCACAAGAAGGCTGGGACATAGCTTACTTTGTCTTACAGTTCATGGAGACTGTGTATAAAAGCAGGAAGGAGGAGGAGAAAGAAGAAGAGAGGTGGACCGAAACGGAGAAATTGAAGAAGATTGAAGGAGAATTAGAAGAAAAATTAGGATTAGAATTAAATTCGAAGCAGGAAGAAGAAGAACATTAAGTCAGGGCAAGAGAGACCTGACTAAAACCAATGAATGATATCTTACTTTTGGTGATAATAAAAGTCCTAAAGGGAACTCACAAAGGAAGGTATGCAATCTTTTGCACCCTCAAGATCTTCAATAAGACAGAGGACTTTAATACTCATCGAGTATTTCCTATATGCCATAAGACATCGCTCAAGCATCTAATTTAATCTTGCAGATGAAAAATAATTTGCATTCCAAAAAGTTAAATTCACCCATTTAACAATCAACGGAACCAAGCTTTGAACCTTCTGAAGACACAATGGAACTCCAAAGGAATGGGGTTCCTTTTGAGGCCAATCAGGACTGAGTCTGGAGTTGGAGCCTAGGCTGTGCCCCTGGGTTTCTCTCCAGTCTCTGGGGTAATGGGTAGGGAGTGCGTCCTGAGGCATCACAAGGAAGGGCCATCAGGTGCAGTCTGTAGAGGCCAGGTTGAGGGGACGGCATCTGGCTCCTGGGCTGAAACCCGAGTGGCAGAGTCTCACAGCCAGCACCGAATTAACACTTTCAGAGATTTATTTCTTCGGGTATAAAGAAGAAATATCTTTGTATTCCTTCCTTCCTCTGCCAGATGGGGGGAAGGGATAAGAATACTATATTATAAAGAAGTTATATAAAGACGTTATAAAGAAGTTCGTCCTTCAGGGGAAGGACAATTGAAGAGTGAAAACAGACTGTAAATTTAAAGATGCTTTGGAGTCTTTGGAAGATAAACTACGTGATGACCTTCTAGGAAGGCCTGAGTGACCAGACCTGTTATTGGTGAGGACAGACATTTCCTGGAATTCTACCATCTATGCTGCTACATGCTCTGTTAAAGAACCCAGATTCAGTTATTCAACATAAATGAGGTAACTTCAGACTCGGCTGCCTTCTGAAACCAACAAAAAACAATATCCCTCTTTTTATCTCATGTCTTAAAAAAAAAGTTTTATGTCGAAGCAGCATCTGAACTTCTCGTGTTCAACAGGGGCCCTGGGAAATGCTTTCATAAAAGCATTTCACAGACTCTTATACCTAACTCAAAGCTTTGTTAGTGGTGAAAGGTCAAGCCCCTCCTCCACTTCCTTCACATTTTCCGCCATGCATATGTCCAAGGTATCCATACACCAGACAGCTAGACCCCCATCTACACACACATGCCTATGAGCCAGCATCCATGCAGTGAGTAGCTCAAAACTCTCACTGATTTTGTGTCATCAGATGTGAATTGAGAGTATGAAATTTAATAATTTAGCCACCGTTGGGGTGCCTGGCTGGCTCACTTGGTAGAACAGGCGACTCTTGGTCTTGAGGTCATGAGTTCGAGCCCTGTATTGGGTGTAGAGATTACTTAAAAATCAAAATCTTAAAAAAAAAATGTTCAGCCACCATTGCCTAATCATCCCCCCCCAAAAAATTGTTTAGTCATTTTCAGAAGGCTTTTTTTGCTGTAAATATTGTAGTAGTTGTTTACTTTTTGCTAACTTTGACCTATATGTTTGGCAAATGTGAATAGAGAGTATAGAATTCAGTTGAGTTTATATATTCTTTAGAAAATCACACCAAAATAAATCTTCACCAGCTTCTGGTCATAGTTGAACTTTCAAACTCCAGTTGTAGAAGATTTGATTTTAAAGAAGAAATCATTTCTGGCAACTCTTGCTAAAATGAGTAAATGAGTCATATATTACATTTCCTGCCAGAAACGTAACCAGCACATTTGCACACCAACAAAAAAGGTATTGTGCCAGTCTTAAATGATTACAAGTCATAACTTGGAGAACATCTTCGGATCACACAAGGGTCATTCCTTTCAAGAGACTTGAAATTCTTCAGAATATGTTAACTCTGTTTTAAGTCACAACTGTTCTTCCTGTGTTTAAGGAGTTTATTATGGAATGAGCTGAGCAGTAATAAACGTTAGCAGGCTCTGAGCCTTTAACAACTGTGCACACAGAGGGAAGGAAGCCAGTATTAACTGCCTTCTTAATTATGTCTGCCTTTCAGAAAGGGGAGAATTTCTGGGGAGCAGCATGTGAATGGTTGGTGAAACATGCCTTCAAGGGCATTAGGAGAGCTGATGTTTTCATTTTATTTTATTATTTGTTTATGTATTTATTTTTAAGATTTTATTAATTTGACAGAGAGAGACACAGGGAGAGAGGGAACACAAGCAAGGGAAGTGGGAAAGGGAGATGCGGGATGCGGGACTTAATATCAGGACCCCGGGATCATGACCCGAACCGAAGGCAGTTGCCTAACACCTGAGCCACCCAGGAGCCCCAAGCTGATGTTTTTATATAAACTCACGATATTCCCTAAATAGAACCACCAATGAATATTGTATTTCCTTAATTCAAAGCTAAGGAAGTATTTTTAATTTATCTTTTTTTCCTCATCTACTGTTCTGCTTGTTTGTTTCAGAAACCAGGATGCATCTTACCTTTAGTGGGATGTAATAGCATTTCTTTTCCCTGAAAATCTCCCGTGTTAGATTTTTTGCTGATTTACAACTGTTGTTGTCTTGGAATTAAGGGAACACAAGGAATGGGGTAAGCAATGTGGAGAATTCTGTCTCGGTGGCCTCTCACTGCTATAAAAAAATGATCACAGACTCAGCAGTTTAAAACAACACACATTTAGTATCTCACATTTATTATCTCACAGGTTTGTAGGTGGGACCTTGCCGTGAGGCTCACAAAATCACGGTGTTGGCTGGGCCGTGTTCTTAATTGAGGAATTCGCTTCCAGACTCCTATGAGCAAGTTGTTCGCAGCCCCTGTTTCCACACTGGGCTCGGAGGTCCCCGTTCCCTTGTTGGCTGTCAGGTGGGGGTGATTCCTAGTTCTAGAGTTCACGCTCATTGCCGGCTTCCTAGTCCCTTGCATCTTCACAGCCAGCAGTGGCAAGTTGAGCCCTTCTCATGCCTCATCTATCCCACTTCCTTTTTCCTCTGATCCCGGCTGGGAAAGATTCTCTGCTTTTAAGGGCTCGGGTCATTAGTTTGGACCCACCCGGATAATCCAAGATAACCTCCCCATCTCCACATCCGTTCTGGATCTCATCGATAAGATCCCTTTTGATGTGTAAAGTAACGTATTTTCAGAATCCCAGGGCTTAGGATGTGGACCTCTGTGGACGCCATTTTTCGGCCGGTTATGTGTCTCATATGAATTAAAAATTGGGGTTTTTAAAGCCCCAAAGCAGAGTCAGGATAGCAGACCGTGGAGGGCCCCGCACGGAACAGTGAGGCAGCGAGTGTGTACACATGTAGACCTTGAAGGGAGGTTTTTGGTCCTGCAATGGTAAGAAATGTGGACATTCTCAAGCACACAGGTCAACACGCCGGTGTATATGTCTGTACAGAGCATTTCAGTATTTGAAAGACTATGCTAATGACTCAAAGAGAAGAAAGCTGGTCACCTTCCACCTGGTGCTTAGGGTGTCTATTGATAATGATGGCATTCGCTCTCCTTCACAGAGAACACGCCTTACAGGCTCTCTAGCAAAGCCCCCGAGCTGGTGATTTCTTAACCTCTACTTCACTGAGCAGCAACAAAATAATAATTTTCTTGGGAGGATTGGACCATATTTCTAGGCAATTGTACATTCTTTTATTACCCTTTCATTAAAGAGCGGGCTTAAAAATGTAGCTCCTCTTGGGGTCAGTGGAGTAAAGTTCTCCAATCTAGTACTCTCTGCTTCTTTTGGAGAGGCTACCTGTGTTTCCATTTTGCAGAAAATTCTACTCTTTTGATGGGCGATAATCACTTTTTCCCTCAATATTGTCGTGGACGGTGGTGCAGGTGGCCATGTCATGAATTTAAAGGCCACGCTGTGACTATCAGAACGAAGACAATGCAAGACAATGCATGTGTTTGGTCAGGGCAGGGACTGGCCTACAGAGGGAAAATTGCAGTGTAGATTTCCATATACTCAGCAGCCTGGCTGTGTATTAGAATTGGAAAGCATTTTTATCACCCACATTTGCAAGCAGTATACATTAGTTTACATAGGGCATATCAGTCACATGAGTCAGATGTTACATCCGTAAGTAAAAGATTTCATATAAATGGTTACAACACTTAAAATCTCGACATATTTTAACTTGTTTAAATTCACTTCTTCATCTCTTAAGTGCAATGAATTTGCACACCGTGTCTATAGTTCTGCAAATGGTCATTTCAGAAGACAGGCTGTGATTTTCACCTGAAGCAAGATTGGATTAAGGGGCCAAAAATAAGAAAACCATGCCTTTCAACCATTTCCCAGTCTTCAGAGAGTCAGCAAAAAGATTTTACAGAAACAAAAATGACATTTATATTATGCACCTTAAAAAGTGCTACGGTAGACTTTCCTTTTCTGTTTTAAGAAATTTTAACAGAGATTATTGTATTTCCATAGATAACATGACTTTTGGTCCAGTAACAAAATTGCATACCTAACAGTGGTACCGTGATAAAAATACTCAGCATGTGCTTTTTGGGAAATATGACTCCTGAATTCTTCAGATGAAAAGATAATGAATCAATCCTGGCACCCGTTTTATTGCATTTGAATATGTGATGCGTATCTTTCTGAATTTGAATCTCTCAGTTTTGTGTGTGCTTTCTCTCTGCCAAAGGTTGGAGAGGCACTTTTTTTTTTTTAACCATTATAATTTTTTTGACATATATTGTATTATTTGCCCCAGGGTATGTGTCTGTGAATCATCAGGCTTACACATTTCACAGCACTCACTATAGCACATACCCTCCCCAGTGTCCATAACCCAGCCACCCTATCCCTACTCCTCCTACCTCCCAGCCACCCTCAGTTTGTTTCGTGAGTTTAGGAGTCTCTTATGGTTTATCTCCTTCCCCATCCCATCTTATTTCATTTCTCTTCCCCACCCCCCCAGCCCCCTTCCCTGCCTCTCAAATTCTTCATATCAGAGCGATTATGTGATAATTGTCTTTCTCTGACTGACTTATTTCGCTTAGCATAATACCCTCTAGTTCCATCCACGTCATTGCAAATGGCGAGATTTCGTTTCTCTTGATGGCTGCATAGTATTCCATTGTATATATATACCACATTTTCTTTATCCATTCATCTGTTGATGGACATCTAGGTTCTTTCCACAGTTTGGCTATTGTGGACATTGCTGCTATAAACATTCGGGTGCACGTGCCCTTTCGGATCACTACATTTGTATCTTGAGGGTAAATACCTAGCAGTGCGATTGCTGGGTCATAAGGTAGCTCTATTTTCAACATTTTGAGGAACCTCCATACTATTGCCCAGAGTGGCTGCACCAGCTTGCATTCCCACCAGCAGTGTAGGAGGGTTCCCCTTTTGGAGAGGCACTTTTAAGACTTCAAGGGCTGATTTCTCAGAAGGATTGTTTCCCCTTATTTCCCCCGCAGGCAGGACCATTCTCAGTGACAGTAAACCAGGGTTCAGGTTCTGCATCCTGTTGCCCTTCACTCTTCTTCGTCTGAATGTCCATGAAATTCATTTTTGTAATTGGTGTTGAGTGATGTCCTACACATGCACGTGATGAGACCTCTTAGGTATGGTATTTTGAATGGGCCACAGTGTGAAATTGCCTTGTGGCCTCCTAGTACTGTCCCCAAGGAAAGACCCTTCAACTAGGGGTCCTCCCACCCAGACTGTGGACCACAGGGAAATCACTGGCTTAGGGCAAAACCTTGGCAAATTGGCCAGGGCCCATCATTTGCCCTAACGTCAGTGATGAGCTGACCCCAAAAGAAAAGTGAGTTAGAACCAGGAACGGTGGAACCAACCTAGCCTAGGGCTGAAGCTTACAGAGAGGAAGGACTGAGAGAAAGGGTGCTTAGGAATTTGGCAATTGGGAGGATGGTGGTGTTTTTTTCTGAACTCTATCAGCTTGGAGGACAGATGCTAAATGCAACTGGTTATGATGGGATTGAAGGGCCCGTGCATATTCACATGCATCTTTCTAATATGTTCGTTGGCTCTATGAATCTGAAGCAAAGCAGAGAAATCCACGCGAACCAGGCTACCGATGTCAGGAAGGGTTGCCGGGGAGACTAGAAACCAGGGTTCGGCATCCTTTTTCCATAAAGGCCCAGATAGTAAATATTTTCAGCTTTGTGGGCCCTACAGTCGCTGTCGTACGTACTCAACTCTGCCATCATGACTTCACAGCAGCCATAGGCGGCATGTCCATGAATGGATGGTGTCAGTGTTCCAACAAGACTTTATTTACAAAAACAAGTGGTGGGCCAGATTTGACTGTTGGGCTGTAGTTTGCTAAGCTGCTGTCATGAACTGAAGATGGGTCTCTAAGGCAGAGAAGTCCTTGTGATGGTGCTTCTGAAAGCTAGTTGTAAAATGATCCCTGGGACCTTACTTCAAAGGCAGAGATTACCAGGATCCACACCAGTTTCACATGAAGTAGAGCCACTGTGAAATGTGGATTTAGAGGATGGACAGAGAAAATGCATGTAAGGGAAAACGGAGAGGGAAGCCTTCTAGAGGCCAGGTTGAAGGGGTCATACAAAACGCCCCTGAGAAATCTAGTGTAATTAGCATGACGCCTTACCCACTGGCGATAGCAACAAGTTTCGGGTTAGTGGTGGGAATGGAAATCTTCATAAGGGGGGTTGAGAAACACACGGGAAATCAAGCTTGAAAACAGTGGCTAGAGACAGCTGCTTAATGTAGGGTAGCAAAGGTAGTTTTTAATGGAACAAAAGGAGGTTCCATGAAAATTTTTAAGGTAGGACAGACACCATCATGTATTTTTAAATTCATTTATTTTTAAAATTCCAATATAATTAATGTACAGTGTTATACTAGTTAGAACTGTACAATATAGTGATTCAAAAATCCTATACATCACTCGGTGCTCAGCATAAGTGTGCTCTTAATCCCCAGCACCTATTTTCCCCATTCTCCCCCACACCTCCCCTCTGGTAACCATCAGCGTGTTCTCTGTAGTTAAGAGTCTGGCTTTTTGTCTCCTTTTTACTTTGTTCATTTGTTTTGTTTTTTAAATTCCACATAGGAATGAAATCATATGGTATTTGTCTTTCTCTGACTAACTTATTTCACTTAGCATTATACCCCCACAATCCATCTATGTTGTTGCAAATGGCAAGACTTCATTCTTTTTCATGGCTGAGTAATATTCTATTGTTTATCCATTCTTCTTTATCCATTCATCTGCTTCCGTATTTTGGCTATCATAAATAATACTGCTGTAAACAAAGGGGCACATATAACTTTTTGAGTTAGTATTTATATTCTTTGGGTAAATACCCAGTAGTGGAACTACTGGATCCTATCATAATTCTATTTTTAATCATTTGACGACCTTCCATACTGTTTTCCACAGTGGATGTGCCAGTTTGCATTCCCATCAACAGTGCACAAGGATTCCTTTTTCTCCACATCCTCGCCAACACTTATTTCTTGTGTTTTTGATTTTAAACATTCTGGCAGGTATGAGGTGATCCCGCTGTGGTTTTGACTTGCATTTCTCTGCTGATTAGTGATGTTGAACATCTTTTCATGGTCTCTTGGCTATCTGTATGTCTTTGGAGAAATATCTGTTAATATTTTCTGCCCATTTTTATATTGGATTATTTGGGTTTTTTTGTTTGCTTGTTTTGTTTTGTTTTTTCGTATTGAGTTGTATAAGTTCTTTATATATTTGGATGCTAACCCCTTATCAGATATGTCATTTGCAAATATCTTCTCCCATTCAGTAGGTTGTCTTTCAGTTTTCTTGTTTCCTTTGCTGTGCAGAAGCTTTTTATTTTGATGTAGTCCCAATAGTTTATTCTTGCTTTTGTTTCCCTTGCCTTAGGAGGTGTATCTAGAAAACTTGCTACAGCCGATGTCAAAGAAATTACTGCCTGTGTTGTCTTCTAGGATTTTTATGGCTTTAGGTCTCACATTTAGATTAAAAAAAAAATCCATTTTGTTTATTTTTGTAAGAAAATGGTCTGTAGATTTAGCATGTAGCTGTCCAGTTTTCCTAGCACCATTTATTGAAGAGACTATCTCTTTCCTGTTGCATATTCTTGCCTCTTTTGTCCTAGATTAATTGACCATATAATCATTGGTTTATTTCTGGGTTCTCTGTTCTGCTCCATTGATCTATTTGTCTATTTTGTGCCAGTACCATACTGTTTTGATTACTACAAATTTGTAATATAATTTGAAGTCTAGAATGTGGTATCTCGAGTTTTGTTTTTCTTTTTCAAGATTATTTTGACCATTTAGGGTCTTTTGTGATTCCATACAAATTTTAGGTTTGTTCTAGTTCTGTGAAAAATGCTGTTGGTATTTTTTTTTACTTCTTTTTTTTTTAGATTTTATTTATTTGACACAGAGAGAGAGCACAAACAGGGGGAGCAGCAAAGGGAGAGGGAGGAAGCAGGTTCCCTGCTTAGAAGGGAACCTGACACAGGGCTCAATCCCGGGACCCTAGGATCGTGACCTGAGCCAAAGGCAGATGCTCAACCAACCAGAGCCTCCCAGATTCCCCTGCTGTTGGCATTTTGATAGGGATTGCATTCAATATCTAGGCTGCTTTGAGTAGTAGGGATATTTTAACAATATTTGTTTTCCCAATCCATGAGCATGGAATATATTTGCATTTGTGTCATCTTCAGTTTCTTTCATCAGTGTTTTAATTTTCAGAGTATAGGTCTTTCACCTCCTTGGTTATTCTTTATTCTTAAGTATTTTATTATTTTTGGCATAATTGTAAACAGGATTATTTTCTTAATTTCACTTTCTGCTGCATCGTTATTTAGTGTATGGAAATGCAAGAGATTTATGTTTATTGATTTTGTATCCTGTGACTTTACTAAATTCCTTTATCAGTTCTAGTAGTTTTGTGGTGGAGTTTTTAGAGCTTTCTATATTTAGTATCATGCCATCTGCAAGTAATGAAAGTTTTACTTCTTCCTTACCAATTTGGATGCCTTTTGTTTCTTTTTGTTGTCTGATTTCTATGGCTAGGACTTCCGGTACTATACTGAATAAAAGTGGTGTGAGTGGACATTCTGTCTTGTTCCTGATCTTAGGGGAAAGCTTTTAGTTTTTTACTATTAAGTATGATGTTAACTGTGGTGTTTTCATAATTGGCCTTTATTATGTTGAAATATGTTCCTTCCAAACCTACTTTGTTGAGGGTTTTTATCATGAATGGACGTTGTACTTTGTCAAATGATTTTTCTGCATTTATTGAAATGATCATCTGGTTTTTATCCTTTCTTGTTGATGCGATGTATCGTGTTGATTGATTTGTGAATATAGAACCACCCTTGCATCCCAGGAATAAATCCTACTTGATCATGGAGAATGGTTTTGTTAAGATATTGTTGGATTCAATTTGCTAATATTTTGTTGAGGATTTTTGCATCTATGTTCATCAGAGATATTGGCCTGTAATTCTCTTTTTTTTTTGTAGTGTTTTTGTCTGGTTTTGGTGTCAGGATAATGACAACTTCATAGGATGAATTTGGAAGCTTTCCTTTCTCTTCTATTTTTTGGAATAGTTTGAGAAAAATAGGTGTTAACTCTTTTTTAAATGTTTAGTAGAGTTCACCTGTGAAGCCCTCTGGTCCTGGACTTTTGTTTGTTGGGAGTTTTCTAATTACCACTGTAATTTCCCTGCTGGTAATCAATCTGTTCAAATTTCCTATTTATTCCTGATTTAGTTTTGGGAAGATGTATATTTCTAGGAATTTATCCATTTATCCTAGGTTTTTCAATTTGTTGGTATATAATTTTTCATAATTTATTATAATCCTTTCTATTTCTGTGGTTTTGGTTATTATTTTTCCTCTTTCATTTCTGATTTTATTCATTTGAGTCCTCTGTCTCTCTTTCGTCAAATCTGGGTAAAGATTTGTTGGTCTGTGGATCTTTTTGCAGAATCAGCTCCTGGTTTCATTGATGTGTTCAGTTGTTTTTTAAGTTTCTATTTCATTTATTTCTGCTCTAATCTTTATTATTTCCTTCCTTTTACTGTTTCTGAGTTTTGTTCATTCTTTTTCTAGTTCCTTTAGGTGTAAGGTTAGGTTATTTATTTGCAACTTTTCTTGCTTCTTGAGGTAGGTGTGTAATGCTATAAACTTCCCTCTTAGGACAGCTTTTGCTGCATACCAAAGATTTGGGACCATCGTGTTTTCATTTTCCTATGTCTCCCCGTATTTTTTAATTTGCTCTTTTATTTCTTGGTTGATCCATTCATTATGCAGTAGCGTGTTTAGTAGCATGCAACCTCCATGTATTTATATTCTTTCCGGGTGTTTTCTTCTGCTTGATTTCTAGTGTTGTGTTCAGAAAAGATGCATGGTATGACATTGATCTTTTTAAATTTGTTTAGACTTATTTTATAGCTTCACATGTGATCTATTCTGGAGAATATTCCATGTGCACTTGTAAAAAATGTGTATTCTGTTGTTTTAGGATGGAATGTTCTGAACATATCTGTTAGATCCATCTGGTCCAATGTGTCATTTGAACCACTGTTTTCTTTTTTTTTTTAAAGATTTTATTTATTTACTTGAAAGAGAGAGAGAGAGAATGAGAGAGAGGGAAAGGTCAGATGGAGAAGCAGACTCCCCACTGAGGAGGGAGCCCTATGCGGGACTCAATCCCGGGACTCCAGGATCATGACCTGAGCCGAAGGTAGTTGCTTAACAACTGAGCCACCCAGGTGCCCCTGAACCACTGTTTTCTTACTGATTTTCTGATTGGGTGATCTATCAATTGATGTAAGTGGGGTGTTAAAGTCCCCTACTATTATTGTAGTACTATCTACTACGTCCTTCATGTTTATTAGCTAATAGCTGCTTTATCTATTTGGGTGCTCCAATATTGGGTGCATACGTATTTACAGTTGTTAAATCTTCTTGTTGGATTGTCCCTTTTTCATTATGTAGTATCCCTCTTTGTCTCTTGTTACAGTCTTTGCTTTAAGGGCTATTTTGTACAATATAAGTGTGATACCTTGGACTTTCTTTTCAACTGACAGTTGCTGAAGTTTGAACCCATTCTAAAAACACTAAATTTTTACTTCTCTCCGCCAAACCCATGTTTTAGGTGTATGGTGTCGTACACTACATCCTTTCATTTTGTGAATCTCCAAACTGATTTTTATAGATATACCTAACTAGTGTTTTTGTGCTTCCAACTTTTTTACTCCTGCTTCTGGTCTATGCTTTCCACTCAGAGACTCCCCTTTGGCATTTCTTATAAGGCTGGTTTAGTGTGATGAATTCCTCTAACTTTTCTTTGTCCACAAAACTCTTTATCTCTCCTTCTATTCTGAATGATAGCCTTGCTGGGTAGAGTACTCTTGGTTGGAAGTTTTTTTCTTTCAGCACTTTGAATATATCATGCCACCCAGGCCTGTAAATTTTCTGCTAAAATATCAGCTGATAGCCTTATGGGATTTCTTTGGTACATAAATGTTTTCTTTTCTCTTGCTGCTTTAAAAATTCTCTTTGTCACTACTTTTTACTAGTTTAATTACTCTGTATCTTGGCGTAGACCTCCTTGGGCTGATTTTGTTGGGGACTCTTTGTGTGTCTTGGATCTGGATTTCTCTTTTCTTCAGACTCAGGAAGTTTTGTGCTATTATTTTTTCAGATACATTTTCTTCTTCTTT
Organism: Nasua narica; assembly: GCA_028533885.1. NCBI lineage: Eukaryota > Metazoa > Chordata > Mammalia > Carnivora > Procyonidae > Nasua > Nasua narica. The sequence continues at coordinate 4,121,390 of CM052801.1, read as the reverse complement.
TTCTTTCTCCTCTCCTTCTGGGATCTCTATCATGTGAATATCATTATACTTGATAGTGTCATTGAGTCCCTTAATCTGTTTTCATTTTTTTGTTATTCTTTTTTCTTTCTCCTGTTCAGCTTAGTTGCTTTCCATTACTCTCTCCCGTAGTTGCTGAGCCATTCTTCTGCTTCCTCTAGTCTACTATTTAGTGCATTTTTAATTTCAGTTATTGAGTTCTTCATTGTTGATTAGTTCTTTTTTATGTTTTCTATCTCATTGTTGAAGGTCTCACTAAGATCCTCCACTCTTTTCTCAAGTTCAGTATCTTTATGATCATTACTTTAAATTCTCTTTAAATATTACTCATCTCCATTTTGTTTAGATCTCTGGCTGTGATTTTGTTGTCCTTTCATTTGGGTCATACGCCTCTGTGTCCTCATTTTGTCTAACTCTCTGTCTGTTTCTATGTGTCAGGAGAATCAGCTATGTCTCCTGCTCTTGACAGCAGTGGCCTTATGTAGAAGAGGTCCTGTAGTGCCTTGCAGTTCAGTGTCCCCTGTTCACCAGAATGTGGTGCTTCAGGGTATCTCTTACATGTGTTGCATACTCCCTGCTTTCATGGTTGAGCTGTGTTTGCCTTTGGTCCAGTCATGTACAATGACTCTGTTGTGGGCATGGTTTGGTCCTTGTGTTGTTAGTGGGCCAGTCGGGGGCTGCCTTGGGCTTGAGCTGAGTCAGACCAGGCATTTGCTAGAGATGCAGTAGCACCAAACTGTGTGGTGCTTTCTCTGTGTTGTCACTTGAGAAGCTTTCATTTTTTTGGCAGGGCCTGCAGTTAGAACAGCTCCCTCCCACAGCCCACTGCTGGGGCCTCCGTGAGACAGGCAGGTATGGTTATCTTCCCCTCTCCTTGGAGCAGTAGTCACTTTGGAGTAATCCTGGCACCTGTCATGGCTGCATGCACAATGCCAGACTTGTGGCACTGCTTTGGATGGACTCCTGCCAAGGGAGACACCATCATATTTAAATGCTGATGACAAGATGCTGGTGGACAGGGGATGTGGGTAATCCAGGAGAGATAGAGAGGGGCTAATGATCAGAGTTAGGGTGCTGAAGAGGAAGCTGTTGAGGACTAGGGTTCATGGCAGTAAGCATATTTATAAAAAGAGAATGAAAGCAAAGTTCCAGCTGTAGGTAGATTTTGAGGCAAGAAGATAAAGTGAATCCAACTATAGCTTCTATTGTTTCCATAAGCAGTGTTAGGTGACTTGCTCAGGGTGAGTGGGGAGTTCCTGTGGCTGGTAGGCTTGAGGGGAATGAAGTTCCTTGTAGTAGGTGGGAGAAAGAAGCAAGTAGAAAAGCGGGAGGGTTTGTGGACAGGGCTCTGCATCCAGACTCAAGTCCCAAATCTTCAGAGGAGCCTTCTATTAGTCTCTCCTGAGTGATTTTCACTTTCATTCATTCAGTCTAAAAATATCTACAGTGGGCCCATTGTGTGCTGGGCTGTGAGCTGAGGATACAAGATCAATGGAACACCATCCTTGCTCTCAGGGGGATAGCAGAAAAAGAAGATCGTTGTGATGTAGGAAGAGAGAAACCAGAGCCCTACCCAGAGAGGCAGACATACACAGGGGAGGTTGGGACACTCTTTTACAGTTTGCAGGCACACCCTCCACACCCAGCTGTGGGAGACTTGCTGCCATTCTCCAAATCTTCCCTGCTCTCTCCATCTTTAGGTATTAAAAATTCTATCTGTCTCAAGATCCCTAACCCAAACCTTCATGTGTCTTTCCTCTCATTAAGCATTGGTGCATTGATTTTCAATAAAGCATTCTTTATCACCAGGGAGATGAGGCAAGGAATGCCCAGGAGAACTGGATTCCAGGGCAAGCAAAAACCAACAAAGAAAATCATCTAAGCCGACTGCTTATATGTCATTGTTCCTATGTGACATTTTCTTATCAAAAATAAATAATCCTGAATCTATTATGATGACAAAAACTAGAATAAGCATCATAAAAACTAGAGGCAAAATCTATCCAGAAAGTAATCACTTAATTCTCATATCCTCCCATCAAAGAACATTCAACACTACTACTCAAAACAGAATGTCAAATCAATTAAGTGAATTGATCACCCCTTTCCAGTACTGTTTCATGAATAATGGAGCTGTATCTTAAATCAAAAGATCGTTTTCTATTCCAGGCTCGCAGGGTAAAACCATTATACGTAATGGATCAAATTAATTGAATTATTACCTGTAAAGTTACCAGTAATGGTTTGCACAGAGTTAGCTATAATCATTGTCAGTGGGATTAATTGTACTAATTCTATGTTCATTTTCCAAAGAAGCTATAAAACATTGCTTCTTGGGATATTCAGTAAATGCATAGAGAATTAGAACCATTTCTTTGGCAGACTGCTCCAAACTCTATCCCAAACAAATACTAAAAAATTCACATACATCAGCAGAAGTTTATGCCCTTTACAAGTTGAAAAGAAGTGTCCAAAGTCACATTCTTACAAATCTTATGCCTGTATTAGCCCCATCTTGAGGTTTTATTTCTTGTTATGATTGTCGGTCGAGACTAGGAATTTCTAAACTAAGTAAATTCCCATCAATGTGCAAAATATTTTGCAACCTATTATGCCAGACAGAATAATCACAGATTCTCCTTGACCATAAAGGGGAGAAAGGATGAAGAATAAGTTTAGTCTAGAAATGGACCCTTCTTTCTGAAATTTACATAGACAGAACAAGAGAAGAGTGAATAAAACTTCCTTAACCTGCAATCTTCATTAGTACACGGCTGCAAGACCTTTACATTCTTAATACATTGCTTTACCAAAATTTGTAAAGCCCGGTTTCCTTGTTTATTTTGTATGCAACAAGAATTATCAGGCATCAGCTGCATACTTGGTGCTGTGATAGGTAAAAGGGTTAGAGAGACAAAGTTCTTCCTTCATATTATAGTATGGATAGATGGAGCATGTATGAGGGACAGTGGTTTGGGGGTCAGGGAACGATACATGGAACTCTTTGGGCTCTGCGGTATCACAGTCACCAGTAATTGCTTCTCTGGCTCGGTATGCTCATTGTGGATGGTGAACTACCACCCAGCCCCATCTGACTCATTCTAAATTGGTCTCCCTCAGTAGTCATCTGTTCTTGTTGCAAACCCTTGACTGTATATCTTTATTTATTATTTTTTTATTTGACAGACATCACAAGCAGGCAGAGAGACAGGCAGAGAGAGAGGAGGAAACAGGCTCCCTGCTGAGTGGACAGCCCAATGAGGGACAGCTCAATCCCAGGACCCTGAGATCATGACCTGAGTCGAAGGCACAGGCTTTAACCCACTGAGCCACCCAGGCGCCCCTATCTTTATTTTTTAAAACCACTTCTTAATTTTATTTCCCCTGCAAATTACCAATTTTACTGTTGGCGTATTAACTTTACCTGCCCAGTTCTCTTTCTTCTGAAAATAGGATCCCACCCTCTTTTTGGAATTTCTGCCCAGTGCCACATGGAAAACATTGTAATACACAGGACCTGAACCATTTCACTGCGGGAGGCTTGTGGCCCAGACCTGCCATTAATGGAGCCTGTCACACTTGTTTGGCCGTACAATCCCAAAAAGTGCATCAGCGGTCTCACTCTCCATCCGAAAGAGTAAGAAAAATGGCAGGTGTCTTTGGATTCAGAGTGCTGGAAATCTTCAACAGTTCTCCCAGCTGCTAGTGAGAAATCTGCATAACCCAGGAGGGATAAGGACAAAACAGTTCAGTATGTCCTGAAGAGAACCACCGTGTAACACTTTAAATAGTCTGCATTCTGCACCCTTAGCAGTTATTTTTGTCCCGAAAGCCTGACTTATTTTTATAACACTTAGCAATATCTGAAATTGTATTATGAGTTAGTTTTCTACTAACTAATTAAATTAGTTTTCTACTTCTTTATTGGCCTTTTTCTCCTTCTTGAATGGAAGCCCTATAACATCAGGGATCTTGTTCTGTTCTCTTTCTTTCTCCATTTAACACTGACACCTAAAACTGTGTGTGATTCTTTACAAGAACTCAGGATGTTCTTAAGGAAGGAAAGAAGGAATTCTTGAACTAGTTCCATGGTGTTTCCATACTTTATTATTGTAATATTAAAAGTAGGTTTAGGGCGCCTGAGTGGCTCAGTGGGTTAAGCCTCTGTCTTCAACTCAGGTCATGATCTCAGGGTCCTGGGATCGAGCCCCGCATTGGGCTCTCTGTTCAGCAGGGAACCTGCTTCCCCCTCTCTCTCTGTCAAGTAAATAAATAAAATCTTTTAAAAAAAAAGTAGGTTTACTTCAGTATATGATATCTTAAGTCTACCCTCATTCATTGCTGCTGAGAATGTACAATGATACAATCAGTTTGGACAACTGCTGTTTTCTAATAAAATTAATTCCATGGGACCCAGAAATTCCACTTGTGGGTATATAGCCAAAATAAAGGAGTGCTCATATCGACAAAAAGATTTATGAAAGATGTTCATAATAGCTTCATTAATAATAGCCTCAAATTGGAAAAGACCCAATGTTCATCAATAGAGAATTTATAAACACCTTTTGGAATATTCATACAGTGGAATACCACTCAGCCATGAGAACAAACTACAGAGAAGCTTAACAACGTAGGTGATTCTCTGGGTCATTTTGTGGAGCTCAAGTACCCAGACACAAAAATCACATACTGTATGATTCCATTTACGTGGAGTTCAGGAGTCGGCAGAGAGGTGTCAAAACAGCTCAGGTCCTAGAGGTGGAGGGCAGGGATGGGCAGTAACTGGGAGCAGCAGGAAGAAACTTCCTAAGTCATAAAACTCTAGGAAATTAAGATTTGCATTCTACTGCATGAAAATTACTCCTTAATATATAAAACACAGTAGGGGAGAAATGAAGATCTGTCAAGTATATTCTGTCTCTCTACGTGCAAAAATCAGCTCTAGACTAGTCTTTGTAACTGAGCCCAGAAGAGAGAAACATCAGCCATCATGGCTTCTTTTTGAAGCCTCTCTGTTCTCCATTATGGGCAACACTCAAGTCTGTGATTACAGAATCAACTCACAGGGCCTTCTTAGTCTTATTGAGCCACCATCCTTTCTGAAGCCTCAACATTTTCTCTGGAAAGTCCTGGATCTTCAGATATCACATCCCAACTGATTTAAATACGTAAACTCCGACTCAGAACATCCCTGAATGCTAGAGTGGTTAGTTCGATTTTCTCCATATGCAGTTTCTAAGGAAACATTTGGCCTGGATGATCCAGCTAAAGGGAAGAATGCCATATTCTAGCGCCTGAGGCTTTACCCCCAATTCCAGAGAGAGCACATCCATTTTAAATCAAGAGTCCACCAAAAAAGGACATGCCTACGCTACAGAATGGTTTGCAGGAATGATCCATCCATGACTCTCAGTAGAGACCCTGAGACATGGGGTCACCAGAAGAAAGGGAATTTTCTTCACTAATTTACTTACTAGTCTCCTCTAAACTATGGATTTTCCTTTGTCCAATTTTGGTAGTCAAATATTTACGTAGAAACTAGTCAAATGAAGGGAAACATCTAAAGTGAATGCATCAACTGTTCAACAATCATTATTCCCATGTAGAGAAGAGTCCTCTTTCATTATGATGGGTTATAGTAGCATTCTTTCTTCTTTTTTTTTTTTTTAGAGGGCGAGAGGGGAGGGAGGGGTGGACGGAGAGAGAGGGTCCTAAGTAGGTCCTGTTCCATGCACAGCACAGGGCCCGACGCAGGTTTCCATCTCACAACCCTGAGGTCATGACCTTAGCCAAAGTTGAGTCTGACGCTTAACTAACTGAGCCACCTAGGAGCCCCAACATTCTGTTTAATTATTATGATTATGGTAAAATATATATGAAATAAAATGTAGCTGATTCTTGAACAAGATAGGGTTGAACTACACAAGTCCATTTACATGCAGATTTTTTTCAATAAATACGGAGTAGTCCTGTAACTGTATTTTCTCTTCCTTACAGTTTTCTTAATGACATTTTCTTCAGTTTACTTTATTGTAAGAATATAGCATATAATACATACATAATACATATATCATACATACATACATACATACATGTATCATACAAGGTATGTGTTAATCAACTTTATGTTATTGGTAAGGCTTCTGGTCAACAGTAGACTATTGGTAATTAAGTTTCCAGGGGGTCAAAAGTTGTACTCAGAGTTTGGACTGTGCAGAGGGTTGGTGCCCCTGACCCCTACATCATTCAAGGTCAACTGTATACCATTTTAACCATTTTCAAGTGCACAATTCATGGCATTAATGATATTTACCCTGTTGTTCACCCGTCACCACTGTTTCTAAAACTTTTGCATCACTCCACATAGAAACTGTGTACCATTAAGCAGAAACTTCCCATTCCCCAGCCCCTAATAACCTCTATCTACTTCCTGTCTCTATGGAGAGCAACAGCTATCTCTAATGTGGTTTATGGGAGGTACTAATTTTTTAGAAGTAAAGGTTCACTTTAAAACCCTTGGTTCGAGATGCTGAAATTAGGGTCTTATTGCTCCCCTCTCTGTCGCCATAGACATTTTGACAGATAACTGAATTACTATGTCATAAAACACTCCCATTTCCAGGAGAGAAAATAATATCTTTTCTCATCTTAAAGCATTGTTATTTCCCCGGTAGAGAAACACTGCTCTATCACGTATGTATGAGAGTGAGTGAGTTGAGTGTGTGTGTGTGTGTGTGTGTATGGTGTGTGTGTGTGTGTGTGTGTGTGTGTGTGCATGCCTGTGTTACAGGTATCCATGATAGAAGGAATTCTCTTTGGTTTAGAGATCTACCAGATTGTTTAGTATATAAAAATACATTAGTGGAAAAACTATTTCTTTGCCAAATTCTAAAATTACAAATAATTGTGGACAATAACGCACCCGCCTAGTCATTGGTACTAAGCTATAAATAAACAGTATTCTTCATTCTACAGCAAGCATGCAGCCCAAAGTCCTCATTATCCTCATTTCGCACAGCGAGAGGGCAGGCATCAACCTGTTATATTCAGCTTACTCCTCTTCGAACAGACTGTGTGGCACCTCACAGAGAAATAGAAGATTTTTTTTAAAACCTTCACTTCTTGGAAGTCCCTAATCCATTTCCAGTATTTAAAGGTGCAACAATTTCCCTCTTTTTACCTGAGACAGAATCCTGATGTTAGAATCAAAGCTAAAGGCAATAATCTCATGACAAAAGAGAGTAGCCTCGTCAAAGCAAATCCCTCTGCTTAAGATTTCATCCTTCAGACAGTTTGTGTTGCATATTAATGATGCCATTTTGGATTTCCTGTTTTGCTCTCATATCTGACTACGTATTTTCGTTGCAGATTGACAATGGTGTGATTTGGCTTTGCTGACTTCCCCAGGGAGCAAAGAGATTAATCTATAAAAAGACGCTAACATAGGGTTGATAACTCCTTGTTGTCAGAAATCCTCTCGGTGTGGGTTCTTTCTCTCATTGTTATCACTGTCGGTTTCATCTTTTTATCAACATACTCTTATTACAACTGTTCTTTTGTGTAAAGGAGGCAAGCTGTCACCATTTCCTCATCTGTTAGTTTGAATAGGAAAAGGTCTTTCTAATATTCCAAGACTGTTTTACACTCTTGTACCCTTGGCTAATTTAAAACTTTATATTATTGCAATTGAATGTGACTAGTTATTGCATCAAATCTCCATAATAATTTTAAATGTAAGATTCATTCTTCTCCCCCAACCTCTGTCCTTCTTCCTAGTCATGCCTCAGGGGGTCACTTCAAATGGGAAACTTAATTTGCTGGGTTTAGTATTTAACAAAGCAATTGAATGTGCATTGAATTCAGGCCTCTAGAGGCTTGAGTTTATTCATCCTTTGCCAAACACTAGCCTTTCCTTTTAAGGACAAAAAGCATACTAAATATTTCTTGGCCTTTGCGCAGTGTGTGCAGGGTTACTCTCTCTGGAAATACGATGTGAGTATAAGGACATACATAATCCCCAAATGGGAAACTTTGAATTACCGAAGTGAGTTTTGATGGACAATATGTATATATTTTGCAGGCCTTCCAAATCTGATCTAGTCTGTATTCCTTATGCTTTCAGAATATGGATTGGCTTCTAGAAATGCTGTATGCCGTGAAATTTTCATGAAGGCAGCTGTACTGTAAAGGGAGGCGTTCTGGGGGAGAGGAGAGAATTAGTTCCCATGGGCAGTGGATGTTTCCTGGTAGTGTTCTCCCATAATGAAACATTGTTTGGAGGGCCAAGTAATAAGTGAGGCAAGGATGTGTCTTATTATTAGCACTAGCAGCTGGAATCGACCTGGTTTGGGAAGAATAACAGCCCCTGAAATGAAAGTCATCCCGGTTCATTCAGAAAGGAAGACCGAAAATGAACCATTGGAGTATTGTCGAATAGGGTTTGCAGAGCAATGAAAATATGAGCCTATCTTTCACGAAGGAAAGAGCTTTCCAGAGGTCCCTTTCTTTGACAACATCGGAATTCAGAGCTTAACGACAGCATGGGAGCCTGCGTGGATGGATGTCTCCTTTATGCTCTTCCTTGGAATACTTCGTGTTAAGGCATGACGGGAAGTAGGAAATAGGAGGCAGGAGGAGCGTGCCAGCTTCCCCGGGACCGCTCAGGCCCAGAACCCAGTCTCAGCTGCACACCCCAGCGAAGCGCTCATCCAGTGCCGGTAGAGGCTTCATGGAACCGTACGCAGTCGAAGAACAAAATGAGTAAGCCTCACAAGACCAGAGCCTGTCTGCAGTCCCGTGGCAGTCCACCAGGAGCCATCTGTGCCTGTCCCTCGCCATCCACATCCGCCCAAGCGGAGATGGGTCCATGGGAAGAATCTTCTCACCTCTGGCCAGAGGTAGATAAAATGAGGAGTGGGAATTGGTGCCGCTTCTCATCTCTCCTTTTTGACTCGTCACACCAGCATAAGTAACCACTCATCTTCCACGTGTTAATCCTCGGTATAAACTGGGCCCGAGCAATTTTAGCCATGTTTGTGATTCAAATGAAGGCTGAGCTGAGATAGACTCTCTGTAACCATTCAAACTAGGCTAGAAGCCACTGGGCAAACAAGATATAAATGAATGTTGGTTAAATGATTCAGTACACACTTACTGACCACTAAATCACCGGACTGGAAGTTCTTTAAAAGCAAGACATGTCTCTTGTTCGACACTGTATCCCTAGTACCTTGCATCAGGGCGCCATAATCAGTTCATTAGAGGAGCGTTGGGTGAGTGAATAACATGTTCTTCTTTTTTTTTTTTAAAGACTTTATTTATTTGTCAGAGAGAGAGGAGAAGCACACAGAGCTACAGGCAGAACAGGCAGAGGGAGAAGCAGGCTCCCCGCTGAGCAAGGAGCCTGATGTGGGACTCGATCCCAGGACCCTGGAATCATGACCCGAGCCAAAGGCAGATGCTTAACCAACTGAGCCACCCAGGCGTCCCAGCATGTTCTTATTATGTATCTGATACAAAAACAAGTAAATGAATTCTGTTCTCTAGGAACCGCCCATTATTAGTTATCTTATTCTAATGAAAAACATACCTGCCAAAATGTTTTGGAGAAGTTACATTGTAATGATACCCGTTTTATCTTGAGCAGTTAAGATCACTCTGTTAATCGAATGCAGTAAAATGTGATTTTTGTAGCTGTTTAATATGTTTAAAACAATCTGGGACACTTCATCGGACACCTTTTCCGAGGAAATCTTGAATTTCAGAAAGTTTGAAATGTCGTTTAATTTGAGGGGGAAAATCATACAACCCCACAGACAAATAAATTGACTAAAAATGCCAATTTATAAGGTGCCAATTTAATTTTTAGAAAAGCAAGAGCAAATATATTACCTGATAAAAACGTGAGACAGATCTCACCTAACTCTTGAGAAGCAATGTCTAAAGCAGGGCTCTCACTCTGGGCTGGAGAAGGGTCTGTCTGCAGGGGAATTTTGAGCCCTTTAAATTATATGCAAATTTTGTGTTTTTGTGTTAGAAAAAGATCCAAGCCTAGATAAATGTTAAAGTATTTATTCAGAGGCAACTGGCTGGCTCAGTAGGAGAAGCATCTGGCTTTGGCTGATCCCAGGGTCCTAGGATCAAGCCTCGCATCCACGTCCGGCTCTCTGCCCAGCAGGAAGCCTGCTTCTCCCTCTCCCTCTGCTGGGTGCTCCCCCTGTGCTTATGCTGTCTCTCTTTCTCTCTGACAAATAAATACATAAATAAAATCTCTCTTTTTTTCTTTTTTTCCTTTTTAAAAGAAGGGTATATGAGTTTGTGTCTCATATTAACAGTGTGTGGAACCTATGAATCACCATTTCCCCACCTGGACTGTGCTGGTGGGCTAATAATAATTCTTTGGCAACTCTGCTAGGGTAGGTCATAGTGGGAATTATGTGTGTCCTAAAATACCCCAGCCAGGTTGTTTACACAGAAATGCAGCACTCTCCAGTAGTAGAGATGAAAACAGGATGTTTAAACCATGTTAGAACAGTTCAAAAGAAATAGCATGCTCAACTGCAGACAGTGTAAATGTTAAATGGTAAATAGTCCCCTTTTCATGAGGCATTCTACGATAATAATCACACAAGTTCCCAAGGCAGATGAGTCTCATGACCAAGGAGGGCAAATGGGGTCAGACCTGAAGGGAAGGAAAGTCTGGATTGTTCCAACAAAGTGGGAGAAGTATTCTAGGAGTCTCAGAAAATGTGAATACAATTCCAAAGGAGAAAAACTCAAAACATTGTTTTCAGCTTTACAGAGGTATAATTGACATTGTATATTTGTATATCTTGTAAGTATACAAAAAATACATTGTACATTTTACAGAGGTATAATTGACATTGTATATTTGAAGTCTACAGTGCCACGATTTGGTGCATGTGTACATACATCGTGAAAGCATTACCTCCTTCCTGGTTGAGTAACACATCTGCCACCTCACATACATTCCCTCCTCCCTCCCTCCCTCTCTTCCTCCCTCTCCCTCCTTCCCTCCTTCCCTCTGCCTTCTTTTTTTTTAAGCACAGTAGTTTTACTGTCTTAGCAGACTTCATCTATACAGCTGTATTCACCATGTTCCATAGTAGCTTCTCAGACCTTATTCATTTCATACCTGAAAGTTTGTACTCTTTTACCAACCTCTTCCTCTTTTCATCCCTCAGCTCCTGGAAACGACCTTTCTATTCTCTATTCCTATGAATTCAACCTTTGTTTTTTTTTTGTCTTTTTCGAATCTTTAAAAGTGGATCGTGTAGTATTTGTCTTTCTCTATCTGCCTTCTCTCACTTAGCATAATGCCCTCAAAGTCCAGCCATGTTCTCCCAAAAGGCAAGATTGCCTTCTTTTTTAAGGTTGGATGAACCAAGAACTTTGGAAAAGTGCAATTAAACCTTTGTTCCCTTGGATCTAAGGATTGACTTTTTTAAAAAAAGATTATTTATTTATTTATTTATTTATTTATTTATGAGAGAGAGAGACAGAGAGAGCTCACAAGAGCATGAGCAGGGGGAGGGGCCAAGGGAAAAGGAGAAACAGACTGCCCAGTGAGCAGGGAGCCCAATGCAGGGCCCCATCCCAGGACCCTGCGATCAAGACCTGAGCCAAAGGTGGACGCTTAACAGACGGACCCACTCAGGTGCCCCAGGATTGACTTCTTTTAGGATCTAGATTCTGGGAGTTGAAGAAAGAGTTAGGAAGAGAAGGAAAACATTTGAGTTAAGGGGGTAGGAACACTAATCTTGGTGTACATTAGTTTATGAGATTTCTCTTCTCTTGTGGGCCAGATTTCATGTAATGGTGAGAAGGAAAATTTAAGGAAAAAGAGACATGGGATGCAGAGGGAAGGAAACTTGGAAGCATAGTGTGGCTAGGTGATTGCAAGGCTAGATGGACATAAAATGAGCCATCCTGAGAAGTTAATGTTCAAGGGTCAGGAAGAACAGAAATAATAATAATTTTATTTATTAAGTTAATAAGTTAAATTAAATTATTGAAGTAAATTTTAAAATAAATTTATAATTTATATATATTATGTATAATATATATTATAAATGTGTCATTTATAAATATATTTTATATTCACATATAAATTTATATATAAATATTTATGTATATAAGTATATGTATGTTTATATAAATTAAAAATAAATATAATTTATTATTTTGCAATAATAATGCAAAGACAAGGGGCACCGGGGTAGCTCAGTCTTTTAAGTGTCCGCCTTCAGCTCTGATCATGATTCCCGTGACCTAGAATGGAGCCCTGCATCAGGCTCCCTGCTCAGCTGGGAGTCTGTTTCTCCTTCTCCCTCTGTGCTCCCCCACTCGTGCTCTCTCTCAAATAAATAATAAATCTTAAAAAAAAATGCAAAGACAAAAGTATCCTTTTTACTGATTTAATAATTTTGCCTTGTGCTAACCATGGCCATCACCATGATTGCCCCTGAAATGGTTAAAAGGTCTTCAGTGAAGAGAACAGAAGGAAGGTACTATTCCATATAATTATAGTAGGTCTTTGCAAATTTGTGTGTGCGCACCTGTTAAGGAAATTATGGTAGAGTATCAAATACATTTGCATGTGCATGGTGGCTAAGTAAATTATGAAAATGCAGCAGAGAACAGGTACCAGAGAGCTACTTCTCCCCCTCTCCACTTCCCCTCAAAAAGCTTTATTGGTCATCTTTAGGGCACCAACTCTTTATTTGGAAAATAAAGGAGAGAAAAGTGTCACACATTTATCCTGCCTTTCCTGTCTGGATTGTATTTCATAATAACAAGGTGGTCAATGACAGAAAGTTATTCTTTGCAGAGAATCACATGAATAAATGAAGAAAGAATAGTAGAATTAGGATGTCTTGCTTTGCCACCCCTAATGATATCATACATCAAGACAATGAGCATTGGTGACTGCTGAAGCCTTCAGGTGAGAGACCAGTGGGGCACTTTCTAGGTTTCATCAGTGCCCCCTCCAGAAGGGCAGGTCATTCTTATCAATATTCTATGTACCTCCTGCTGGAATGCAGCCAGGAGCACCTAGCACCCCCAAGGAAATATTCTTGCCAAAAAAATTAACCCTGAATCTAATCAAGTACTTCTTATACAAATACACGCAACATGTTAAAAATTACTGCAAGAATATCAACCTTCAACACCTAGAATGTGGGATACTTTGTAGGAAAAATAACTCCAATTCTTAAAGAAATAAATGGCACAGGAAAGAAAAAGGCTGGGGGAGCTCTCATAGATGGAAAGAAATGCAGGATCAATCATAGGAACTCTGATTCAAACAGAGTAGCTGCGAAAATTTTGTCTTTTTGCAGAAAGTCAAGGAAAAAATGAACATGACTGGTATTAAATGATACCATGGAATAGCCATTAATTTTGTTTGCTGTGATATTTGTATTGTGGTTAAGTTTTGTAAAGTCCTTATTTATTAGGGTTATACAGTGAGGAAGTTCCAAGGGAATGATGATATCTTGACCAACTGTTCCATTTTGCCTGGGACTGAGTGGATTTCTGAGATGTTAGCGCTTTCAACGCTAACAATGGGACAGTCCAGAGCCAATAGGGACAGTGGGTCACTTGATGTCTGAGGGTTCTTAAAAAATGCTTCACCAAAGGAAAAGTACGTGGGTGGGGCTTAGGAAAATGTTGATGATAGACTGAGCAGTTTATCATGCTAGTCTGTCTATTTGGGGCTATGTTTGACAATTTCTATTATAATAAAAAGAAATAAAAATAGTAATTAAATGACTTCCACTTTTAATAGTGTTTTGGAATTTGAAGAGCATATTTTCTCTGTTTTCTCTTATCTGGGGAATCAAGGGGTCAAAATTAGAAGGACTCCGGGGAATTTGCAGGTACGGTGAAGGCCTCTCCAAGTTTGTGTTATGGTGAGAACTTTTGGCAGAGAAGCCTAAAACTAGGGTGATTTCCTCCTAGCTGAGTCCTATGTATTCAAACCCCCTGAACACATCACGCAAAGGGCATGTTTACCAGCTAGACGGCAGCAAGCTCAAGAAAGAATTTATTTATTCATTAATATTTTTTTAGATTTTATTTATTTATTTGAGAGAGAAAGAGAGATAGATAGTGACAGAGATAGAGATAGCAAGAGAGAGCACACGCAGGGAGGAGAGGGAGAAGCAGACTCCCTGCTGAGCAGGAACCACCCCCCTTCCCGACATGGGGCTCTATCTCAGGACCCTGGGATCATGACCTGAGCGGAAGGCAGACGCTCAACCGACTGAGCCACCCAGGCGCCCCGAGAAAGAATTTGTTTTCAGAGACTGTTATTTGTTTTTTTTGTTTGTTTGTTTTTTCTCCCCAAATATGTTTATTTTAATTTTTCAGTGTTTCAAGATTGATTGTTCATGCACCACACCCAGTGCTCCAATACGTGCCCTTCTCAATACCCACCACCAGGC
>CM052801.1:4092500-4106804 GCA_028533885.1 Nasua narica | reverse complement strand
TACAAAAGTTGGATATTCATCCTTTCTGATGGAGGCTTAATATTTCATTGTATATATGGGCCATATCTTCTTTATCCATTTGTCTGTTGAAGGGCATCTTGGTTCTTTCCACAGTTTGGCTATTGTGGCCATTGCAGCTATGAACATTGGGGTACATATGGCCCTTCTTTGTAGTGCATCTGCTTCTTTGGGGTAAACACCGAGTAGTGCAATTGCAGGGTCATAGGGTAGCTGTATATTTAATTTCCTGAGAAATCTCCATACTGTTTTCCAAAGTGGCTGCACCAACTTGCATTCCCACCAACAGTGGAGGAGGGTTCCCCTTTCTCCACATCCTCTCCAGCATTTGTTGTTTACTGTCTTGTTGATTTTGGCCATTCTAACTGGTGTCAGGTGGTATCTCAGTGTGGTTTTGATTTGAATCTCTCTGATGGCTAAAGATGATGAACATTTTTTCATGTGTCTGTTAGCCATTTGTATGTCTTCTTTGGAGAAGTTTCTGTTCATGGAGAGACGGTTATTTGTATCTGACACTTGGTGTGAGCGCTTATTGGAAGAACAGAGCCGATATGCTGATGCAGCATCTTTCCTGAAGGAGCGCTATCAACGGCAAGTTAATTCTGCAGAGCTAAACCTGAAGGAGGCAGCAAGCAGGGATTTCTGAGAAACTGAATTGGATCTTTTGAGTTCAAATCACAGTTAAATGGCACAGGGCAAATTTGGAAAGGAAACAGAGACCCCTGTCACAGAGCCTACTTTTGGAGAAGTGTTTCAATTATACATCCTGAAAGACGGGGTCCGGTGCCAGGGTACCTGCGTAATGTTAAAGAGGTAACATACAACAGTGGCAGGAGATGACGGTCAGCCCCATGTCTCTTCACTTTGTCATCGAATAGAAGTTGACCCTGTATTGGTTTCGAAAATCCTTTAAGCTGACTTCCTTCAATAAAGAGAATGTGAGAAAAGCGAAAGGAAGC
This sequence comes from Nasua narica, assembly GCA_028533885.1. Classification (NCBI taxonomy): domain Eukaryota; kingdom Metazoa; phylum Chordata; class Mammalia; order Carnivora; family Procyonidae; genus Nasua; species Nasua narica. Next base: position 4,105,827 of record CM052801.1, on the reverse strand, counting down.
AAAGCAACGAGGCCTGAAAATGGCAGATGCAAGGTGGAGGAAGTCTGGAGGAGAACCCACAGTCTGCTCCCATGGGGGCCTGCATGGGAGGCCTGTCCATGCCCCGTGTTCACACACCTACCTCATCCAAGGGCCTTCCGCATGCAGGCAGGCTTGTGGAGGGGCTCAGGTGGGACACTCCAGGCCACCGATGGTTGCAGACCAGTATTCTTGGAATTCGGTCATTCCAACCTGCTTGGTGGCTGTGCATGTTCAGATGCACTTGAGAGACACTTATGTGTCCATCCCAAGACCTCCACACTGACCCGGACACCACATCTACTTCCGGTGCAGGAAACTACAAACCTTCAGGTCAGCACAAGGTGGCAGGAGAGAGTAGTGACTTAAGCCTTTTATCTGAAGTTGTGTCCCAGGAGAGCAAGTGCTGGGATTCCAGATAACTTATGGGAAACAACCAACTTTGCTGTAGTTTGCTGACCAGAGACTCCTTGAAAGTCCACTGAATGGAATAAAATATGAGCCTTGATCCATGATGGCGTTCGGGTGAGAGCAGCTGGGCTCTTGCTTCTGGGAGCTCTGCATTTAATAGAAGGTATTGTGTGTGCAAAGAGCTCTGGAAGCAGGTTTTGCCTTCTGAAGGCCAGTGTCGGGGGTTAAGTATCCACAGCACTGTCCCAGACAGTCTGGACAATTCCCAGACAAGTGCCAGCAACTGGGGAGAAGCTTGCACAGAGGAAACACCAACCTATCATTCATCACCATCGTCACCATCATCACCACCACCACCATCATCATCACCATCATAATCATTGTTATCACCCTCATCATCATCATCATCACCCTCATCATCATCATCATCACCATCACCACCATCATCATCACCATCACCACCATCATCATCACCATCACCACCATCATCATCACCATCATCATCATCACCATCACCATCATCATTATCACCCTCATCATCATCATCATCATCACCATCATCATCATCACCATCACAATCATTATCATCACCACCACCAGCAGCAGCATCACCATCATCATCATCACCATCATCATCACCATCATCATCATCACCATCACCATCATCATTATCATCACCACCACCACCATCATCATCACCATCATAATCATTATCACCCTCATCATCACCATCATCATCATCACCATCATCACCATCATAATCATCATGATCACCCTCATCATTATCATCATCATCACCATCATGATCATCACCATCACAATCATTATCATCACTACCACCATCATCATCACCATCATAATCATCATTATCACCCTCATCATCATCATCATCACCATCACAATCATTATCATCACCACCACCATCAGCAGCATCACCATCATCAGCATCACCATCATCATCACCATCATTATCATCAACATCATTATCATCACCATCATTATCATCACTATCATCATCACCGTCATTATCATCACCATTGTCATCATAATCACTATCATCATCACCATCGTTATCATCACCATTGTCATCATCATCATTATCATCACCACCACTACCATCATCATCACCATCATAATCATTATCATCATTATCACCATAATCATCACCATCATTATCACCATTGTCATCATCATCATTATCATCACCACCACCACCATCATCATTATCATAATCATCATCACCGTCATCATCACCATCATCATCATCATCACCATCATCACCATCATCATCATCATCATCATCACCACCCCCACCATCATCATCACCATCATAGTCATCATTATCACCATCATCATTATCTTCACTACCACCATCATCATCACCATCATAATCATTATCATTATCACCATCATCACCATCATTATCATCACTATCACCATCACCATTATTATCACCATCACCATCATCATCATTATCATAATCATCATCACCATCATTATCATCATCATCACTATCATCATCACCATCATCATCATCATTATCATCAGCACCATCATTATCATCACCATTATCACCACCATCATCATCATCACATCATAATCATTATCATCACCATCATCATTATCCTCACCATCACCATCGTCACCACCATCATCATCATCACTGTCATAATCATAATCATCATCACCATCATCATTATCATCACCACCACCACCATCATCATCACCATCATAATCATTATCATCACCATCATCATTATCATCACCACCACCACCATCATCGTCATCACCATCATAATCATCATCATCATCACCATCATCATTATCATCACCACCACCACCATCATCATCACCATCATAATCATTATCATCACCATCATCATTATCCTCACCATCACCATCATCATTATCCTCACCATCACCATCATCACCACCACCACCATCATCATCACCATCATAATCATTATCATCACCATCATCATTATCCTCACCATCACCATCATCATTATCCTCACCATCACCATCATCACCACCACCACCATCATCATCATCACCATCATCATTATCATCACCACCACCATCATCACCACCATCATAATCATTATCATCACCATCATCATTATCCTCACCATCACCATCATCACCACCACCACCATCATCATCACCATCATCATCATCACCACCACCACCATCATCATCACCATCATAATCATTATCATCACCATCATCATTATCCTCACCATCACCATCGTCACCACCATCATCATCATCACTGTCATAATCATCATCATCATGACCATCATCACTGTCATCATCACCATCATCATCACCATCATCATCATCATCATCATCACCATTACCATCACTATCATCCATAACCATCACCATCATCAGGACTAGAATAAATCAGTGTGTGGAGGCTCTAGGCCAGAACTACAAATAAACAGGGAACTCAAAATGGAAGGAATCCAGGACCAGTTCTGTCCAAGGAAATGAGAGCTTGCCCAGAGCATGGTGAGAGGAGCTGATTTGGAGCCAGAGTAGGATGGAGAGCCAGGAAGAGGAGAGGGGGTGGCAGTAGGCTCTGGTACCCTTCCTCTTGGGCCAGCTGACTGCCTGGCCAGGGCCGGTGGGGTTCCTGAGTTTCAGAGCAAGCATGACTTGCACAGGGGGAGCCTTCCACCCTCAGCAGCCTTCTCCAAATCGTCTCTGCTCAGATGGACTTTATGTTTCCTGGAAGAAGGAAAAAATGTACCCAAAGGCAGCATGCAGGATTAGTAAGTGCCTGTGGGAATTGCAAAAAGGCAGACATTTGCTGAAATCCCAGAGATTCACCTTTACTTGCTCTGTGACCCGAGTCTCAAAACTCCCTCCTCAACCCCTCAGTTTCTGCACCTTAAAATGAGCGCAATAGAGTAAAATTTGCAAGTTCTTTATGTTGACTAAATGAGGTAGTAAAGCACAGACATCTATGTATAATCTCCTTTATTGGATAGTTAACAATAATATATAAAATCTAGTTTTGAAGGGAGAAATCATGGATATAAAATTGTCCTCCCCGAAAGGTGTGATTTGCTGATATTCCATTTGATGGGGCAGCAAAGTATAGAAAGAGGCTCCAAAGCTAGAAAATTCTTAATTTCCTTATGGCTAGCCTATTTGTGGAAGGATTCATACCCATTTTTAAAAAGATCTTAATTAACCATCACTAACAGCTAGAGTGATCATTGGTTGTTGTTATTGTTTTGTTTTGTTTTATTTTATTTTATTTCATTTTTTGGTTGTTGTTATTGTTTTAGTGAGCCTCTCTATGTGATACGTGCTCCATGAGACACTGTCACTGGCTATTTCATCCTTGAGAACAAGGTAGGTGAAATTATATCTGTTTTTAGAGAGGAGCAGACTAGAGGAGGCACTGAGAGATTTTTTTTTTAAATGTCTTCAAATGTCACACACCTCGGAAAGAGCAGCACGTGAGGTCTGGCTGGCTTCACAGATATAGACCTTTTCAAGTAAACTCCAACATCCCCAGAGTGTATACAATTTTTTTTCTGCACAATCAGGGAATATGTGGTCTGTTCTTAAATGCATGTGTAGTCTTCATGAAATATTTAAATGACTGCAAATAGGCGTCTTCATGTTAGTCAACTGAGTCAGTTTAGTGGATTCAGGTAAAATTACATAGTTTGTTATTTAAAGGGAAAAAGAAGCCATAATATGCTGATATTATATACTGGTTGGCAGATTTTACATTTAATTTTTTCCTTCCTTTTTTCCCCCTTTGACTCTCTGTCAATATAAACATAGGCAATCTACCTATATGGTGCTGCCTTAATAAATAAGAAAAAAATTAAGAATTGTGCACTACTTTTGAAGTGAACTATATGGGGAAAATGAGTCACATATCTAAAGTAGAGACAGAATTTCCTGATTTAAACGTTGTACCTGTTGTCCATACTGATTTTCAAGTCCCCTGCTTCACCTTGGTCACCACAGAAGCACCAGTTTTCCTTCTGCTTGGGGGATATCTGGGAATTAAAGGATGGAGATAGTGCCATCTTGTGTTGCCTTCCTTAAACAGTGTTCAGTTGCCCTCAAGAAAAAGCGAAATAAATCTTAAAATTTCCAGCCCTTGGGTTTTACTAAGTAGGGAAAGCTCTTAGTTTCAGATAAATGCCTTCCTCTGCTCTTCAAAGGAAAAGGATTATAAATATATTTTAAATTCATTTAATGAATATTTAAATTAAAAATCCAATAAGCCTCTGCATGATAATTTTTCTTCAAGCAGAAGAATTACTCTTTAAATCTGGTGGTGCAGGAGTTTTTCACCTTGATCTCATTGCATCAAAATATTATTTAGTTACTCCAAGAACTCGGGAATTCTTATTTAAAACCTTTCAGTGCTATGAAAGACTAGTATATTTGGATTTGAAAAGTTGTTGGGGGCTGTGAGAGCAGAAAAGGCACGAGGACCTGGAACAGGAAGGGATTTATCTCTGCCCGATGTCTGGAGCCCTGTATGGTGTTAGGAACTTGAATCAGCCCTGTCCATGGGTGGTCCGCAGACATTTTGCTGAAATATTCTCTAGCGAATCTTACTAACCTGTACAACTTGTAGCTCACTTCGGTTATGCATGAAATTTTACATCATCTTTTAACTAGATGGGAGGGATGAAATTTCCAGCACGTTGTAGAAATAAGCATCTGAGCACAAAACTGTAATACATCACTCTTTTAAACGTGTCTGATATCATCTAATTACCACAGAAATTTGGTACGTATTATAATGAATGAAAAACCCTGAAAATGCTCTTCTTTAATAGGGTAATTTTTAAAGATTTTATTTATTTACCAATATTTATCAATTTATCAAATTTATTTATTTGAGAGGGAGAAAGAGAGCACAAGTAGGGGGAGAGGCAGAGGGAGAGGGAGAAGCAGACTTCCCGCTGAGCAGGGAGCCGATATGGGACTCTATCCCAGGGCCCTGACTGAGATCATGACCTGAGCTGAAGGCAGATGCTTCACTGACTGAGCCACATGACACCCCTCCTAGGGAAATTTTACATCATTTGTTTTCCTCTTTGAAATTTCGTTTTTATTCACTTTCCTCAGAGAATTTTACCCTATAGGAATATTTGATGCTTGAAGATCTCTTATTGATAACTTAGTTTCCTTTCTGCTGTAGTCTGTGTTCCCCCGGCCCCAGAATTCGTATGTTGAGTTGTTAACCCCCAATGTGATGCTATTCAGAGGTGGGGTTTGGGGAAGTGATTAGGTCTCAGGGATGAAGCCCTCATCAGTGGGATTAGTGCCTTTATAAGAGAGGCCCAGAGGGCACCTGGGGGGCTCGGTTGGTTAAGCATCTGCCTTTAGCTCAGGTCATGATCCCATGATTTGAAACAAAACTGTAAATTATTTTAAATATTACTTTAAAAGCATGTAACCATAAGATTCTAAGAGCTTTAAAATTTTCCTCTAGCTTGTGTTATGATTCCATTTATTATTGTTACACCACTCATCCAAGCAACATAAACGGACATTGTTTAATGAAAACATAAACAACTAAAATGCAAATATCAATAATTATCAAATAAAATTTATTTAAATGAATCTCTTAACAAGTGGAGGTTATTTTTTTTCCTGATTTAAATTTATTTGTATGTCCACATATAAGGGTTTCTCAGCTTCCATTCTGTTGGCCTCTGGGGCCAGTAATTCGTTGCAGGGGAGAGGGAGGGGCTCCCTGCGTTGGGGATTTTTTTAGCAGCAGGTCTGGCCTCTGCCACTAGATGTCAGTACTACATCCCCAGTTGTGACATCCAAAAACTGCCACCGAAGACTGCCAGATCTCCCCTGGAGAGTATGCCTCCTACCAAGAACCCCTGCTGACTATTCAATTATGTCATCCTTCAAGTTTGTGAAAACAAACAGTTGGAAACACTGGTTTTCAAAAGGATTTATTACCCGTGACTATAACCATTCATTTTCTCAGATTCTCATCATTAAACCAAAAGTAGTTATAACAGGACTTATAAAATAGTCATTAATTTTACCTGTTTTTTTCCTTAGAGGCGCTCTTTTCACCTCGTTAATACAGAATTGAGAACAATCTGTATTGTGGAATTATAATAAATCTTTCCAAATGCTTCATTTTTTTTTAAATAAAAATGTGCCTTACATATGTTCTTGTCAAAACCTTGGATCATGTATAAGGCTTCCTGAGCAAATGGAAATTTCCATCATGTAACATAATTAGCAAATCAGCCCTCTTTTCAAAGTAATCAACCATGTCCAACTTCCTTTCTGTCAAAACAGTCAAATGAAATAGTTCAATTCAAATAAGTGAGTTAATATGTGTTTCAAAGAACATCATAAGACCTACTAAGGAATAAATTACCATAGACATTTGTAAGACTGATTACCAAAAGCAGTAAAGAGCTAATATAATTAATTTATCCATTTTTATTATAGGTTATATAAAGAAGAATAAATCTATATCCTGTTATTATTTAATTTGCAGTAATGCAATGTGATGTGTGGTATAAAATTGTTAGTTCTTATTAGGCAAGGGATATAATAAATGACATAATATTCTTTTTGTAAGTATATGTGCTGGTGTTAGGCTTTTGGGAATAATTAATTAAGAACGATCTATAAAAATTTAGACATAATTTCATTAATTCCATTAGACATCACGGTCTTATTTTCCTCTTAATTTAATGAGAGAGAAAAGATACAAAACTAAAAATTAATCATTCCAGCAACCTGTATGTTTTATGTCTTATTAGTGAAAAGTAGAAATTTTAAGATGACATTAGCATTAACATTTTATAAGGTGAAATATGGTGGGATTGACTGTAATTTAAGTAAATCCAGGATCCCTTGTTTTAGTAAAGTAGGTTTCCATAGTTATTAGGTAACACATCAAATCCCAAAGAAATCCCATAGAATTTTTTTTTATTCTGTGGGTATTAATTCAAAGTAATGTGAAAATTTGGTAGACCCAGACACCTGTCAGTTGCATTTAATAACATCAGGATTACTGATGTGTATTGATTCAGCTGCTTGAAGATGTTCTTTCCAAGTCATGACACCATTGGACTGTGTGTTTGAGACTCTCTGAAAAGGATTATTTGCATTGTGATACATGGGAAAAATAACTTTTTCATCCAACATTTAAAAATTCTCCCTTTCCTTTAATTACGAGACTTTCTGGAAAGGCCATTTCTCGTCTTACCTCTGCCCTAAATGGGGGCAGAGTATGATCAGAGCCCAGATTGTAATGTTTCACTTTCTAATCAATTATCATTTTACATTGACTTCCAGTTCCTAAACTTTGTTGAAATTTTCTCTGCTACTGTCTCATCCTCACTCTGTTCGCCATTATGGATGGATGAATCCCTTGATTTCAAGGCTCTCCTTGTGAGATTTCAACATGAGAGAGAGTTGTGTGTGGTTACTTCATGGTGAATAAGCCGAGCTCTCTGTCTTTCCAACCTTCCAAATTTAGATCTGATTTAACAAGCTGGCTTATTTCATTACTAACGAAGTCCTCTTCCCTGCACTTACAATGGACGGTTTGAGTTTCTAGAGTATCACAAACCAAGGCTTTTCCGTTTTCTGCATGTTCTATCAGAGTAGATTGACAGCATGTCGTAATTCTTGCAATTGCTTTTAGTTCCTCTAAGCAAGAATCGTATCAACTATGTAAGGACCGACCAACAAACTCTTCTTATGCCTTAGGTCAGGGGTTGGCAAAGTAGAGCTGAAGGGGCAAATCCAGCTAGTCTCCTGATTTTATCGGGACAGTTAAACCCGTTCCTTCCTGTGCTGTGTATGCCTGCTTCGGACCTACAGAGGCAGCATTCGGTAGGTGTGACAGAGACTCTATGACCACAAGGCTGAAGGGCTTTACTGTCAGCCTCTTCCCAAAAAATATTTGCTGGCCACTGCCTTATATTTGTACATGGTGCTGCTTGCTTGCTGACCTATCTGCCAACCTGGATTAAGTCTATTGTAGGAGATTTCAGATGCTACCATTATGGCTTTGGAGCCTGTTTCTGACTCTAATATACTTCCCATGCTTTATCCTAGCCATATCCGTTCCCATGTGTCTGACATATGCAAGCGAGTCTTTCATTTTGCAGCTGATCAAAGATTTGCTTTGATCAAGGGGATTTTCCTCCCAAGTCTTCCTTGAGTTGACAGCCAATAGCACTATTGACCTGAATCCTGTTTGTAGTGTGTTATTTATAAGATTCATGAGTGGAAAGAAATATTCATTCGTTGTCTTCGGATGCTTGCTCTTTTAAGGACATGAACAATTTGTACTTAGGGCTAACCTTGACAGATTCACCAAATAAAAAATACGGAATGCCTGCTTGGAGTTGAATTTCAGATAAACACCAGATAATTTTTTGGTAAAAGTATGTTTTATGAAAATATAATTCAAGTTTAACGAAGTGTCTTCTGTTTTATCTGGCAACCCCATTTGCGATAGAAATTTATAGCATAATGTTCACTACACCTCAATAATAATATTTTTTAATAAATGCCTTCTAATATCCCCCAAAATAAAACGTAAGAATAAGTAAGTGTATGGTATATGCTTATTTTTCTAGTGTGGTAGAGTTCTGGGCACACACCACAAAGACAAGGAGTTCACTTGAACTGAAGAACCAGAAACCCCACTTTCACAAATGCATGCCCTTGGATCAGTCAATGCCAATTCTGGAAGAAACAGGTTTACACAGACAGTAGTGGAGTCCTTATTGGACAGGAATTACGCTACAACCCCAACTGATTAAATATTACCCATGCTTAGGCAAGACAAGGAAGGCACCCATGCCCCGGAGGCAGGAAATTAACCCAGAGTCCAGCATGCGGTAGGTGCTCCACGAATATGTGTTGAACGGTATCTGAGTGATAAACACCCCTGGAAGCAAAATCAAGAGCTGGAGGAGTGTGCTGAAATTGGCACAGAGTAAAAAGAGTTGCTGGGGGGTGAGGGAGTACGCCTGGGGGGCTCAGTCATTAAGTGTGTGCTTTTGGCTCAGGTCAGGATCCCTGGGTTCTGGGATCGAGCCCCACGTCAGGCTCCCTGCTCGGCGGGAAGCCTGCTTCTCCCTCTCCCACTCCCCCTGCTTGTGCTCCCTCTCTCGCTGTGTCTCTCTCTGTCAAATAAATAAATAAAATCTTTAAAAAAAAAAACAACAAAAACAGCTGCTGGGTCTCAGCCACCATAATTGCAGGCACATTTCTGCCAGGCACAACTCGGGTTCATAGCTCCCTGAGTATTTTCATCCCCTTCCTAAATCTTTTCAACACAGTTTCTTATCAGGGCACTCTCCAAGACTTTGGGTTTCAATTCGATGTTAGTGAAAGGTTTTTTAATATATGTCTTTTCTTTTTGGGTCATCAATGGCCGCTTCGATAATGCCCCATTCATAAAAATCATGTATTCTATAAATCGTACTTTGAAATATTTTGCATGGGGCTCTTCTTAGCAACCCTACTTGACCTAGACCTCTAAGACTATTCATTTGCTAAATATCTAATTAAACCTGTAAGTACAGAGGAAATAAGCATTAGTTGGTCACCGGTGTTTACCTTGCAGCAGGCTTTGATCTGTCAGGAGTGGAGTGAGGTTATCACAGAGGTTCTGGATAATCTAGAGATGATTCAGAGGAGCACAAGCGCATCCCTGATTCGTCTCCTCTCTTTCACTTTGTCAGCCCTTCCTGATATGTGCTCTTCCAGATGGGGGACTTACTTGTCTTTCATAAGCTGCATGAGACACCCTCATTCATAGGGTGAATAGATTCAATACTGAATCTACGACTTTCACAAATTACAGGCTTTGGTTTTATATATTATCCTTAGAGTCAAAATAAAGGATTATGGATATTTGTAACTACAGTTATTCATGGAATCAGCTCAATAATGGAGGACTCTGTTGGTTTCATTGAGGCTCTGTTTTGTTTATATTGAAATAATTTTGTGACATAATAATACATCAAATAGGATGCTCTAGAGGGTGATTTTAGGGAACTTAGGCCAAATGCTCTCCCAAGGGCTTACATGCAGTTTTAATAAAATTCAGCTAAACACATAATCAGATGTTTCTCATATATTTTCAAAAGCCCCATATGGTTTGAAATGCCTGCCAGATTTCTCTGTTTTGATAAACAGAATGACATTTATTTAAACAGTTCTGAAAAATAGCTTCGTTCTTTATACCCAGGAGAATTAATGAAGTCCCTATTTTAAGCCATGAAATGCCACATAGCTTGGACCTATCCTATTGGTGATTCTGATTTTCTCTCTCAGATGTCATTCCGGAGAGACCCAAAGTATACTAATCTTTAAAAATGTAAGGGTTTTAAGCCAAGGATGGTTGACACCAAGTGTCTGTGACCTCAGTGAACTGGTTTGTACCGATTTTTTTAAAAATGATTTATTACCTGTTGCCCATGAAACGTGGCAGGCTCTAAAGAGGTTGTTAGCTTTACCACATGGCATCCAATGTATTTATCATAAATCCCAGTTAATACAAGTCCAAACAGAGTAGCTGGGATGAGTTGACTAGGAAAATGACCCTGTAGACATCGTTAGGTTGTGTTAACATATTTTCTACACTGGTTCTATGGGTCATTGCACCTCCTTATTTAGATAGCAAGGAACTTTAGTGGAACTGAAAGTCCCTGTCCTTGAAAAATGGGCTGTTTTTGTTTTGTTTGGCATTTTCCCTGTCAACCTCCCCCATTTCTGAGCTTTGCTTTGACAGCCCTGAAGTTTGGGTTATATACAGTAATATACACAAAGTAAGGAAATAATTAGGTTGCGTGATACGTCTTCATCCTGAAAACCACAGCTTTAAAAAAGTCCTATAGTTTTCCCCCATCCTCCCCTGCTGACTGCCAGTTAGCCAGACCTTGGGAGCAAAGGGATAGGGAAGTGCCCACACTAGTACCCATAGCGCTGCTTCTCCTGCTGTCCCCGGTCGGAATTGTGTGGTTTCCCATGAAGTCCAGTGGTACAAAAGCTGTTTCCCGATAAAGTACAGAAGAAAACTTTTCATGTCAAACCAAGCACCAAATGCTTAGAATTGTGTGTTGTTGCCAACTATTGAAGGAAATCTACCCTTCGTTCACTCTCCATGAAACACGGGCAAGAAACGTCATGGTCCCTGCATGTCTGGGACTGAAGCTGGATTCGTCTTGCTGGGGCCGAGGGCAATCCAGAGATGATACGCTCTGTTTAGCCCCTCACAGAATGTACGCCCATGTTGGGTTACTGTATGAGGCGCTTCCAAGGGTCGCAAAGTGCGTCCTCTATTCTCCGTGGCTTCGTTTCTGTAAAGTTGGGCGCTCGCATGTTTCAATGTTTGGCTTCGATGTTTTCCTTATATTTATCTGTATCACTTCTTTGAATTCGATAACGCTTAAATCATGCTACTGAGTCCTTATGAGAAGCTTCATCATGATAATACTACTTATTTAACCTTATACCAATAGTTACTTAGGCTTATGCCAATCCGTTCGCTACTTTTTAAAATATCACTTAACTATTATGCTGGAACTTTCCTTTTCAGTACTCAAAATATCTTTTCAAAAGTATCATGCTATGTTTTGATACAAAGAGTCCGCATTAGGTAGTTTTGGTAATTACTAAAATTAATACTCATCTCATCCAGATGATTTCTGCATTCATACGACGAAGCAAGTTTCAAAAATAAACAGATCTAACTGTGTTTTCAAATAAGTACGGGCAAGGCCATCTGCTAACAAAGACTGAAGTTTTCTATTTTAAAACTACAGAATAAAATACCTTTTTTAAATTTGAGATTGTCTAGGACATTAAGGGGAGAGGAGAGTGTATCAATATTGGTGGCATTAGAGGACCACAGATATTGGAGCTAGAAATTCCTGATGGAAAGATTTGATATCTGACTCAAATACTCTGCCGTTCACCAATCAGAGTCCAGCATCTGGATGAGGTGGGGTGATCTTTCTGCTTTCCCCTGGGACAAACAGCCAGAAAGGGCTTTCAGGTGATGCCTATTAATAAGCAACCCCCCCACCCCCACCCCACCGCCCAGTCTGACAGGTGCACCATTGTTATTTGCACGGCCTTCCTTTGCTTCGGTTCTCTGGCTCCTGAAAAGCTGCGATGCCGTTGGGGAGAAATTCATAAGTGAGCTTACATTTAAAAGCAAGAATGTTGATTGTGTAGATTTTGTAGAATGTAAAAAAATAATTTTCAGTAATTTCATAAGAAGACAGGACTAGATCTGTACAAAAGGGAGCCTTTATTATGCAAACACAACTCTCAGAAACAAAGGAAAAAGTAACTGATATAAAGTTAAAGGGTGGGACATCATTCCAATAATCTCCGCATACGAACACGTTATTATTTTTTTAAGATTTATTTATTTATTTAAAAGAGAGAGAGCTTAGGGAGGAGGGGCAGAGGGACAGGGAGAGAGAGACACACAATCTTTTTTTTTTTTTTTCCCCAAATTTATTTTAATTTTTCAGTGTTACAAGATTGATTGTTCATGCACCACACCCAGCGCCCCATGCAGTACGTGCCCCTCTCGACACCCACCACCAGGCTAACCCCCCCCACCCCCTCCCCTCCAAAACCCTCAGTTTGTTGCTCAGAGTCCACAGTCTCTCCTGGTTCAACACCCCCTCCGATTTCCCCCCATTCGCCCTTCCCTTCCTTCTCACGATGCCCTCCATGATTTTCTTTATACTCCACACGTAAGTGAGACCATAAGAAAATTGCCTCTCTCCGCTTGACTTATTTCACTCCGCATAATCTCTTCTAGTCCTGTCCATGTTGATACAAAAGTTGGATATTCATCCTTTCTGATGGAGGCATAATATTC
>CM052801.1:4026127-4092000 GCA_028533885.1 Nasua narica | reverse complement strand
GGTAACAGCCTGGAGGATAGGCTAGAATAGTTCCTTTGTCTTCTGCCCCCTCCCTCTCCTGTTCCATCATCCTTTTCATTTCTGCATCTGTGCATCGAACACCAGCACCTCGGGGGAGTGACCGTCCCCACCGAGGCCTGAGTGCTGAGTTCTTCTCTCTCCCTCATGAACATCCATCCATCGCTGTTGCCTGTTGCAAGTTGCCCAAGACTGAGGAGAAGGCAATGATGAGAGAGGTGGTTTGTGGAGGTTTGGGCAGCCAGGTGCCCTAAGATCCCACCAGAAGTGCCCTCCTCTCAGGACTTCCACGCAGCTGTGCAGCTGCAGCCTTTCTATGTGACCACCCAGGGGGATTTTTCTTCATTCATAGACTCATGGGTTGCCAGAATTCTTTTTTTTTTTAAAGATTTTATGTATTTATTTGACAGAGAGAGAGAGATCACAAGCAGGGAGAGAGACAGGGGGAAGCAGGCTCCCCGCCGAGCGGAGAGCCGGACATGGGGCTCGATCCCAGGACCCTGAGATCATGACCTGAGCCGAAGGCAGAGGCTTTAACCCACTGAGCCACCCAGGCGCCCCGGGTTGCCAGAATTCTTGTGCTGCCTTATATTGTAATGTGGAAAGCGTGGTGTGCATAATTTTTAGTATTTTCAGTTCATTCATTTCACCATTAAATGAGCATTTATCAGGTAACTGTTACATTTCCAGGCATTGAGCTGGATGATGAGGACACAGAGATAAATTTAATGTGTCTCGTTATATAATTAAAATCTCATGATAAATTACTTTGCCATATGTGACTGCGGTCCTACCGTACATGTGATTATAGCTCTTGTCTACAGTGGGTGATTTATAGTGCGTCCCTCATATGCTAATGAAAGAAAACCTACAAAACTAGAGCAAATCAGCTAAATCTATTGAGCTGCTAAGTTACTTGGTTTAATTATGTGGTTAGTCATGAGCATGTCACTGTCCATTGCATTGCTTCCCTTTCTCTGACCTGACTTCTAAGTCATCTTGCTAAAAATCAAAAGACATAGAATTGTATATTTCCAGATCTACTAAGAAAACAGAAATTACTGTAAGTGTTTAAACCAGTGGTAATTTAATTCAGGAAGGGGGTAGAAGGTGATGGAAGTACTAAACAGCTAATATGGGATGGCCAAAGAAAGCAGAGAATGACCTCTACGAGCCACTGTCACTTCTAGCGAAAGGAATGAAGGAGGAGGCAGTGATCTCCAGATGCAGGATGTTGGAAACATGGTGGAAGCTGGAGCCCCAGCCGGCATATCTAGAGGCTCTGGAACCTGGACGCCCCTGTGAATCCCTCCCATGGGCCAAACCCAGCGGAAAGCCTGCTGTAGGAGAACCTGGGACCAGCTTGCGGGGATCGGCCCTGGGAGTCGTGAGGGAAGGTGGTGCCGTAGACCGAATATTTGTGTCCCCCCAGAATCCATACACTGAAACCTGACTCGCAACATGAGGCTCTTTGGAGTTGGGGTCTTTGGGAAGTGATCAAGTCATGAGTGTGGAGTCCTCAAGCACGGGATTAGTGCCTTACCAAAGAGATCCCAAAGAGTGCCCTCACCCCTGCTGCCATGTGAGGACCCAGAGAGAAGACAGCCATCGATGAACCAGAAAGTGGTCCTCCCCAGACACCAGATCTTCTGGTGCCTTGATCTTGGCTTTCCAGCTTCCAGAACTGTGAGAGATAAATGTTTGTTGTGCGAGCCCCCAGCCCGATGGTACGTCCGTCACAGCAGCCAGTACAGGCTAAGACAGGCAGGTACGAGCAACGCAGCAAATGCACAGGTTCCTGCCCCTGTGGAGCTCGAGTTTTAGGGAGACATAATAAACAATAGGCACTGAATATTATTTATAATTATATTTTACATTATTATGATACTCTCCATAATGATAATGTTATGCTGCGCTGGTTTCTTCTTGAAAAGAGTGGTGAGTCCCGTGGGAGAAAAGAAGTACAGCAGAGGAAAGGGCTCACGAGTATCAGGGTGGGGGCAGTTCCTGGCTTCAGACTTGGGGGGCAAGGTAGCTTAGTGGAGAAGGTTGCACCCAAGCAAGGTGGGACCGGCGATACGCTGGTTCTGTAAAATGCTCCTACCGGCGTGTTTTAGGCCCAGGAAACTGCAAGAACAAAGATGCTAAAGGTAAGCAGGCTGAGTTCGCACATACATTTTTTCTTTGAAGTCTGAAAGGGGAAAGCAGTATTGGATAAGGTCAGAAAGGGAAGGGGCACCAGGTCACATGCCACGGAGAGACGTAAAGGCAGTTGTCAAGTAGAATCTTAACCTCAGTTTGGCCCAAAAGATGTCAATCCCAGTAGCCTAACAGCAGGGTACATTGAATTATTCCGTCGTATTTCATCTGTAAACATGAAGATTTGCCCAATATCCCGTTAATACTTACTGAATTGTTAATAAGTATTCAATACTTATTGTTCTGTGTTAACAGTGGAAAATTTGACACATAAAACCCTGCCTTCACGGAGCTTACATTCTAATTGAAGAGATCCAGAACACACAAGTAAATAAAACCAATGTACAAATAAGTAATACAACCTCGGGCAGATGTAAGTGTTAGGAAGAAAGTGAAATAGGGTCTAGTGAGTGAGTGAAGTGGGGTCTAGTAAGTATGTATAGTACTAGAGATGGAGAAATCAGAAGAACCGCATAAGAACATTTTTCTCGATGTATACAATCCATTTTGTAACTTTCTTTTGGTTATGCTGATGATAGGGAAATGAAAATCTACTCACATACCGTGTTTGATGTGTTGAGAATTTTGAGGACATTTGCTGTTTCTTGTTGCATGACATTCAAAACGCAATACTCATGAAGACTAAGAGTGTCACTATGGCAGTTTGCGGAATTATTTTCCCTGGGGCAAAGAATGAGATGGTGACATTTAAGCGGAGAAATGGAGGACGAAAGGGAGAAGCATATAAAAATGTCTTTGGCATGGGCAAGAGCATTTGCTGATCCACTAGGGGAGGAATAAACTTGAATTCAGCAAGATGTGCATTCTGGAGTGGCCAGAAGGAGGAAAAGGCAAGATCGAAGAGGGAGGGGGCCGATCAGGAAGAGCTGTGCGGGCCACAGAAGAGAGACTGAATTTAATCTACGGCGAAGGAAGCCATGGAAGGGTGGGGGCGGAGGGGAGAATAGTGTCATCATCTCCTTTGCGCTTTAAGGGCTCACTCTGCTGGCATTGTCCAACAGTGTGAAGGTCAGTGAGAAGGACCCTCTAGACAGCTACTGAAGCAGCAAACAGAAAGAGCAGGGTCAGAGATGTTGCAAAATGATATGGTTGGAAAAATTAAGGCAATGATTCGCCCATAGGAGGCAGACCAAACAGTTGGGGGACACTAAGAATGCTATTTGCCATTTTAGTTTTGTCGATTGTTTCCTTCATGGTGCAGAAACTTTTTATTTTGAAATATTCCCAATAGCTTATTTTGCCTCAGAAGACATACGTAGAAAAATGTCGCAATGGCTAATATCAGAGAAATTACTACTTGTGCTGTCTCCTAGGGTTTTTATGGTTTCAAGTTTCACATTTAGGTCTTTAATCCATTTAGAGTTTATTTTTGTGTGTGGTGTAAGAAAGTGGTTCAGTTTCATTCCTTTTCATGTAGCTGACCAGTTTTCCCGACACGATTTCTTAAAGAGACTATCTTTTTTCCCATTGTATATTCATTCCTCCTTTGTCAAAGATTAATTGACCGTAGAGTTTGGGTTTATTTCTGAGTTTTCTGTTCTGTTCCATTGATCTATGTGTCTGTTTTTGTGTCAGTACCATACTGTCTTGATGATTACAGCTTTGTGATATAACTTGAAGTCTATAATTGTGATACCTCCAGCTTTGTTTTTCTTTTTCAAGATTGCTTTGACTGTTTGGGGTCTTTTGTGGTATACAAATTTTAGGATTGTTTGTTCTAGTTCTGTGAAAAATGCTTTTGGTATTTTGATAGGGATTGCATTAAATCTGTAGATTGACTTGGGTAGTACAGACATTTTAAGAATGTTTGTTCTTCCAATCCATGAGCATGGAATGTCTTTCCTTTTTTTTTTCCTTGCATCATCTTGAATTTCTTTCATCAATGTTTTATAGTTTACAGACTACAGTTCTTTCACCTCTTTGATTGAGTTTATTCCTATTTTATTTTTGTTGCAATTGTTTTCTTAATTTCACTTTCTGCTGCTTTGTTATTAGTATATAAAAATGCCACAGACTTCTGTACATTGATTTTGTATCCTGTGACTTTACTGAATTCATTTATTAGTTCTGGTAGTTTTTTGGTGGAATCTTTAGAGTTTTCTACATATGGGTATGTAAAAGGCAACCTATTGAATGGGAGAAGATATTTTCAAATAACATATCTGACAAAGGGTTAGTATCCAAAATATATAAAGAACTTATACAACTCAATACCAAAACCTCCCACAAATAATCCATTTAAAAATAGACAGAAGACATGAGTAGACATATGAACAGACCTATGGATGGCCAACAGACACATGAAAAGATGTTCAACATTATTCTTTATCAGGGAAATGGAAATTGAAACCACAATGAGTACCACCTCATACCTTTCAGAATGGGTAACATCAACAACACAAGAAACAACAAGTGTTGTTGAGCCTGTGGAGAAAAGGGAACTTTTGTGCACTATTGGTGGGAATGCAAGCTGGTGCAGCTACTGTGGAAAACAGTATGGAGGTTCCTCAAAATGTTAAAAATAGAACTACCTTATCATCCATCAATTGTAGGTGTTTACCCAAAGAATAAAAACTAATTCCAAGGGATATATGCAGGGCACCTGGGTGGCTCAGTCAGTTAAGTGGCTGACTTTGGCTCAGGTTGTGATCTCAGGGTCCTGGGATCAAGCCCTGCATCAGGCTTCTTGCTCAGTGGAGATTCTGCTTCTCCCTCTTCCTCTGCCCTTCCCCCTGCTTGTGTGCATTCCCTTTCTCAAATAAATAAAATCTTTAAAAACAAACAAACGAACAAACAAACAAAAACCACAAGGGATACATGCACCCTGATGTTTATTACAGCATTATTTACAAGAACCAAGATATGGAAGCAGCCCAAGTGTCCATCAATTGATGAATGGGTAAAGAAGATGTGGTATATGTATACAGTGGAATATTATTCAGCCATAAAAAAGAAAGAAGTCTTGCCATTTGCAATGAAGTGGACAGAGCTAGAGAGTATGATGCTAAGCAAAATAAGTCAGAGAAAGACAGATACCATATGATTTCACTCATATGTGGAATTTAAGAAACAAACAAATGAGCAAAGGAAAGAGACATGTAAAGCAAGAAGCCAACTCTGAACTATAGAGAACAAACTGATGGTTCCTCAGGGGGAGGTGGGTGGGTGAGGCCGGGTTTAATAGGTGATAGAGATTAAAGAGTGCACTTGTATTGAACACGAGTAATGCAGGGAGTTGTTGAATCGCTATATCGTATAGCTGAAAGTAATATAACACTGTAATGTTAACTATACTGAAATTAAAATTAAAACCTTTAAAAACATAAAACAAAGAGGCAGAACCAAAAAAAGAAGAAGGAGAAGGAGGAGGAGGAGGCTATTTGCCCAATAGTTGGCCTGTGTTTCATACCAGGAGTTGGCAAAAAGCCCAGGTAGTGAATATGTTAAGCTTGGTGGATCATAAGGTTTCTGTTACAACGACTCAAGTGTGTCATGTAGTGTGAGGGCAGCGTAGATAACACGCAGATGTATGGTAGTGGCTGTGTTTCAATAAAACTTTATTTACAGAAACCGGGAACAGGCAGGATATTTGGCCCTCGGGGTATAATTTGCTGACTCCTGTTTTAGACTCTGGGATCACCTGTAAGGACTTCTCACCCCTGCTCCATAGATGAGATTGTGACCATATGCGCTGGCCATCTGCCTGTTGAGGAGTCCATGTTTCTAGACGTTTAAAGCTGGTCATCAACCTCTCCTCTTGACTTCTGACCCGTGGCCACTTAGTCTTCTGACTATTGTGATCCTTTTGAATATTTCACTGGGTTAATATAATTTTTCTTAGTGTGTACTTTTTACTTACAAATCTTTTACTTCTGTGTAAGATTTTAATGCTAGCCTTTAACTTCACGCCATTACAAAGAATGTCATGGGTGAATTTTCCTGCCTTTCCATTTATTTCATCCTTCCACTAAATCCTTTTGCTCATTTTCGGTGTTTAAAAGGATGGTCTAATGCAAAATGCATGAACTTTGGAGTCGCTGGACCTGGATTTGGATAAGAATTCCACACTTACCACTGTGTGCATTGGGCAAATTGCAGAATTTCTCTGAGCCTTCATTTCTTCATCTGTAAGACTCAGAGAAGAATATTTCTTTTGAAGTCTAATTAATATTAAATGATAATCCTAACATACCAGGGAATATAACAACTAAGGACTTCTTTCTTTACAAAAATGAACTCAAATGAGAGGGTGCTGAACCCTATGGAAAATGCTAAGATTTGTGAAACTTCCAGTTAATACTTTATCGCCATTTATTTTCATAAAGTTTCAGTGGCTTTTTAATTTAACTATATTTAAACATTATGCAAAAAAATATTAGTATATATTTAGAATAGATAATCAACTACTTGATTATTCTTAGGGAGTACAATATACAAAGCAGGAAAACCACATTTTTAAAAATTATGTTATGTTAGTCACCATACAGTACATCATTAGTTTTTGATGTAGTGTTCCACGATTCATTATTTGTGTATAATACCCAGTGCTTCATGCAACATGTGCTCTCCTTAATACCCATCACTGGGATCACCCATCCTTGCACCCCCAAAACCACATCTAAATTTTTCTTCAAATGTCATACTGGGGGTGCCTGGTCGGTGCTGTCAGTTGAGCATCTAACTCTTGGTTTCAGCTTATGTTGTGATCTCAGGGTCATGGGATCTGATTCCTTGTTCAGCATAAATTCTGCTTAGAATCCTCTCTCCCTTTGCCCCTCTCCCTTCTCTCCCTCCCTCCCTCCCTCCCTCCCTCCCTCCCTCCCTCTCTCTCTCTCAAATAAATAAATAAATATTTTAAAAAATATCATACCAGGGGTGCCTGGGTGGCTCAGGTGGTTCGGTGTCTGACTTTGGCTCAGGTCACGATCCCAGGGTCCTGGGATCCAGCCCCACAATGGGCTCCCTGCTCAGTGGGGAGCCTGCTTCTCCCTCTCCGTCTGTTTCCCTCTCTCTCTCTATCTGTCATGAATAAATAGATAAAAATCTTTTAAAAAGATGTCATGCCAATTTGGGGCACCTGGGTGGCTCAGTTTGTTGGGTGTCCAACTGAATTTCAGCTTGAGTCATAATCTCAGGGTCGTGGGATTGAGTCCCACACTGGGCATGAAGCCTGCTTGGGATTTTCACTCTTCCTCTTCCTCACCATCCCCCACGCCAGCCACCACTTGTGCACTCTCAAAAAAAAAAGTCCTACCAATTTATGGAGACGATAGAAAAAGTGAATAGTTCTTTAAGGACAGAGATTTTTATTTTTTTTTCAATTGTATATATTTGTTTGAGAGAGAGAGAGAGCTCGCCAGGGGAGGCGCTAAGGGGAAGGGAGAGGCACAAGCAGACTCCACACTGAGTGGGGAGCCCTATGTGGGGCTATATCTCATGACCTGAGATGATGACCTGAACCGAAACCAAGAGTTGCTCACTCAACCAGTTGAGCCACCCAGGTTTCCCAACACAGAGATTTTTAATACAGTGAAATAAGTATCATTTACCAAACTCAAAACATTTTAAGCCATCTCTTAGCACTTCATAAACAGATATAAAGACAGCTCTCACATTTTGCAGCTATAGCCATATACATTATAATAATTTCATAAAAAGCACCATGCATTTTATTTTATGCTTTCCTAGTGGGCCATGTTAATGGCCCATACAAGTCCTACAAACCCAGCTAATAATGATCCCTCAACATCTTTATGTTCTCAGTTTCATTACTCTATTTTGAACCAACACTCTGTTTTTCACTTAAATTTCACATTTGCTAGGCTAGTCATTTGGTACGAAAAATAAAAATCAATACAGTCAGTCAATGTAATTGTAAAGTCTGGGATGATGGTTCTAGAATTGCTTTTAAAATATCTTCTGGAACTCTTGTAAGATTGGAAATAAATAATGGCAATGCTCTCAGCCAAGAGACAGAAAATCCATCCGCGTTGTAACCAGGTGGCAGCCGTGGTCCTACTTGACCCCAGAGTAGAGCTGAGGAGTATTTGAATGTCAAGTTTGAAAGTGTTACTGAGGACACAGGTCAAGTGAAAAAGCCCCAGTGTAAGGATTTCGAGGAGAATGAATCTCTTAATTTGTTTTTCTAGCTTTTGCTGTATTTTACAGAGCTACTCCTTCCAATCTTTCCTCTTAAACAGGATTTTAGCATCTTGTGACAAATGTGGGCTCCGTTTTTACATTTTCTCCTGTCTCCGTGGAAGGTGCCAGAGGGTCGGGAAATAGGCTGGCCCATAGAATAAAGCAGACAGCAGGCAGGAGACGGTGATCTTCCCCTGAACATGATCGCGGCCCTTTGTCCCTTCTGGTGACTTTTCTGAATTGTTGGTCCTATGTATTGGTTGGCTTCGGCCGCAGGGAAAACCGCCAACTCCCTCAGACCCTGCACGTCTCCTGGACTACCGTTCAGGTTTGGACTTTAATTTCTAAGGGACTTTGGGCTGACTTTTAACAAAAGTTTCTTGACTTTGAAGAGTATATAATTCAACTGATGAGGAAAGAGAAAAGGAAAGATACACTATGTGTTGAATCAAATAGGTGAACATCTACC
Organism: Nasua narica; assembly: GCA_028533885.1. Lineage (NCBI taxonomy): Eukaryota > Metazoa > Chordata > Mammalia > Carnivora > Procyonidae > Nasua > Nasua narica. Next base: position 4,083,152 of record CM052801.1, on the reverse strand, counting down.
AGGCCCTTGAAAACAAAAGTAAATATGCTTTACGTCCTGCAGCAAATCTGCTCGGTCTCCGTAATTCCCTCTGTCCCTCAGTCTTGCGGCTGGAACTGGAAGATCGTGAGGATTGGGACCAAGGGCTCCCTGTCCGCAGGCAGGACTGAAGACCACGGGCATGTGTCCAGGTGGGCTCGGGGCTCTGCGTCACATTGTGACAGCTCTGTTGAATGCCGGCTCCCAAAGGACCGTCCTCCCTGCTCTGTGTGGTGAGGGAGCGCCCACATCCCACTGATGTTCTCTGGGTGAGGTGTCTCCTGGCATGTGGAGCAACCTTCTGTCAGTGGGGCCTTTGGGGACCAATCGACTTACTGCTTTCGTCGCTCCGATAGCTGAACTCAAAGCAGGGGTGGATGTATTCGTTGCTTGGACTTCCTAGATCCCTCGGCGACAGGGCAAGTCTTCCCGCCGTGAAGAGCCAATGCAGAGAACTGTGGGTATTTTGGGGGCCCATGACACTAATACCCCGTTTGAATGACGATCTCCCCGTCCGATGGCGCCTCTGGCGCGAGGAGGTAACTTCCAACCAGGAGCAACCATCCCATGCTGCTGGGCTCTTGTCAGAGCGAACCACTGGCCTCTAGAGGCTCTGCGACATTTCTGCCTGTTACTCCCATTCCAACGTGGGGCAGCTCTGAGTCCGTGACCAACAGGGTGGGGAGCACTCGCCAAGTCTTAGCTGCCTGAAAGAAATGGGGGGTTCAGGAAGGCAGCTGATGTGGCTCTGGGGCAGCTCTGCCTTCCACAGTGGTAGCTCCTCCTTGGTGAGAAATTTCATCTCCCACTCTTCCACCTGAAGCAAAGCCTCTGGCTCAGTAGAGCCCTTGCTTCCCAGCGGTCCTCCTAAACGCCGGGGCCTGCTTCACAGATGGCTGGCCAAGATGAAACCCAGCAGTGACCCCTGGGCTGCTGTGTATGTTCAGTGTGAGTCCCAGCCAGGCAGATCCCAACGTGGGCGGAACTCAGTCCGTTCGCACAGCTTTGGCCAAGACTCACGACGAACGCCGTTTTCTTGGACTCATCCTTGGAGGGTTGCCATGTACACACCTACCAACATTGCGCTCTGATGGCGTCCCACCGCTCACCAACCCGGGCGGCCCCAAGCAAGGCCCCCTCTCCTGGGAGAGCAAGGGAGCTGCACCATGGCCCCAGTGCTGACGGGCCCCAGTGCCACCTAGTGGTTGGCTCCGGGCCTGCAGCTCACCACCAGGGCTGTGGAGTGCCCCTCCATTGCTGCCGAAAACATTCATTGCTTTTGAACTTATTCAACGTGACATCAGTCACGCTTGTTTGTAAGCCTCTCAAGAGGAAGCCCCAAATCGTGGCTGGTAACAAAATGAACCCAGCAGACCAGTCATGGTGTGCACTTGCATCCAGGTATGCAAGTTCAGCACTTAAGGAGCTCATTCTTAGCGTGCATTGGAACTAGAAAAATTTATCAGTTGAATGTTTATTTAAAAGAGGAGCTCAAGCGATAGGAAACTGCAAACTGTAGGGCCAAATCTTATTACCTAGAACAACGTGGACATTTCTGCCCATTAATAAGTAACCTCCAGGACACTGGTGACTTCATTGTGTCCATTATTGTGTCATAGTGTGTAGGACATTGCTTGAAACCTAGCAAGGGGCTCAGATAGTCACTGAATGGATGGATATTATTTAACTTGTTGCTAGGGAGGTAAAGCACAAAATCACGGGCCAGAGGAGGGAAGCAAATGAGAAACAAAGAAACCCATTGAGTTCTACTTCCCTTTTACCTGGGAGAAGAGAAGGCAAGTGGGTGGAGAGTGAAGTAGTGAAGTTATCTTCATTCCTCCCCCCTGGCTGGGCTCCTTCCGGTAATTGATAGAGGTGAAGATACCCGTAAATTAGAGCTTGTTGGAAGGGAGCTGAGGAGGCATTAGCTGGGAGTGTAGGAGCTGTTTGCAACCTTCCTGAGAGAGAGAGGGACAGGGGGAGGGTTTATCTTGACGAGAAGTCTCACTGGGGGAGGGTTTATCTTGACGAGAAGTCTCACTGAGGCCACTTGAAAAGGGAGTGGAGTGAAGGTGGGGTAGGGTGGAGATCTGAAAGTGCAAACTAGAAGAACTGGAAGACTTTTCCTATGGGTTAATTTTGAATTACAGCCATCTTCCTCAACCTCATTTAAAAATCCCGCCTCTCTCTTGCTCCTTTTTACGGGATTATAGATACACTACGGCCTTCACTGAAGAACATGTTTGTTCATGTGGTTTTTCTGAGAACTAAAGGACTCCTTGGATTTTCCCATGTGAGAATTGGTTACAGCAGTGGTTTTCAAGGGGAGCATTTTTGTCCCCTGCGGGAACACTGAGCAATGTCCGGAGACATTTTTGGGTTCTCCCGCGGGCATGCTGCGGGACACCCACAGAGCACAAGACGGCTTCTACAGCAAAGAACGATCTGTCCGAAATGTCAGTGGTGCTGATGTTCTGAAATTGTGCATTTCTCAACATTTTCAACAAATTCCCATTATTTTGCTCGAAAACACAGTTTGGATTTAGGGACAAATACTCTTCTTGATTCTCAACTGTGGTGGCATCTGAGTCACCTAGAGGCTTTAAAAAATAGTGGTTCCTGGGGCACCTGGGTGGCTCAGTCGGTGAAGCCTCTGCCTTTGGCTCAGGTCATGATCCCAGGGTCCTGGGATGGAGCCCCACATTGGGCTTCCTGGTCAGCGGGGAGCCTGCTTCTCCCTCGCCCTCTGCTGCTCCCCCTACTTGTGACCTCTCTCTCTCTCTGACAAAGAAATAAATAAAATCTTAAAAAAAAAAAAAAAAAAAACCAAACCCATTGATTCCTAAGCCACTTTAGACCAATTAAATGAAGATGTCTGGTGCCAGGGCCTGGGCACGTGCATTTTTAAATGAATTATTGTCACCAGCATTGGGCAGCCCTGGTTCAAATGATGGAACACAGGAAACCCAAACGACCCATAGCTGATCTATCATATCTGCATGGAAAGTATCCACAAATAAAATGATACAGTTCTCCCACTTCAACGAGAAGGTAACAGATACCATTACTCCAAGGCTTCCTGTGAGCTTGCTGACATTTTGGAAAAGATTTTCTTTCCCTTAGATAAGGAAAAAGGTGCTTTAAGGTAATGTTCCTGCTTTCAGTAACATAGTTGTGGAATAGAGCAAAAATACTTACTTCTTTGTTCTTTTTTAAAAGATATTATTTATTTAAGAGAGAGTGTGCATGAGTGGGGTGAGGGGGCGGGGCAGAGGGAGAAACAGACTCTTCGCTGAGCAGGGAGCCCGCTGACTCGGGGCTCAATCCCAGGACTCTGGGATTATGACCTGAGCCCAAGGCAGACACCTAACTGACTGAGCCACCCAGGCACCCCTACTTCTTTGTTTTGATATGTCGGTATCAATGCTTAACTCCTAAGTCCATTTCTTTATGGTGAACATTTCAGTGACTTAGAAATGCAACATCAAGGGTGCCTGGGTGGCTCCGTGGTTAAGGATCTGCCTTCTGCTCAGGTCATAATTCCAGAGTCCTGGGATCAAACCCCGCATTGGGCTGCCTGCTCAGTGGGGAACCTGCTTCTCCCTCTGCCCCTCCCTCTGCTTGTGTTCCCTCTCTTGCTGTGTCTCTCTCTGTCAAATAAATAAATAAAATCTAAAAAAAAAATAAAGAAATGCAACATCCTCCTCCTCATCACGGATTTATAGAGTACTGCATGGTATCAGTGTGGTAGACTGCAGTCTAAACGTGAGATCATTATAGTAATTTCCCTATAAATAAAAAGAGAGACATAAAATCCTATGGATGAATGATTTAAAAATAACTTCTAGGATAGTTAGTTTTGGTATAGATATAAACATTGTGATTTTTGATCAGCTGTTTATTTACTTCCTTTCCACTAACTTAGTGACAATGTGCAAGTGTTATGTTTCTTTTTTTTGTTATGAGGTTAGAGAAAGAAGCAGAAGTTCATGTGTTAGTTAGGATTCTCCCGAGAAACAGAACCATTAGAAAACAGACTGGGGGGCGCCTGGGTGGCTCAGTCGGTTAAGCCTCTGCCTTTGGCTCAGGTCGTGATCCCGGGGTCCTGGGTTTGAGCCCTGAGTCAGGCTCCCTGCTCACCCGGAAAGTCTGCTTCTCCCTTTCCCTCTGCCCCTAACCCCTGCTTGTCCTCTGTCTCTCTCTTACTCTCTTTCAAATAAATAAATAAATAAACAGATCTTATAAATAAATCAATAAATCAATAAATAAATCAGATAAACAGATAAACAGACAGAAGAGGAGTTGACTCATGTAGTAATGGACACTGGGAAGTGCCACCATCAGCCGTCAGGAAGCTGGAGAACCAGGAAAGCCAGGGGTGTAATTAGGTCCAAGTACAAACACATCAGAATTGGAGAGCAGGTGGTGTAAGTCCTGGTCTGAGTGTGAACACCGAAGACCCGATTGTGCTTATGTCCGAGAGCAGAAGGCGGGAGTCTGAGCTCAAGCAGACACAGAGAGAAAATGTCCTTCCTCTGCCTTTTTGTTCTCATCAGTCTCTCAACAGATTGGGTGATGTCCACCCATCTTGGTGAGAGCCATCTCCCATGCCCCTCCCTTCTGGGAACCTCGTGACAGATACACCCAGAAATAACATCTACCAGCTTTCTGGGTATGCCTTAGCCCAGTCACGTTGATGCATCAAGTTAACCGTCACAGTTCATTTATCATATTCCTAAACGGTCTGCCAGTAGCATGAAAAAGATCAGTTTTCCCTTAACTCGCCCAGTAGTCTTGCCTAAAATGAGTCTTTTCCAAAAGTCACCCAAGGAATTGACAAGGTAGGTGAGTCTAACAAACATAGAGAAAACAATTCCATCATGTAACAGTAGCACAAAGACCTCAAGTGGCAGATGGAGGTAAAAATTGAGATTAGGTAGGTGTTACCGGCTGAAAATAAAGGTTCAGAACTTAGGTTTCCCTCATATTACATTACTAAAACCTGCCTCAAATCCATGAATCTGAAGGAAGGCCACCGTACTCTCGTAACTAATGTTCAGGCTTGTGATGCTCTTTCAATTCCTTCATCATCTTATAACCCTCAGTTATATTCATGTTTGCTCCCCATGCGATCTCATTCAGCCCATGGGTTTGAATATATGACAATCGTCAAATCTTCATCTACCTGGAACATGAAGAGCTGACAAGCACAATGTCCCCTAACTGTAGGCAGCCACTGGCCCATGGAAGACCATATTACTGACCGTGGATTCCACGTGTAGTCCTCCTGCTTTCCCAGTAAGCCGGAATCCCCTCTCTTCTTCTGCATTTTACCTTCTAGTCTTTCTGACAGTGACCTGTTGTTTTACCAGGGATTAGAAACCCTTCATTCCCCGCATCAGCATTGAAACACTCCCATCTGTTCCTTATTATTCCCAAGAATAACATTCAGTGACTAAACCCTATTCTTCTCTGATTTCACACCCAGAAAAAAACCGAATTGCTTTTTGACTGATTCTTTCAAAGAATACTTCATTTCATATTGTTATAGAAGCCTTGGATCCTGAATTGTTGCTCAATTGAACATGTTGTCTCTGGCACTATTATTTTTACTTCATTATATTTTTTAACTAAATTTCAGGAACATAGAGTTGGATAAATTATAATTCCCAGCTCATCACGTTTTCCCCAGTGTTCCAAATATGGCCCATTCTACATGTTCAACTAGCTATTGAATTCGTTATTGTTCACAGCGTGATAGATACCAGCCAATCCCATTACTGGCAACAAAACCTAGGTCTTTTATAATCAACCGGTCCTCCTGCTTTGTCTACCATGACCCTGCAAGCTAGGTCAACCACTTCCTTTTCTTTTTAAAATATATTTATTGCATCCATACGCTCACTAATAAATACATTTTTTATTCTAGTCGTCGTTCACTTCCAGGCGAGGACATCCCGCCATATGCATTCTCTTGGCAGCTGTTTTCACTTCCTGTTCTATGACTATGGTTGATCTTAATACATCTCGGTAGCTGATTTAGTCAGACCTTCCTCTGTAGCCAAGAGAAAGAAGGTAAGAGAACATCCGCTCTGCTCTTACTTCAGGTATAGTTTTTCTGACCACCAGTGATGCTTAACCTTTCATACGTCCTTTAGGAATCTGTGTTTCCTCATCTGTCCAGGCCTAGTCAGAGCTTTTTCTTATTTTTCTCTTGATCTGTTTGTGTCCTGTTTTCCTACTGATTTGTAGGAATTCGTGCTCTAGTCTTCATTCTAACATATTGTCAGTTGCGTGTGCCATGAAAATGGTTTCTTCTACTCTGGAATGAGTCTCTTTTCTTTCTTTACGACGTTTCCAATGGACAATATGTCCTAATTTTAACATAACCGAATCAATCAATGTTTTGTTTTGGTGTTTAGCTACTGGATTCTGGGTTTTATTTAAGAAATCTTTCTCTAGTCCTGGGTTCCTCTTTGATCTGACTCCTGGTTTGTTCTCTCTTGTTAGATAACAGTTTGAGCCCTTCCTTCCTCACGTCCCTGGGCCTAATTCAGGTTTTCCCCGGGGGGCGGAGGGGAGGGTGGGACAAATCAGTATTGCCTCCTGAAGCTCTCAGCTTCACGGCGCTTCACCTGGGGCTGAACTTCAGGCCTAGTTCCGACTGTCTTGAATCTGGGGGCAAATGTTGGTGCTGCCTCCCAGCCCTTGGCTGCCCCTCGTAGGTAGCGGTAACCCGGCTTGCCGCATTCAGTCAGCCAGATTGCATGCTGGGAAGCGGAGAGCCGAGCGCAGTGGGAAGAACTTCCGTGTGTTTCAGATCACTGGTTGATGGAGGCCGGGATGAGGGCAGGAGGTTGATGCAGGCACGAGAAAACTGTCGACAGTGACAGAAATACTCTGTATCACAACTGTATTGCCGGTTACACAACTGCATGCTTTCAGAGTCATCGATTGTCCCTTTAAAATTTGTGAATTTTGTTTTATGTCCCACTTACTTCTATTCTATGTATATTTACCTGAAAGTTGACTAAAAAAGAGTTCAATAAGAAAAAAACCGTATAATTCAACTCCCCACAAGGTAATGTAGCAAACAAACACTGAGTCTTAAAGATGTTTAAAATCAGGTCGAGCGTTTGAGCAGGTATCAAAAATGACTCTGGTGCTCCCACCTGCTGTGTGAGTTCTTTCTGGATAATAGTCTAGGTCAAAATGCTTGTCTTGAATACTTTGGGGAAGCAGATGGCAGTTGCCCTGGACGTTTTCCTCTGTCATCATTTGTATATCGCCAGTATCACTTCTGTCTCATAAGCTGTTTTGAGAAATCATTTTGGAAAGTGGACTTGGTTTTCATGTTCAGAAACTAACGTCTACTTCAGAAGCCACCAAAAAATCATTCTTACCTTTCCTTTAATGGCAACAGACTTCTAAACAGGATGATTGCTCAGATGGGTGGTTCTCCACAGGGAGCAGTTTTGTCACCACCAGCCCTCAGGGGACACATGGTTCTATTTGGAGATATAACAGACTGTTGGGGTCAGTGGGATGCTGCTGCCTTCCAGGGGTGGAAGCCGGTTAAGCTCCCCCTGGCACAGGGTAGCTCCCCACTGCAAATCACCAGCCCAAGTGTCAGTAGTACCGGGGCGGAGAAACCCTGGTATAAAGTTTATACTAAATAAAAGGGGGGCGTCTGGGTGGCTCAGTTGGTTAAGCCTCTGCCTTCGGCTCAGGTCATGATCCTGAGGTCTTGGGATCGAGCCCCGCATCGGGTTCTCTGCTCAGCGGGGAGCCTGCTTTCCCCTCTGTCCTTAACCCTGCTCATGCTCGCTCTCTCTCTGTCTCTCAAATAAAGAAATAAAATCTTTTTTAAAAATTAAAAAAAAAAATAGGGACGCCTGGGTGGCTCAGTTGGTTGAGCAACTGCCTGTGGCTCGGGTCATGATCCCGGAGTCTTGGGATCGAGTCCCGCATCGGGCCCCTTGCTCCGCAGGGAGCCTGCTCCTCTCTCTGCCTCTGCCTGCCTCTCTGCCTGCTTGTGTTCTCTCTCTGTTAAATGAAGAGATGAAATCTTAAAAAAAAAAAAAAAAGAGTAGTTAAAAGCCAAAACAAAACTTATAAATTCACTCGTTAATACTGTAAATGCTCTACCTTGCCTAGTTTGAGGACTCGTCCCTTACTGAGGACTGTACCTAGTCCTTTTGAAATACTATCTTAAAATAATCTGGGGAGTTGGTTTCTACTGAGGTCTCTATTTTACAAGAGGCAGATCTAGAGATGTAAAGAAGCAAAGGAATCTGTGTAGGAGACACATTCCTTGGGGCACGTCGGTGGCTCAGTCCTGTAAACGCCTGAGTCTTGGTTTCTGCTCAGGTCGTGATCTCAGGGTGCTGAGATTGAGCCCCGGTTCGGCTCTGTGGCGAGTTCCGTGCTCAGCGTAGAGTCTGTTTGAGATTCTCTCCCCTTGCCCCTCCGGCTCATTCTCTGTTTCTCTCTCAAATAAATAAGTCTTAAAAAAAAAAGGGAGATACATCCCTTATTTCTGCAACTAAGATTTCCATACTGGGTTGATTCCAAACTGATCCTCTGCACCCATTCTAGTCTTCAAACATTATTTCCATAATCCCTTCCCATCCGAGTAGGCAATTATGGTAGTCCTAACTGAAAAAAACTTTCCAGACATAATTATAATTTCACTTGACTTTTTGGGTGGGAGCTGGATAAGACCTCTAGCTAGGGGAGAAAGTCTTCGATAGTAAATTAATAATAAAAGTGTGCACGTAGTGCTTAGAAAACAGGAAAGGACTTATTTCTTTTCATTTCTCCCTTGGTGCACATTGCCAGGAATCAGTCATTCACGTAGCAATGCCCTGCTAATGTGAAGGGGTAGGCAGCTCTCCACTTAGCCTCTCGTCGCGGTTCACTGGCCTAGGATGTGTCAGGGACGCGGTACCTGTAAGCCTGTGATTGCTCGCAACTGCACAATTTTCCTAGCACTGTCCCCACGTGACGGATCTCAAGATGTTGAAAATAAATTTCGCACAGATGAATGCTGGTCGACGATCCTCATCCAGAATGGTAGCTTCTAATTATTTGCAGAACACAAAGAAACGGTTTGAACACATGTCTTTTCCTGCACTCAAGTTCTTTTTTGAGCAGAGAAGTTGTTAAAATGTCAGAGGAGTTTCTCTACATGGTACAATATGCAGAAGGACCGTAGGAAAACTGTTGTCGCTTGGAATCCCACTGAAGCACCAGGACAATTCCACTTACCGTCTTTGAAACCTACCTGTTGTCTGTGTCCCAGGGAAACACAGATCCCTGAGGAAACAGAGCACAGGGAACCCCTGGCCGTGGCATTCCTTCTCTGGAATTCCAAGCCAACATTTTGGGTGAAAGGGAGAGTGAGTGTGTGAACAGAGGGTTGGGCATTACGAGTACAGAAGCACTCGGATGGAGAAGAGGAGGGAAGGGAAGGACCTTTGATTTCTGACTCGATGAAATGCCCAGAATTCAAGAGGGGAGAATATTCTCCAGCTGGAGCCACTTAGCCGCTGTTGAAAATCCCGCAAATAAAGCCAAACTTTGTTTTGGTTTTTGTTCTGTTTTGGTCCTGCAGGATACTTTTTTCCCTCCCGAGTCCCTGTGGGTTCGGAAGAGGAATATGTGCTCATGTCCCCGTCCGTTCACACGTGAACAGTCCTGTGATGTCAGAGCCTCACGGTGCTTCCTTCTCGTTCTTCAATGTGTTTCTCTTAGTCTCTTGACTCCAGGTTCATCTCGTATAAAGTGGCCATTTGCACTTGAAAGGATGTTCGTTGAGAGGCTCTTCTCCCCCCCAACCCTGTCGTAGATAACACCTGTCACCTTTTCGTGTATTAGTTTCCCCTGGTGCTGAATTTTATTCATACAGTCTCATAGTTTGGTGACTCTTAAGCAGCAAGCGATGTATAAGCTGCAAAGGTTCTGAACAAAACGTTCTTTGAATAAAACACCCACAGTTGGCCCTTGTCATTCGCTGTTGTAGTGAATAGGTTGAAAAGTGACTAAAAGGGGCACCAGGGTGGCTTAGTTGGCGAAGCATCTGCCGTCAGCTCAGGTTCTGATCCTGGGGTCAGGCTCTCTGCTCAGTGGGGAGTCTGCTTCTCCCTTTCCCTCTGACCTCCCCCTCGCCCCTCTCATGCTCTCTCTCTCAAGTAAATAAATAAAAAAATTTTTAAAAAGTGTTTAAAAGTTAAGAAAAAATTCAAGACTGCTATGCTCCTTTCTATAATTTAGTTTAGTGTGATTGCATTTACACAGGAAAGCATTTCTGTGCTTAAATACACGCTGACATAAATCTGGTTAGTCTTTATTGAGAACACTGCATGATCGTCCTAGTCGGATTCATGCTTTAGAGCTGACAATTTAGTCCTAAAATTAGGTTATCACAGATGGACTCTGTGGCCGCACTTTACTAAAGTGGCCAGCATGTGGCGCTGTTTCCTGTTAAACGCTGCCTTTGTAAATTCTCAAAGCTCTCCAAATCTATGGTGTTTACAGTGGCTCCAGGTAAATTTCAACGGGCTCGAAACATCAAAGAAGAAAAAAGCCCACTTAAGTCTTTAAACAGAATAGAATTTCGGTATTTCCAAAGAGCACCTGTAGATTTCTTTGCACGTTTAGGAATGAACAGAATAAAAGTAGGATTGTTTATTAGAACTTCCTTTTAAGAAAGCTTTAAAAAGTATGATTTCACAAAATTTTAAATGTGAATTTCATTGAAAAATTCCTTATTTCACATGAAAACTAGGCCAGTCAGAAGCGGGAAATGAGGTTTTTTAAACTTATTTAAGTTTCAGTAAAAATTATATAATTTCAATTTATTTTAATGTGCTTATGATTCTCAAAATATATGTTGGGGGCAAACCAGTGATATTGTGGTCATGTCAAGAACTGGAAATACACAAATTATTTTTTTATATTTCAAGTGGTTTCCTGCAGTTGACTATTACGTAGCACTTATTTTATGGCTCTATGTCTTGGGTTTCCAAAACCTAATGTTCCTGGCATCAGTAAGACATTAAAATCAACAGGGCGCATTAAACGTGCTAAAGAAAAATTTCTGGTGGTAGGTGCTGGGAGGGAAAAAGCATTCACAGTTGAATCTCACAATCACCATACAATGGATCCTTGGAACATGAAACATGCATATTGATACATTTTATTTTTTAGTAGTTCTTTTAATTTTAGTAATTATTGCAGTAACAGATTAAAACTGTAGTGATGGCTTCATCTACGCTAAGCATGCATAACAAGTGCCAAATTTAATACTAATTGAGAGATTGCTGGTGGCTTTGGGGGAGGAGAGGCGAAAGGGCAGGGAGACAAGCTCATGAAAAGAAGGAATAGCTTGAAATGTTATTTGGCTATCCTTTGTGTATTTTGTCCAGAAAAAATTTTAATTTCATTAAACTATTCTTCAGCGCACAAAAGTGATAGAAGTTTTCTGGTGCTTCCTAGTAAAATCTTTTTTTTTTTCTAGTAAAATCTTCATATATAGCAAGGCAATTAAAATTGATATCTTTAAGCCTGTAAATGGGGCAACTGAATTTTTATAATCTCACTGCAGAGGAAAATGTGTCGTATGCTTACCTTATCCCCAAATAGGATAACTACAGTACACAATGATTAAAGAAAAAAAAAAGCAGGTGATTGCAAATGAATGTGAGTGTCCTTTTCTATAAAGCACAGTATATTCAATGGCTCGATTGCATAAAGTTATCCTTTTCATTTGTAGAATGATGAAATTGGCTGTCAGGGACCAGTGCAGTCAGCAGTCCCGGAGAGGTACACCCCATTCGTGCCTGAAATCATATGACAAAAGATGGAAATCTGATATATATCCATTCAGTTGTTAACTGCTTCCCACACTCCCCATTTCACTACTTTTTCCTTGTAAGAGCTCTTGCTAGTCCCTGATCTTGCAATTCGAAGCTAAGCAAAGGGATAAAATCTGGAGGAGAAGGAAAGCACAGTTAAAAAAGAATCTCAAAGAGGCTTCTTACCAAAATTCTCAGAACTTAGCCTGCAAATGTAGCTGTGAGAAAGGGTCAAGGCTCTAGCTGGGGGATATTTCTTGGTTTTCTCACATTTTCCTTTCCAGACATCAACTGCAGTTTCTGAGACGAGGTGCATGTTAATACATCATCAAATGAAGGCAGTTAAACTCATGCGAGTTCCCTCCCCTCATTTCATCATCCCCTGTAACCAATGACCGGGGGACCTCATGAATGCCCTCAAATTTAAGAATTGGTCTTTCCAATTTTAGAGTGAGTTCTCAATTTGCTTTTCCAAGGGGGGGTGTATCAGAAAAAGATTACACTTGTTTCCTTCATAGTTTATTCTTATCAAGTGCAGCTGGGAAGCCTTTGAAAAGAGAAGCTGCTAGTCTGAAAAAATGAGCCTAACACTATGTTGTTAGGCTGGAAGGTACTGGAAAAAGTATAGCAACGTGATTATTAAGAAATAGTATGGTATGTCCAATCCATATCAACATGTAGAACTAAAACATTACTTTAAACTACCAAAAAAGCCATAAATGCTATTGAAATCCATTTTTAGTGGGTTGTTTTCTGAGCCAATTATCTGTCAAACCTGTCTCTGGTCCACTGGCTCTAGGAACACCAGGTGTTGCTTAAAAGTTGGAATTCCAGTGCCCTACCCACATGCGCTGAGCTGGAGTCTCTGAACGTGGATTTCTGGAGTATACCTTTAGCAAGCTTCTCAGGGGGTTCTTACTCTCTGCTAAAAAAAGGGGGGGAGGGAGGGAGGAAGGATGGAAGGAAGGGAAGGGAAGGAAAGAAGAAGAAACGCATATCCTAAATAAATCGCAAGGAAGAATATAGCTAGTCTTGGATAAGGGCCTTGTTTTGTGTGCTTCTTCTAGAACCTGACCAAGATGGGCCACACACTTGGGTCTTTGTTCACACAGATAGAACCAAGAGTCAGTTAAGGACAGTTTCCCACTGTCCTTGCTGGATGGGTGTTTTGTCAAAGTGAAGTCAATATAAGGTTCATTTCTTCTCCAGACAAATTCAGACTGTGGGGTCCAAGTTGACCTTGAGCAAAGACTTGCTAAGCTCTTTCTTACCAATGTCCCTGGACAATTTTCACCCATCCATTTATCATCCATCATTCCTACTATACGTTACAGTTCTCCTCCCAGGTGGTGGATTTTCATGAACTTAGAGATGTTCATGCACTTAACCAGTCCTGTCAAAAGTTAGCTTCCATGAGCCAACTTGTAGGGTGAACTTCAGGATACATTGGGCACGTAGAAGCAGAATAAAAAACTTAGATTTCAACTGTTATTCTGACTTTACCAAAATGTTTTCCTTTTACAAGTTACTTTAAACTAAAATTAAAATAAATACCATAAAAAAGGCCAGCATAGTCACGGGAGATGTCTGTGATAATTCTAAAACAAGAAAGCAATATAACCGCAAGTCTAATTTCACCATATGCATAAGGTGGCCCTATATGTTTAATCTCAAGCTTTCTGTTCAACGGACTAGATGTTCTCTTTTGTGGTTTGTTATAAAATGCATTTATTCATGGAAATGAATATGCTATGGAACCCATAAAAAAACCACAGTAATCCTTTTGAACATTTAAAAGTTGTTTTTAAAAGCTCAGCATGCTTGTCCCTATGATTTCACCTTCTAGAATATAAATTTCATGATATGACATGCAAAGTTATAAATCAAAGATGCCATACGAAAATGTAGGCATGCATAATATCCTTGCTTTCACCAAGACCAGGTATTTGCTTACCTTTAAAAGTTAAATGCAATGGGGGCGCCTGGGTGGCTCAGTTGGTTGAGCAACTGCCTTCGGCTCAGGTCATGATCCCGGAGTCCCGGGATCGAGTCCCATATCAGACTCCTGGCTCTGCGGGAAGTCTGCTTCTCCCTCTGACTTTCTCCCCTCTCATTCTCACTCTCTCGCTCTCTAATAAATAAATAAATAAATCTTAAAAAAAAAAAAAGTTAAATGCAATGGAAGCCTCTGCTATAACTTTTGGACACGTTTTTAGTAATTCCCACTGTAAGTGCTAGCATTTCTAAGACAGTTTCTCTATTCAGATGTCCCTCCTCCATTCAGTGCTATGAGGCTGTCGACACCTACCAGCTTGGGGTCAGCGTCGTTAGTTAGCTTCTTTGCTCTAGTCATTATTAAGTGTTTAACAGACTTTTTTTTTTTTAAGATTTTTATTTATTTGACAGAGAGAGACAGTGAGAGAGGGAACACAAGCAGGGGGAGTGGGAAAGGGAGAAGCAGGCTTCTTGCTGAGCAGGGAGCCCCATGTGGAACTTGATTCCAGGATCCTGGGATCATGACCTGAGCCAAAGGCAGAGGCTTAATGACTGAGCCACCCAGGTGCCCCGTGTTTAACAGATTTTAAAAAGATTTCCATGAACGATTGTGAGCCTAAAGTTTTTATGTTTCCCGCTCAAGGGCAGTATTGTGTTGCTAGAACCTACACATAGGGCTGTCTGTGTAACTGAAACCTCGTTCAGAATTAAAACCAAGATGCCATCAGAAGAACCTTAAACCAAGTGTGATCCTTCTAGGATGGGGCTCTGGACGACCGTGCAGGCTGCACACCCCTGAAGCCAGTTCTCCCGACAGACCCTTTTGAATGAGACCACTCTGGTTTTTAAAAATTCATTGAGTAACACTCTAAGCAGTGCGTTCCATTTGGCCTCGCTGTGTGAAGACGTATACACAGAAGATGCTATACTTGAAAAAGAATCATGAGTGTAACAGGATAAGTGTAGATGACTGTCCCTATCATGTCACAGGAAGAGCTCAGAATCCCAGGGTGGGAAATGCGCCGAAGAAGGGGGTGGAGACAGGCTGGAGACTGGAAAGAGCATAAGCTTTATGGGAAGAGGAATCCCACCCTGTGAGGATTGTTGGGGCCGGTTAAGTGCAAGGAGGCCTGTGCTGTGCTCAGTCCTGTGCTTACGCAAGTGCCATTCAGTAGGAGAATGTGGGGAGGTCTGGGCCTGGGTGAATCCATCGGGTGGTCTGCACCCGAGTATGCGTGGGCATGGGCCTTTTACTCAGTGTGTCACATGCATATCCCGCGCCTCAAGCACATTCTTCACGATCCCAGCTCTCTCCAGGGCTGCCCTCCTCCTTGCTCGCACTGCCCGGTGGCCCTCAGGGAAGCAGAAAGGTTGTCACAGGTGGTGTGTTATAAATGCTGCCCCAGATCTTTCCGGGGCTCGGCCCTCTCTAGGGACCGAGGGCACCTGTGGGAGAGAGCCTGGGGAAAGACTGCAAGTGACGGTGGGGCTGGGGCTGAATCTAGAGTCGCGGGGGACACCTGCAAGGGGAAGAGTTTGGGAAAGATTTCGGTTTGGAGGCACTCCCCTTGGGAGAGAGTAGTCCTTCCCAGAAAAACAGCCGCCCGAGGAAGCTAGTGCGTGTCTGTTTAACAAAGGGCACTTGCTCTGTACTCAGATGGGTTTCCAGGTTATAATAAGGAAAGAAGGGAGGAGGAATGAAGGAAGGAATGCGGGAGGGAGTGGAGGGGGGAAATGTTAGGGCAAATGTCCTTGCCTGCCTTCTGACTCCTTACATCCATACCAGTTGTTACTTAGCTTTTCCCATTGCTTGGAAATAAAAGGAAATTCAAATATGCGAAAGCATGAGCGAAGCTTTGAAACTGGGGAGGAAGGCTACAAACTGGGGAGGAAGGCTACAACTTTGAGGCGCCGAGTCCTTCCTTACGCAGGTAGGACGTCCTCGGGGGTCCCGAGGCCCTCCTTTCCAAGGGGGCACCTCCATCCCAAGCCCGGGCTCACTCACACCTGACGTTTACCTGGATGGTGCTGTTGGTGGGGAGAATGCGGAATGATGGGGAGCCCGCGTGGGAGACCGACCACCCAGAGTGGGGCGCATAGGGAAGACCGGGTCGGCGCCGCCCTGCCTTTGAGCGCTGGGGCTCGCCGCCCCTTAGACCTGCCCACGGCCCTCCGCCCGGCCCCCCTGTCACTCACTTTCCTCCCAGCCAATGGCGCTGCAGCCTGTCACCCTCATCCCACCCCTCGAGGCAGAGCCGGGAGAAGGTTGGCGGGGAGGGCGCGGGGCTGGAGTTGAATGATTGAACTTTCCAGCAGAGTTGAGGCGGCCGCGAGGTTCCCGGCAGTGCGGCCCCGGCGCGGAGCTGGGAGCCTCGGCCAGCGCCCGGCGCCCGCGCTCCCGACCCGCAGCCATGGTGCCCGGGGCGCCCGGCGCGGCCCTGACCCTCTGCCTCTGGCTGGCGGCCTCCGGGGACTGCCTGGCTGGCGCCCCCGGCGCAGCGGCTTCTCGGCGGCTGGACGAGTCCCTGTCGGCCGTGAGCGTCCAGCGCGCCCGCTGCTCCTCCAGGTGCCTCAGCCTGCAGATCACGCGCATCTCCGCCTTCTTCCAGCACTTCCAGGTAGGGGAACCGCCGCCCGCCCGGGGGCCGCCCTGGCGCTGCGGACCGTGGCGGGGGGCGCACGCGGCGCCTGCCTCCCGGCCTCGGCGCCCAAACTTCTCGCCGGGCTCGGCCGGCAGATCCCGCTCTCCTTCGGCGTGGATCTTAACCATCAAGGTGGTCGAACCCTCCTTTCCAGCCGCCTCCTTGCTCCTGAAAGGAAAAAGAAACGTGCAGCATTTCCCCCCAACTCCCCTCTTTCCCAGCGGAAAACACAAGGCGCTTTCTGTGGGGAGGGAGAGCCTCTTTGCAGATTCGGAGGGTGGGTGGGTGCACGTTAGTTTCCCAAGACTTCCGCGCTCGGGACTGCGGGCTGGTGGCGAGTCCCGCAAACTCCCGGGCCCTCGGTGCCGCCAGCACTGTGAGCGAGGCCCGGAAGCGCGCCCAGCTGCGCCCGGGGACCCGCGCGACCCGCCCAGCCCCGCAGGTGCCCGCGGGTTAACGCTTCTGTCTCTACTGAGCGGTGCTTTCACATTCGGCGGGCGCGGAGCTCGCAGCCCACCCTGGGAGCCCCGGGGGCTCCAAGTCGTGTGTTCCAGAATGTGTGTGTTGGGAAGGGTAGTGGGGGTCGTAGCTGTGCGCGCCCCAAATCGGAGCCCCGGAGCTTCTACGTCTAGTCAGTGTATAATGTGGAGAGTAAGGGAAGAGACATAGGGGATACGGGACTTAGAGGGCCGCGTTTGGATGCTCCGAGAGGAGTCCCGTGGTCTGTGTCTTACCCCACCCCTCTTAGGGCCTTCCAGCTTGAGTGTGGAAGAGCGTGTGTGTGAATGAGTGTAAATGTTGGAGGTTCAGGGGGATGCACGCTTGGCGCCTGTGGATTGCCGGGACCCTTGGGAGGAGCGACAGCGGCGAGGGTCCCCGCGGGTCTTGCGTGGGAACCCGGGATGCTGGGGGCGCATTCGCGCCGCCTGCGGACTCTGCGGGGGCGCGTCCGCTGGCCTTTCCCAGCCGATCCGAGTGCGCGCAGTCTGAGATCATTCACGCAGACTCCTTATTTCTCTCGAGTGCTCTCGTTCTCCCCTTGGCCTTCTCGCTTCTATCCTTAGCGGCTCACCTGTTCCAAGACTCTTAGGCTCCTTGTTGCCGCAGGGAAAACTGCGGAGGCCAGAAGGAGACCCGGGACTCTTCGGCAGGTTTTTGATCTTAGGAAATAAACCGGGCAGGGTAAGGGGGGCTTTCAAAGGGGCCCTGGGTATTCAGCTGTGAGAGTAGGCGGTTGTGATGACCGTGGACTTTGGGACGAGCCTCTGTAGCCTTCGGGGTGTTCATCCTGGCCTGAGGCCTAATGAAAGCTGGCGCCCAGGGGCACAAGCACTCACGGTTGGGATCTTAAGAGACTGCACCAGGGCGCGAAGTTTGCGTGTACGGGAGTGCGCGTTCTCAACGAAGCAACCTGTAGTGGGTCTCAGAGAAACAGAGAAACTGGCACAGTCTGCGTCGCTCTTGATTTGGGGAAAGGGAAACCCGAGTGCTCGCGTCCTGCGTTGAAATTACGCGGACATCCTGGAGAGGACGCGTCCCCAGCCCCCCGGCTTCAAATCCCCCCTGCCCAGCCCTCTCCGAGAAGATGCTGCACTATCGTTTCATCAACAGCAGAAAACACAACAGACCGACCCGTTCCTGGAGAGAAAGAGTATCTCTTTTCTTTCCTTTTCTTTCCTTCTTTCCTTTTCTTTCCTTCTTTCCTTCTTTCCTTCTTTCTTATTGAATTGTCAGTTGCTGTAATTTATTTGTTTTACAGTTTAAGCGGCTAAAGAAGCAGTTTAGATCAAGCCAATTTCCATGAAAGGCTTTTCTTGTGGTCTCCTGGCATGATTTCTCTTCGGAAGAAAAACTGCTGACAGAATACACATTGCCAGACAATCCTGATTACATTTTAATTAGCTGGGGTGGGAAAAGCAGCAAATTACGGTTCGGACTTAATAACTGCTGTTTTTGCCATCAATTGCCAAGCCATTTGTGGAGAGCTAACCCTAACCTGGTAATGCCTATCTGATGTACCTAAATTGCAGGGACTATGTTTTCTTAAGATTTGAAAAGGCAGCAACACACTTGTAAGCCCTCAAGCGTCCCTGTCCCTCCCCCTTGTTAAGTAATTGGTGATGATGGAGGAGTCAGCAGCTGCCAACTCCTTGCAGGGCACGTGGTATTTACGAAGAGCAGGAAAGGCAGGGCGAGACAGAGCTTGTGGGTGAGCCCCTTCTCTCAGGGTCACCCCACCCCCGTGTGCAAAGAAGCCCAGGAGAAGGCTGTTTCTGGAGCAGGTGGCCATTTTCGACTTCTCTCCCACAGTACTCGGCATCTTTTAAGGATGGAGGAAGGCCTGTCTCCATCCTTAAGGCCGGCCTAGCGTGTGGACTCTTAGATGTGACAGCGGCCACGGCTCAGCTGTGGAGACCCCAACCTGGGTGATCACGGTGTAGACAGAGACTCGGAGCTGCCCTGGGGGGCAGTGCCCCAGAGTGGCCCGCGGCCTGCAGGGGCGGCTGGGACTGCACGGTCTCTGCCCCAGCTGCACGCGTTTGCCAGCCGCGTGGCCCTGCAGTAGCGATGCTGCTCACCTGGACCCTTTGCTTCTGCCGTCCGGGTGGGCTTCACCTGTCGGCCGTGCGGCCCTCAACCAGGCCTGAACGCCCAGGGGACTCACTGCCGATGCGTGGGGATGGGGACGGGGGCCTCCTGAATTTCTGGCACAGCCCCTGACATGGGGGAGTTCAGGATTTCATCACGGATGGGTGAACTGCTTCACGTCCCTGCTCAGTGCTGGCCCCATTCATGGAAAGAAACACACAAGTCGGTGCCTCACAGGGTGTCTGTTCCCAGCCCCGGGTGCAAGGCGCTGGCCATATTGCGGCTTCAGGTTAGCACCTACCGTATGCACAACATCGTAGAAATCCCACTCACCGAGGTGGTTGGGAAGGACATCCTTCTGTCCACGAACGAACAGGAGATCTGGGCTGTGGGGTCTAGCGCAGGGACGTGAGCTTTGGAATGAGGCCGGTCTGCTGGGCCTCAGCTTTGCCGCTGTGCAGATGGGTCACTTGGGCCGATCACCTTCCTGAACTTCCAGCCTCTCGTGGGTCCCATGGGGCCAAGCACCTGCCCAGCTTGGCGGAGGTCCTAGCCGGTGTCGGGGATACTGGCAGTGATGGTGGCAGGGGAGCTGACCCTAACCAGGAGATCAATAAGTCCCGGACTCTGTTCTAGGTGCCCTAGAAGTCCTAGTTCATGCGACCCCCACGGCAGCTCCAGAAGGAGAGCACTGTTTATCTCCTGGCTGACGAGCAAACACAGGTGCTGAGAAGGCAGGTTACTCACAGCTAATATGGTGCAGCTGGGCTCCGAACGAGGGGGCCCATCAGTTTTTGGTTTTGTTCTTATTAGGATTGCATTGGTTACGTGGTTAATTTCCTTCAAGAATGACTACCTAATTTTCGGGACTCAGTGCAAAATGAAAACATACGGTCCAGTATTTTAAATAGCAAGAAAGAAGAGGGTTGTTAAAGAAACTAAAATATAAAATGCTTTTCCTTCTTCGGTAGCACTTGCAGTGTGTCCGTCCTAGTTTTCAGATTTGCTGTTCAGTGCTGTTCTCAGTAAAGAAAAATTTAAAAATTCAATTATGAGTGTGGATTTTACCCTTCATCTTTATATTATTTGGTGCCAACGTTACGTGCGAACATTGGAGCATTTCGCTGGTATGCAGACTGCCCGGAAATTTCTATTTCCTGGTCTGGAGGGTGCCTTGAGATGGCTGCGGGAACAAGCGAGACCCAGGAAGGTGGGAAGGGGAAGAGAGGGCCCCTTCCCCCGAGGTGCAGACGGTGTGGCGTGCCCCGTCCACAAGACGGTCTCCTTCCCAGGAGCCTGTGCTCTCCCAGGTGCGTGCGTGCTCGTTCAGACAGAAGATGTGCTGGGGACCCTCTTCTGCAAGCTTCTAGACCAATGCCTTGCACGTTGTTCTGGATGTTGTCTGTGTCCTGGAGCACTCTGCCTCACGCATGCATCAGACCCTCCTTGGACCCTTGTCCAGGTCCCTGCAGGGGCCGGAGTATGACAGTCATTTAGGGCAAGGAGTGGGAAGGGAGAGGCTGGTGGAGACAGGGGTGCTAGGGACAGGGGAGTGGGGAACTGAGAACCTTTCCTGAGGAGGGGCAGGAGCAGTGGGAGGCAGGGCCACGTGTGGTCCGCGGCTCCAAGCCTCCAGAACAAGTTCTAGTATCCGTCAGACTGCCCACGGGACTCACCAACTCAGGGTACAGGCTTGGAGATTTCAGTAGCCTGACCACCGAGCATTGGTACTCCTGAGCATGGGCCACATGTACGGGTCCTATGTCCATGAAGCACCCTGGTGTAGATTTTTGTACCTCAAGGGTGCAGAACCCTTGGGAGGGCGTAACCCCCACTTGCCGTGGGGGTTCCTGATAGGGTTTTCCCACGGTGTTCAAGCTTACGATGCTGACCAGCGTTCACCTGGGAATAACCTCTACCCTTGTGTTTTCAGCTTTACTCGGATATTAAGAGGGAAAGGAGGAACGTTGAAATAAACTCTTTCTCAGCGAATCTCACTTCAGAGTGACTCCCTTTCTTATGCTAGTGGGGATATGCCTTAGCAGAGAGCACTCTTGTCTCAAACAGGCTCCGAGCCTTCGAGATAGAGTCCTCGTGCTAAGTATCAGGGACCCTGGAGCCTGTCCTTTCTGTGCCTGTGTTTTCTCCAAGGAGGCTCAAGAGAATAGGACCTGAGAACAAGTCGTGGCCCATGTACAACAGAGGAGCGTCTGCTTTTTTGCCAGAATTTGGCACCGCTGGGGGAGAAAGTGGATCTTTTTGTTGGAAGACGAGGAGCAGGTTGCTGGCAGCTTGGGCCCCATGGGTCTAGAATTTTATTAGTGGTAAGAGATTCTTATTTAATGGGACATTATTCACCCTATCAAGTACCACTGATAGATGTGCTTAGGTAGCTGATGAGAGAGATCAGAGGCTTTTCTAGCAGTCATTGCAAGCTGTTTGTTTTGGGAAAAGGGAGAACTACGCTGGCCATCAGCGCCTTCTACTTCGAGGACCAGCCTATCCTCCCAGAAAAAGTAAAACAGTTACCGCGTCAAAAACCCTTAGTAGCTGCAAATCAGCCGTAGGCCCGGAAACTTTTGGAGGAGCACTTTTGTGGGGAGTTCACCCTGCAGTGAGATTGGTTACTCGCCACGATGGCCAGGCTTTTAGAGAGTCCCTGGAATAGGGTCATCCTCAGCTACGGCATTTATATTTCCTGGTCTGGGTTCCCTGGATCTCTGGCTGTATTTCTAAGAATTTCTGAATTTAACCAAAATTAAACATTTGGAATTCATGGCAAATTTTTGTGTTTTTAATGTAGTGGTTCTCCTTGAATGTGATTTAAAAGTCTATCTTATTGTGACTATTACAGAACATTTTAAGAACACGTTAAAGGGGCGCCTGGGTGGCTCAGTCATTAAGCATCTGCCTATAGCTCAGGTCATCATCCCAGGGTCCTGGGATCGAGCCCTGCATCGGGCTCCCTGCTCTGCAGGAAGCCTGTCTCTTCCTCTCCCACTCCCCCTACCTGTATTCCCTCTCTCACTCTGTCTCTGTCAAATAAATCTTAAAAAAAATTAAAAAGCACTTATTGTTCATTTCTTTCTGCACTGTATCATTAAGAAGAAATTATATATATATTTCTACACATATTTATATTGTATATATTCATATACATCTGTATGTATTTACAGTGATATCCTATACGCATGTATGTGTGTTTGAGGGTCTAATTTAAAGAGTTAAGTTAGTGTTGTGTAGATTAAGTTTTTAAGGTTATTTCTTTGAAACGACTGCACTGTATAACCTATCCTCATGTGTGTCTGCAAATGGATATAAAACTGTAGGGTTAGGGAGCACCCGGCTGGCTCAGTGGGTGGAGCTTGTGACTCTTGATCTCGGGGTCCTGAGTTCGAGCCCCACATTGGGTACAGAGATTACTTAAAAATGAAAAAAAAAAAATCCTTTAAAAAACAAAACTGTAGAGTTAGATAAGATTATGAAGGGGTTAGTGGGCTTTGCTCGTATTAATTCGGGCACAGAGAGGTTCCTTGGCATAACTTGGCAATGCTTTACAGAATTGCACACAATTTTGAGGGTGGGGGCTTGGACAACAATCCATGTAGCCTATTGATATTATCAGAATACATTTTATATACGAAAAACAGGGCCAGGAAACTTGCAAATGCTCCCATCGCAGTGCCTTTGTGCAACTTACTGCACTAGTTAGCCTTTAGAAGACTGGTCTGAGCTCACAGACCTTTGGAGTTCCAGCTTCGGCTGCCTTGCACGCTTCTGTTTTATGTACTCTGGACCCTGTAGTGTGGAAGTATGTAGTCTATCAACATATGGCATTTATTAAGTATAACCTAGTTTTTCCTCTTTTCATTAATCAAAGATACCCCTAACTCTTTCAAGCTCCCCATCAGCCAGGGGTCGCCTGCATGACCAAGCAGACCGATAAAGCCGTCTTCCTGACCTTTTAGTTACCTGGGGACCGTCATCTTAGGAAAATGTGGAATTTCTTTTGGATTCTCTGAAATAGTGAAAATAGGTCAGAGACACCTATTCCTTCTCAGTAGATGCTGTTGGTGACCTTCTGTCCGTCGCCTCTTTAACCCCCAGCTCCTGTATCAGCTGCTAATGGCTTACAGCTGCTCCCCTTAGACACTAACCTTCTGCTGATGGGCGCCATCTTGCCGGCAAAGCAGTGTGTCCTTCTCCCTTGAAGAGGGTGAATCTTGCCACTGGCTTCCTGCTGGAGGCCATAGGGGGATAATTCTTTGGTGCAATCTGTGCTCCCCCCTCAGGGGACCAAACTTCTGCAGGTTTTCAACTGAGATCCCTTCCCTGCTTAGCTCCTTCTCCTGCTTTCTTCTCTGTTTCCACTGAGGGCTTCTCCCACGATCTCACGTATGCAGGAAGCCCCTTTTCAGCCTCTGCCTCTAGGAAACCCAGTCTCCGATACCTGCCGTAAGAGATACCTGATCTAACTCAACACCGTTGTTCACATTGGACAACTGGATGCTTTTAGAAATGACTCATTCAGGCACATACAGATGGTAGGTAGAAGCAGAGAAAGAGAACCAGCTTTCAGAAATCTCAGTTCAGATGTTTCCCCACTATCCCTTTAAAAAAATCCTGAGACTTTATACAAATTAAAAGAACTTTCTAAATGAAGAAGCACTTAGAGTCAGAACATTTTCTGTTATCTGGATTTAGTTTGTATCTCCTGATGATTTCAGTAAAAAAGATTTCAGGTCTTGAGCTCGACATATAAGTTGCCCATGTGAAATGTACTGTTAAAGGCAGCTTGAAATAGTTGTGTGGCTAGTGGTCACTTGATGGGTGAGGGCCGTTAACGGCAGTACATCTGCAGATCTGGGATGACGACGAGGAGGAGGAGCAGTTAGTTCAGGAATTAACTGACTTTGGATCTACGCAGCAAGCCACTGGGGAGACACAGCCCCCAGGACCTAGAATGGGGTTCGTATCCTTAGTTTTCACACGTTGGTTCCAAATGGTGAGTGGAGGTGTTTTCCCTGGTGGTGAAGAAGACTGGATAAAAGTTGTTATCCTTGATAGCGGACAAGTCAAGAAACGCCTATGGGAGCAATGTTTATGGCACGTCTTAAGTAAATCACAGACTGTGTGCTCATTCTTTTTCTCCTTAAGACAACAACAGTGCTTCCATTTCTTTTCAGCTAATGCGGATGGGTTGCTGCAGTTCAGAGATAGGTTGTAAGATGCCTGCTGGCGAGGATCTTAGAGTCTGGTCGGGGCGGAGACTCCTAAACAGCTTTGGTCCGCACGTGACTGCGAGGATAGTTATTCGTCTGAGATCTCAGAGGAAGGAGCTTATCCCTTTAGGGGAGATGACTCTTGAGCCGAACTGCAAACGTTGGGTGACTCCCGCCCCCGCCCGGAGCAACCTGAGTAAGCGCGGAGTTCTTCCTGGGTCTCTGCTGCTCTCGGCTATGCTGCGGGCAGGTGTGATGTGCTTCATCTGATCTTTATGGAGCTCTGACCAGCACCCCTAAGAGCCTCAGATGAGCTTGAGAAGGCGCTGCCCATTCCATCGCCTCGCCGTTGCGCCTGCAGCAGGACCGCAGTCTGAACTCGTGGGCGTGGCCCCAGAGTAAGAAACTCTCCCGAATTACTGAGCCTCAGGTTACATTGTATTTAGCGTTGCATTTTCCAGTGTCTTGGTGTTGGCAACGTAGTTTCACATAAAATATCTGCTTGACCTCCATAGCAGCTCTGTGAGGTCAGGAGTACTATTTTTCTTTTACAGATAAGAAAACTGAAGGTCTGGAAGTGAGGTAACCAAGGCTTTATAGCAACAACCCGAGCACTCATTGTCATATTCCCAAATATTTATACTAAATGACCCTGCTTCTCAGGATGTTAACAGAGAAGACAGTGGAAATATCAACTGTAATGTAATTGAGAATCATGGGGTTTGGTGGGGAAATATTCCTACATTTCTCATTGGCTCCTGGAGGCACAATTGTGGATAATTCAAAGAGTAATGGTGTGATAGAAAAAGCCTTAAAAAAATACCAATCCATCAACACCCATCCCTTGTGCATGTAACCATCCACATTTGTCTTCCAACCAATAAAAATGTGTCAAAGACCATCATCTTTCACGTATCTTAGGTTCTAGGGAACCCAGCACAAGCCAGATGTACTTCCTTCCCTCCAAAGCATTATTTTCTGCTAGAGAGAGAGAGACAGACGTTGAAGTAAAGAGTCGCAAAGAGTTTTGAAGCGAAGAAATTATTATAATCACGTATCATTTAAAATCTTCATACCTGACGGTTTAGTGCGCCATCATCATTTCACAGAGGAAGAGTTGTTTTTCTCCTGTAAGTGGATTTTGTTTCTGTGTACCTCCGCTTTGACTCGTCCGGCAAAACAGCAGAGTCTTACTGTGATCCTTGCAGAAATGTTTTAGAACTAGCTGGGCTCTTTGATGCCACAGAGTCTGAGGTTGCTGTGGGGGGGGGGCGGGGGTCACAGGGGTCTGGGGACTTCTGCCTTGTTCTTGTTTCTTGCTGTTGTTGCCCTTCTGAATGGTGGTGGGATACATTCAGAATTTGCAAGTGGTGATTGTAGCTCATGTGTACGACGTGACAGGTACTTCAAGAACTTAATGTGCCTTCCATGCTGGCTCTCTTTGCTTTTGTTTTCGTTCTGGCAGTGTGTTTATACTTTATGATTCTTGGCAGCCTCTCTGTAAGATAAAAAATTGGACAGTGAGGAGAGCTGCCTATGAAAAGACAAATTGGGGTTCTTTCATACCCCAAGGACTCAAATCTATCTGGAGGGGAATCTGAGAAGCAATAGCCTATCCAGAGAGGGAAACTTTAAATTCACACTGTATTTTATATCGTATATAAATGATATAAAATATATAAAATATAAACGTATATTTTATATCGTATATCGTGTATATTGTAACATTTGTCACTTAAAAACCTTTTTACTCTCCAAGTTATTAATATCCCACCGACTTGAGAAAATATTCTGTTACTGTGACCTCAAAAGTACATAATTCTGTTTTTCATATTGCCTTCTTTCTTTGAAAGATAAGGTGGATAACTTGTCACCACTAAAATTGTGTAGTGTGTAGTGATCCGGATCTTTATCTTGGGGAAGTGCATTTTCCTACTTGGTTTGCACAGGATCTCAGGTTACCTCCAGCCAACAAAAATGCTTGTGTCCCTTAATTTAGCATCTAATCATCACTGATGGTTTTTAAAATGTCATAGTTAATGTCTGTTATGTCCAAAGAAGTGATGAGAGTATTAATCCAGAAATAAAAATATAAGAGTCCCTTTAATGAAAGAAGAGACATTAATTTTGCAAAGCAATTCGTCACTTTCCAAAAATGTCATTAATCATACAAGCACATGGGACCAGGGAAATACTGGGAATTCATTTACTTATGAACTTCAGAGACTTTTTGTTCCCCCTTATTTTTACACCTTTTTTTAAATCCACTATAATATTATGACACATTAATAATTCATATGTTTGAAACACATAAAATTATTTTTGGTGTACCTCGCTCCCTGTAATGCCAGTGATGTGCTTATCTAAAAACAAACCAGATGGGTTACACTCTTAGTTGGGAGGTTACTTACCGACACCTCCTCTGAAAGAAAAGCCAAAACTGTTGAAAAAGTCCAAATGCAAACAAAAATAAAGCTTTCAGGTTCAAGGTGGCTTTACCTATTCAGTGTGTTCCTACTGGGTTAGGGTGATTGGTTCATGTCTTGTATGTGCATCGACTCTTGTTTAATTTTCTAGTAACACATAATTAAGAAACAGCCCTTTTTTAGACTTAAATAAATGTCTCAGCTCCTGTCTTTAAATGCCGATCCCCCTGCAAGGAAGGGCACTCTTTTGAAATGTATACTGATACACTTTGTGGACTGCAAAGAAAATTGACAAACAGACGTGCAAATGTAAAATGCCAGGAGAGATTTAAAAGAGGGTAACACACCTTGTATTAATATGTCGTCCTGTGCCTGGGACAGGTTCCCCAGGTGCTGTTGTAAGAAACCAAATATGCCTAGAAGCTTGGTATTTCAGGACCATTAGCTGGCTTTCCAGCTGATGATGAGAAGGCCCCTGTCGGACGCAAATACCAAGCCCCTTTAGAATCATGAGGGAATAATACTACTACTAATAATGTAGAAACGTTTCCCAACAGACCTCCATGCGACAGTTTCTTTTGAGATAACTCAGATTTCCACTCCCTTTCCTTCATGGCAATCTCCTTATTTCCAACTGGCAGTCCTCGCCGGATGGCCATTTCCCCCAGTGAGCAGTGCTTTGCGCACCGTGGAGGTGGTGAGCAGAAGGCCACCCCAGCTACACGGTGATCCAGCGGTGTCCAGGCCCCCCGGGTTGAAAACCGCTGTCGCCCCACAGGCCTGCCCTATGGGTGATTCAAGAAAAGGGAAAGTTACAGATTGCATCGTAGCACAAACTTGGTGCTCGCTGCTCAGAGTTGAAATGAAGTCTGTTAGTTGTAAGAAAGCCAAGTTTATACAGAAGCTACTGATTACTTTTTAAAAAAAATATTTGAGAGAGAACGTGAGAGAGAGAGAGAGAGCACAGTCTCGGTGGGGGAGGGGCAGAGGGAGAGAGAGAGAGACCCTCAAGCCGACTCTGCACTCAGCCTGGATCCCCGCCAGGATCCCGACGCAGGGCTCAGTCCCACTACCCGAGTGGGAACCAGGAGTCAGACACCTGACTGCCTCACCCAGGTGCTCCTGATTACTTTCTGGAAGAAGGAGAACACACTTGCAAGTGGGTTATGTGCTATGTTTTGGTAACTGGGATTCCTTTACATTTCCTCGGTGGCAAGGAGTGCAGAGACATAACCCGAGATCTTGTCCACGTTGGGAGTGGTCATTGTTGGAAGGTGGGCGTTTCCCCTCCCATTTTCTCTTCCGTGTTTCGGGCTATTGCAGACCCTTGGAACAAGAACTGTGCCTGTACAACCTAACGTCTGTACCCTACAGTTCCTCTCTTATTTCCTGGGCCATAGGGGGCCCTCAGCAGAGGTTTGGTGGACCCCTACCGCACATCTTTGAATAGAAACGCATTCTCCCTTTCTGTTCCCCGCCACCTCCCCTCTCTTTTTATTTTGACACTTGGCCGTACCGTTTTGAAAGCAGCAGAGCCAAATCCATTTGCTGATCATTCCAGAAATGGCCTACATCTGGGAAGTTATTTTTCCCATTGGGCCAGAGTCTAAAAGAAAGTAGGGAACTTCTTTCCTGTGTTGTTGTTGTGTGCACATTTTTGTATCCGGGATTATGAGCTCATGTCCTCACAGCTGCAGAGAAATTAAAAAAATTCTGGACGGAATGTGTTCACTTGTTAAATGTCACACTGACCATAGGAAAACATATTTAGAGGTGAGACTACCTTTTGTATTTTGACCTATTATTCAAGAGCCATGGAATTGTACAATATTCATGACCTATTTTTAGGAGGGCAAGATATGTATAGTCTAGTCCCATTATTTACTCCACAATTCCAGAAAAAAAGGAGATTCCTTTTTTGAGCAACCATATGGAATTAGGGCTAAAAGTTTTAAATGCACGTAGGGCTCCTGGCGGGCTCAGTCGGTAGAGTGCGTGACTCTGGATCTCGGGGTTGTAAGCTCTAGCCCCACGAAGGATGTAGAGATTACTGAAAACAAACAGAAATTTTTGAATGTTTTTATTTGCATATATATGTCTGTCGACGTATTACCCATACATGCCTAGTTCAGGGTTTCTCGGTCTTGACGCTGCTTACATTTTGGGCCCGATGATTCTGTGTTGCGGGGCTGTGCCTTTTAGGATGTTTACTTGCATCTCTGGTCTTTACCCCCTGGATGCCAGGAGTATCTCTCCCACCCCAGTCATGCAAACAAATTCTGCGTCTCGTTATATAGGTATCTGTCCAAACACCGAAATCAGTACGTGCCATGGGGCAAGATCACCCCCTAAACACTAGTGTAGCTCGCTCTCTCTCTACTTTACATTTCTCTCGATCCGCATGTGTCTCTAGATCTGTATCTGTATTTAGGTATGGGTATCTAAATCTAAACACACGTACATATATTTATATATGTATACATGAGTCTTCTATTACATATTCATGTATCCTGTGTGAAGAAATAACTCCGAGGCAGAGACCAACAAGTTGATTGCATTAACTGTGTTCTGTTTCATTTACTACGTGGGAGTTGGAAAGGTGCTCATTTATGTCTCCACTGGAGAGTTTAGAAAAGAAAAGGCACTTGTTTCTATGAAATGTGATTCCAAAAAAAAAAAAAAAAAGCTGTCCTTCCATTCTATGGCAGACATTCTTCTGGAAGGAAACAACTGCATCTATTTAATAAATGCTGATTCCTCACTGAATTTCACTCTAGAAACCAATAGTGCTCTGTATGTTAAGTACCTAAAATTTATATTAAAAAAAAAGTAATAGTGCTAATTCTGAGGCTATGTCCTAGCATTTGTGGATGCGGTCCTTTACGAAAATACAGGTGCTTTTTTTTTTTTTTCATTCATGAGCAGACTCAAGTTGGTCATACTGTATCTTTTCTTTCAAATACCTGCTAATTTAAAAGTTTTTAACTTTTTAAAAAATTTTGCGAGCTGGTCCTAAAGTCTGCTTCTCTTGAAACTTCTTTGCAAGTAAACTGCTTCTCCTTTTGAAGGAGTTCTGTCTTTGAACCTTCTTTGAGACCATTTCACTGCTGTTGGCTGAGTTTCCTCACCTCTAACGTGGGGGCAGTGAGCGGGTGAGACAGTTTTACTGGGTCCCACTATGATGGAACCGAGTGAGAGCAGGACCTCTCAGGGCGGTAGCTTCCCAGCAGTATTGACTGTCATTGTTAACGTGAGTTGGGCATCGAACGCGTGCCTGGTGCCGAAGGTCTGGGGCTTCGAACATGAATGGTGTGTGCCCTTGATCCTTGGTGCGTCACACACTGGTCTGCGAGACCCCCCCCCCCAATAAATAATTTAAACAACTGGAGGCCAAGACCTCAACAGACAGCAGACTGGAGAACGTACCCAGGTGGCCAACAAGCCTGTGAGAAGATGCTCCATGTCACGGGTCCCTGGGAAATCGCACATTAAAACGACGAGACACGGCTCCATGCCTGTCAGAATGGCCCCGGTCCGGAAGGCGGACAGCAGCGAATGCCGGGGGGATGTGGAGCAGTGGGAGCTCCCCTTCACTGCTGGAACGAATGCAACATGGTGCAGCCGCTCTGGACGACAGCTTGGCCACGTATGTTCAAAGAGATAAACTGTAAGAAGCAGCAAGGCCAACATGGGCGTCGTTTGGCCTCCCCGACAGCAGAGCCGAACTTCATGACAGTTGCAACCCTTCCCAGGAATGTGGGCTTTTAACGGGTAGACCTGAAGTGTCCTCGTGATGCGATCTACACGGTGCAAAACCCTCCTATTCCTTTCCCCACAAAAAGAAAGTATAATAATCCTTACCCCTCCTTCCCTAAGAACTTCCTGCTCTACCCTTCTCCTTTGAAAACCTTCCATTTTGTGCAGCCCATCAGAGCATCTCTCTTCTTCCCAGATGGCATGCTGCCTGCGTTCCTGGGCTGCTTGATAAACCCAATTAGATCTTAAATTTACTCTGTCAAACTTTATTTTTTAACACAACACTAAACACACCCTTCTCAGACAATACAGCAATTGTTCTCTTTGGTATTTACCCAAATGAATTGAAGATTTGTGTTTCTAAAAAACTTGGCATGGATGTTTAGGCAGCTTTATTCATAATTACCAAAATTTGGAAGCAACCAAGATGCCTTCAGTGGGTGAATGGATAAGTAAACCATGGCCCACCCACACAATCGGATATTCCTCAGTGCTAAAAAGGAAGGAGTTATCAAGCCACAAAAAGACATGGAAGAAACTTAAATGCCTCTTATTAAGGGACGGAAGCCAATCTGAAAGGGCTCAATACAATGATTCCAAGTACATGACGTTCTTGAAAAAGCAAACCTCGGGACACAGTGAATGGATGAGTGTTGGTTTGGCGCGGGAGAAGGACGAAAGAGTAGGGTGAGCGCCGAGGATTTTCAGGGCACTGACCCTGCTCCCGTGATACTGCCGTGGTGGATCCCTGTCTTCAGACCTGTGCTCCAACCCAAGAACACACAACGCCAAGAGTGAACCCAGACGGACACCACGGACCCTTGCTGGATAGGCTGTGTCAGCGTCGTAACAAGCGTGCCCTCTGGCGGGGGGTGTGGATAACGGGCGAGGCCATGCAGGCGTGGGGGCGGAGGCTATGGGAAACACCAGCACCTTTCTTGTCCTGTTGGTACAAACCTAAAACTGCTCTAAAAATGAACATTTATTTTTTAAAAAGTAAAATGTTTTCATTTTTCATTTCAAAAACTTACCCTCTGAAATGTCTTTGACGATGCTTAGTTCTGTGGAGAGAGTGTGAAATTCAGATGTCTCATATGCATTCGTCACTTAGAGATTTTCTGTTCCCGTATGAGGCATAAGAATAGATTCAGGAGGATTTTTAATTGAAATTTGAAATCCTGGATAAGTTTTGTGTAAGGACAAAAGGGCATTGAATTCTAGGTCATCTATTCCTTATGAAAACATACCTGACTTCCCAGATGCTGGGAGCTTTTACAATTCTGCAGATAACACATTTTTCCTGGAATTGATTTTTTGCAAAGTGCAGTCTTTTCTTGGGGTTATTTCTTTTCGGCTTGTATCTCACTTAATTTATCATGTTTTCTCAAGTGGTCTCTCATTAGAGCATGCTATCTTTTGAAGTTCATATTAAAATAACCCAGAATCATGATGAATGGCTTAGACTATCATATAAGTCAGGGTATAATTGACTACAAGGTGCTTGATTTTAGTTTGATTAATTATTCTGCACTCTCTAATGAATAACACATAACTTAGCACCATGAAAAAGCATATATCACAAGCAAACAATGTGACAAAAATCTGACTTTGAGTCAATTAGAATGGGAAAAACATGGAGTTCTAGTATTTTTTTTCTTTTCTGCTTAGATTTTCCCCACTACAAATTAAAGTCAACTAAACTAAATCCTGACTCTTCTGGCCTGTGAGTGTTTAACAAGGCAGTAGATTTTGCTTTCGTATTATAATAAGTACTTTTAGGACTTAATGTATTATAAAACGTGTTACTAAAATATTCTATTTGTCTTGTAACACTGAAAAAATAAAAGGATTTGAGGAAAAAATAAAATACTCTGTAGGAATGCAAATGGAAAAAAATCATTCTCCTTTATGAGGCATCGTATGTTTGAGCAAGTAGAAATTTCCAAAGGGTTCTTGCCATAAGAGCAGTAGAATTCAGCCCCTGCTATCTAGAAACAGCTTCCCTCTGGCTCCGGTTAATGCTCGTGAGTCATTAGCTCGATAACTTAAAATTAAGCCTCTGCTGGTGAACTTGCTAGAAGCCAGGCGGTAAGGCGCCTCGTGGGAACTGCCTATTGGGAACAACAGCTCTCACCTGCCAAGGCTCGCAGCTGTCCAGCATCTATTGTGAAAAATCGGAGGGAGATTGGAGAGTGCCTTTAAACTCTTCTTTTTGTCCTCACTGTTCTGAGCGATAAATGACATCTTCCCAGAGTTGTTTCTTACCAAGAGGCCCGTAGACGGAGTTGAGGCCAAGCCAGAGCGGAGGCCTCTCAGGCCTCTCAAGGCGCCGGCTGTCCTCGCCTTGAGCAACCTGCGCAGACACCGGCCCGGCCACGTGCGAGGGCGCGCACGCACATCCATAGATGGGTTCGTCGCTGGATGCAGAACGCGGTTTCAGTAACCGGAGTGCTAGGAGACACCTGCAAGCTGGATGGGGGGCTCCGTTTACTTTGTAGACGTGGCGAGAGACAAGAAAGAACCGTTTGGAGTGATATTTCGTGCAGTCGGGGATAGCCACGTAAAGTGAATTGTTCTCCCTTCCCAGTGACCTTCTGCAGCTAGAGCGAAGGTCAGAATCCCCCAGCAGGCCTATCAGAACGCAGCTTCCTGTCCCCGCCCCCAGAAGCTCTGATGCAGGTCTGGAGTGAGACCCCGGCATCTGCGTGACTAACTGGGGTCCAGCCAATGACTCTGGTCTCAGGACCCCACTTTGATGGCGGCTTCTCTATGTGCTAGGTTTCTCTCGGGTGCCTCTCTCTGCTCGGTAAGATGTGTGTGGTTCTCACACTTGGCCCTCTGTTCTCTGCCTCTTGCTTCCTGCATTCTTTCTCTTCTTCTCCTTTTTTTAAATTTATTATATATTTGTTAGGGACACGGAGAGAGAGGGAACACAAGTAGGAGGAATCGGGGGGGGGGGGGGAGGCAGAAGCAGGCTTTGTGCGGAGCAGGGAGCCAAATGTGGGGCTTGATCCCAGGACCCTGGGATCATGACCTGAGCCGAAGGCGGACACATAACTGACTGAGTCACTCAGGCGTCCCCCTGCATTCTTCTCCTAACCAGCCTGCCTTCATTCAGGGTTATGTAGAATTGATTAAGGCCTGGCTTATGAAAGAGGAGTTCGCGGTGGCTCCCATCGCAGAAATGTTCCTGAGGACGTCCTCAGTTTTACTGCATTCATCTGTCAAAGGAGAGGCTTGGAATAGCTTTTGGCTGCTTTCTCTTTTGAAACCTAGGTTTTGGTTCCAAGTTGATGGGGGAAGGAGCCCACGGATGCCTCCTCTGAGCGTGTGTGTTCAGGGATGGAAGTCTAGGATGTAGAATCCTTAAGGGGGACCTTCCAGAGGATAGTTCATACGTAGTCAGGGTCCAGCTAGGAAACAGAAGTAAAGAACATCAAGTCGAGGGTATGGACATAGGCTAGAAAGAACATGGTAAGAATAGTTTTATTGTCTTGCACGAGAGCCATCCATCGTGAATGTGTGGTTGTTCCACACTTAACTTAGGCGGTCCGTTTTCACCGAACGCCGCACTGTTTGATCTGAAACAGTCTACGTTATGGTTAACAAATGCCGCCTTATGATGCAAACATATGCTCTCAGAATTAAGTACTTTATGTAAAGACGGACAGGGGACAAGTTGTTGTCAGCAAGATGGAGAGACAGATGGGTCAGAGTGAGACACTGCTCTGCCATATGCTTGCAGGTGGCAAGGAGTCCAAAGTTAGGGAATAAACACCGACAGTGATTTTTGAAGCCAGTGGGAAACATGCATGAAGACGTTAAGACAGGGGTTCTCAGCTGGGGTGCAGGATGGGGTATGGTTCAAACTACAGAGCATTTGCCCCATGGCTTTATTTATTTTCTTCGCTGTTATGGGTTGAATTGTGTCCCCCGTTTCCCAAATCCGTGAGCTGATGGCCAAACCTTCAGTATCTCAGAAAATGACCTTATGAGGAAACAGAGTTGCTGACGGTGGAGTTAGTTAAGATGAGGTCCAACCTGAGCAGGGTGAGCTCTTGATGCAATATGACCGGGTCCTTATAAAAAGGGGAAATCCGGACACAGATGCTCATAGATGTGAGGATACGAGTAGAAAGCCATGTGAAGAGTAGACTGACTGCCGTGAGCCAAGGAAACATGGGAAGTTGAGAGAAAGGCAAGGAATGGATCCTTCCCTGGAGCCCTCAGCAAGAGTGTGGCCTTCTTGACACCGAGTTCTAAGACCTCCAGCCTCGAAAATTACGACAGTCAGTCTCTGTTGTGTAAACCACCTAGTTTGTGGTACTGACTTAGAGTCACTATGTTTCCTTTTGAATTCTAAAGAATATTAAGAACAGGGCGCCTGGGTGGCTCAGTTGCTTAAGCAACTGCCTTCGGCTCGGGTCATGATCCCGGAGTCCCGGGATCGAGTCCCATATCGGACTCCCGGCTCTGCGGGAAGTCTGCTTCTCCCTCTGACCTTCTCCCCTCTCATTCTCAGTCTCTCGCTCTCTAATAAATAAATAAATAAAATCTTTAAAAAAAAAAAAAGAATATTAAGAACACTGTGACATTATGATTTATAAGGATTATGTATTTGGTAATTCAGGTGACCAAAATAGATTCCTCATGTATTTGGTCTTCATCCACTGGTTCCAGGCTCAAACCCCTTGGAATTTCCTGTGACGGGTGTGATGGAGGTGTCTTCTGTTACGTTAGTGAGGTGACCTTTGGAGAGCCCCAAGGGAACCTCAGGATGGGGGCAGGTTGCTAGCGGCAGCAGCCCCTGAAGAGAGGGTTGGAACTTTCAAGCCTCCCCCCGCATCCGGAAGGGGAGAGGTGCTGCAGGTTCAGTCATCAGTGCCCAACGATTTAATCAATCGTGCCTATGTCATGAATCAAGCCTCCAGAAAAACCCAACAGAGGAAGGTCTGGAGATCTGCTGGGCTGGTGAACACACAGAGGTGCGGGGCCTGGAGAGGCCCTGAAAGCTCCACCCCCTTTCCCCCTACCTGCCCCAAGCATCTCTCTGTCTGGTTGTTCGACAGTACAACCTTTTATTAAAGAACAGTTGCCAGTAGAATGTTTCTCCGAATTCTGTGAGCTCCCCAAGGAGGGGTTGTTGGAATGTTGGGTCTTTAGCCTGGTGGTCAGAAGCACAGTAGTAATCCACATGTGGCGATTGGCATTGAAGAAGAAGGCGGGGGGCGCCGTGGGGGGCAGTCCTGGGGGCCTGAGCCCTTTGCCCGTGGGATCTGACGCTAGCTCCGAGTGGACAGTGTCAGAACTGAGTGGAATTCTCCCACACCCTCCTGAGGTCTAAGAGCTGCTTGGTGGGGTGTAGGGAATCCCACAGCCCGTCCCGTGTTGGAATTGGGTGCAGGAACTCAAAAGAAATAGTCTTTGATGTTAATGGATTGTCATGTTCCCCGAAAGGAGGTTATGAGTTATGAATTCAATTTAGTGCAGCACTGTGTTAACGAACTGTACTGATTTAATGCTTTACATGAATGTTGTGCCTTTGGAAAGTCTTGAAACAACCAAATAATGTGGAAATTCGTAAGATTGATCTTACTCATAATCAATGGAAAACCTTTTTTTTACCTTATTGTATCAAACTTCTTAAGGGCTCTTAGAATTTTGACTTCTCCATAGTTAATTGCATGAACCACCCAGGACTCTAGACCTCTCTGAGACCTTCTACATTATTATAAACAGTCACCTCTTATGTGCAAATCATTCATATTGATGGATTCTGCCTCTTGCCAGCTAGACTACCACTTTGACTTGTAAGGATCACAGATGGTCTTCATAGATACCTGCATCCATCTTACAGAAATACTCTTTTTGTCATTTTAGAGAAGAAATTGATTTTTTCCAAAAGTTTGCATTTTTATGATAAGGGACCCGGAGTGTGGAATAGGTTCCGGTGACTCCAAGTGAGGCATGCTTTCTACCAGAATATTCTTTTTGTTTGAATAAGCAACGGGTTGCCCATTTTTAGCCTTTCTGGGTTCTATGTCTTCATCTAAACAGGGAGAACATTGGGCTTGAGTCTCTATTTAAACTCTCACGGTTCTCATAATGATGTAGAATGTTCCCCAGAGTCTTGTGTTACCAGTATTGCTGATGGCTTTCACATGTGACTCAAATCCACAACAATGAGTAACCTCGTGTGTCTAGAGAGCCTTGGCGGGGTGATTTTGAGGTTTAGTGCTAGCATGGGATGCTTAGATCCTCCCTTCCAATGCACTCTGCACTTTCCCTTTCTCCTCAGACATTGGCGAGCCTTTTTCAAAAAGTTCCCCATATCACGTCCACTTCCAAGCTGTAGGTTGTTTGCATCATCCCCGGGTCGTACCCCCTGAGTATGAGGGAAATGAATAATGTCTATGTGATCTTCCTTCTTCATACTCACACAGGATGGACCCTGTGTGTCTGGACCCTTTGCTGAGGCATTGTACATATTTTGGAGAGAGTGATTAGAGCATTTTGTTAAGTAGGGAAGAGGATGTTAGCAGGCAGAAAGTCTGCACTTGAAGAACTCCTCACCCCTTTGCTCTGAATGCGTTTGAGAGGTTTCAGCAGGAATTCAGGGATGGAAAAGTCAATGAGAACAGGGTAGCATGTTACCAAGATGCTGAAACTCTTTCCCTTGGAAAGTTGCTTGTATTATAAGACGATGACATGTCATTAACAAGTTAGATTTGTCTTGTTTTCAGCAAGAAGGTGGATTAAATGACCCTCCAAGGTCTTCACTGATTTGTAATTACATGGTATCATATGAGTCAGAATTCTACAGTTTACAGACATTTTGAGTGGGTATTTAGAAACACATTTTGAGTGCCTTTTCTTGTCCCGGTTGTGTTTAGAGAACAGCTTGGCCGTATTTGGTTAGACTTTTATTCTGTCACAGAGAGGAATTGACCAAAATGCCCACCGACGCGAATGCCTTGCATGGAGGCGACGTTAGTCATAATGGAGAAAGTCTCGGAGAGATCTGGAATCCTACCCGGCTTAGTTGATTACCTGTGGCAGAGGCAGAATTCTAAACCCTCTCCCAACATTTTGATAGAATAATAAATTGGTTTTCAGTTGCTACAGGGGCAGCATTTGCACACTACCAGGTAGGACAGGGTTGAATCCTAGTGTAACTAAGAGAGCTGATGACATTATTGTTTTAGTGGCTGGCTGCATGCTTTCCCATTTTGCTAGATTTTCTCTCGATGAATTTTTCTGTTTTGTTCATGTTTAAAATGTCGAATGATAAAAATACAGCAGCAGCAGCAGCAGCAGCAGCAGCAGCAAGAATTAGGGAAAGAAAAGACCGAAGAAGCCTCCTAAACATTGCTAGTCATTAAAGTATACTTGAGCGAGTTGTAAATTTG
This sequence comes from Nasua narica, assembly GCA_028533885.1. Taxonomy (NCBI): domain Eukaryota; kingdom Metazoa; phylum Chordata; class Mammalia; order Carnivora; family Procyonidae; genus Nasua; species Nasua narica. Next base: position 4,045,237 of record CM052801.1, on the reverse strand, counting down.
TGTCCCATCCTAACCTTTCCAGAGAGCTCTAGCAAAGGATGTAATTAAGAATTGTGTTTTTAAATTGTTTTTCCACATTGCTCTTGCATTTTTTTCTGCTTTGATGACGACTTTAATTCTTCACAGGAACTTTGGAATGGTGCTGCATTTTTTTAAGGAAAGGATTTCTCTTGACTTTCAGTTGCTGGGTACACAGACTCACAACAAAGTTGCTTTTAAGTGCACAAATAAAAAAGAGCTGCCAATCACAAGTTGCAACATTTTGAAACAACACTAGGTTTTTCTTTGGTGAACACATTCAAGAGAATCTAATTCTCTTAGTTTCAGGAAGTGAAGTTGCAATGCCTGGCCCGCTGAGGAAGACTTTGTGGAGACTTAGTGAGATCTGTCCTTAAGCGAGAATGTTCTGCTGTTTCCTGTGGTTCCCCTTTCATCTCCTGCACTGGAAGGGCTCCCTTCTACCTGCCACCATGTGGTTCATTTCTTCAACACCCTCACTTTTTCAAGAGATATGCTTTCTGTCCCCTCGGCTTTATTGTAACTTGGCTTTTTCCAAAAACCTCTCCGTTGGAGAAAACTCTTTCCTCCTGGACGCGTACGGGAAGGCGGTTGGTTTTCACAGGTTGTGTGATTCTGGAAGCATGGTCCAAGCTTTTGAGATGTGAGCCCAGAACCTGACTGGGTGATGTTCCCAGGACCGGCCCCCAAGGGGGAGTGAAGAACACAGCCGGGCAGGAGTTGGGCTGGCGCGGTACCCCGGCACGACCTGGAGCGGCCCTGCCTGGGAAGCTGTCGTTACTGGGACAGGGAGGTTGAGCCTTCGTGCCGCAGCATCGACCAGGCCAGTCCCTCGACGTGGGCTTCTTCCTGGAGTGTGGCATGGCTTCGGTATCCTCCCTTCCTCCAAGCCGGGTTTCCACGTGGGGAAAGGTGGAGTTCGGCCATGAGCTGTCTGAGCTCAGCGCTGTTGGTAGGAATGCGCGTTTCAGCCACGCACGCATGGGGACGTCTGGATTTGCCACCAACAATTACTCTTGTGTGTCACACAATTCTCCCTTTGGGGTCGAAACGGTTCCAACTGTTGGGCCCTATCATCCCCCAGAACTCTTCTCCTTTACACTTTTTAAACTGTGCTTTTCCACTCTGACCCTAAACACTTGACCATTTTCGTGCTTTTATTTGCTTTCTACAACTGCTCTGTATCTTTCATCACTAGACTTTCACTCCGGAGTCCCTGTTGTCCTAGAATTTACCACAAGTGTCACACTCTGAGAAACATTTGGGGCGTCTGTCCGCCCACAGATTCCGGGGTCAGATCTCGATCCCCTGCATCCGTCCCAGAGAACCTCGGGGTCTAACAGATTCCCCAGGTGGTTCTTTGGACCCCCCAGTTTGGGAAGCACTGTCACACCTGCCCTTCCTCTTCTAATTTCCTGCGGAGTCCTGGCTACAGCCCGTGATGTATCATTTTAATTTTGGTGTTTTGGTCAATACCTTGATTGATTGATTTTTTGCCCTTTGACCAATATGTGGCTGCAGATTTCTAACCTAAAGCTACCTACTTGGGTGTGTCATTTCAGTAGTGGCTACTGCTGGAGAAACTCACACAGCCCGGGGCGCCTGGGTGGCCCAGTCGGTTGGGTGTCCGCCATTGACTCAGGTCATGATCCCTGGGTCCTGGGATCAGGCTCTGCGCTTAGATGGGAGACAAACGTGGTCTGCTTGGCCGCTGGCCCTCCCCCTGCTTGTGCGCGCTCTCTCTCTCAAATATTTTTAAAAAATCGCACAATTACATGGAATGATATTCCTATGAATCTGCATAGCTCACGACCTCAGGTAAACGTCTACACCATCCACCGATCCTGCCAGTGGAGTTCTACTCACTTCACCCCCCACATTCCTTCAGCTGCCCATCCCAACCGTTCACCCCTCTCATCCAACCTCTCCTCCACCAACTCACTTCCTTTGGAAAATTACCTTGGTTCCAATTTCATTGAGAAAAACAAACAGCCCAAGAAGCTCCTTCGGTCCCCATTCATGTCCGTAGAAGTTCTGTATGCATGTGTGAGGTTAGAGGTCATCGAAAGTCACGTTGAGTTTATCTTTCTGTGGTCTGGGAAGTCCTCCATATAGCCACTGATAATAAATACTTCACTCCTTATAATCACAGGCTCACTTTGGGTAACATGTGGGTCGGTTTAAGAAGTCGCTAATCATCTCCTGAACGTAGGTTAGGGAACGGAGGGGCTGCCCCCGAAAGAGTAACTATCAAGATGTGTCCGTATGGAGAAGAAAGGGAGTGTGTAGAGAGCCAACGTGAATTTGTAGAGATTTTAATGAACCTAAGAAACCATGGGTGGAACACCCATTGTTATGCAATCCTAGGAAATGAAAGAAAACTTATAATAAAATCATGACGCAGGCTCAGTGATGGTCTTTCATAAAAGAAGCATCATTTGGGGGCATCTGGGTGGCTTAGTCGGTTAAGTGTCTGCCTCCCGCTCAGGTCATAATCTTGGGCCTGGAATCGAGTCCCACATGGGGCTCCCTGCTCAGCGGGGATCCTACTTCTCTTTCTTACCCTCCCCCCGGCTTGTGCTGTCTCTGTTTGTCAAATAAATAAATATAATCTTTTTTTTTTCTTAAAGAAACATCATTTAGCCACACTAATATCTTGTTTTGTAATACCTTTGATTTGGTCCAGGAGTTTTGATGATTTCTTTTGTTTTCATTTGCATTTTGTGGCTCCTTTTTTAAAAACTTTTTTTAGGGCACCTGGGTGGCGCAGTTGGTTGAGCGACTGCCTTCGGTTCAGGTCGTGATCCCGGAGTCCTGAGATCGAGTCCCACATCGGGCTCCTGGCTCCATGGGGAGTCCGCTTCTCACTCTGACCTTCTACCTTCTCATGCTCTCTCTCACTCTCTCTCTTTCCTAATAAATAAATAAAATCTTTAAAAAAATTTTTTTTAAAGATTTTATTTATTTGACAGAGAGAGAGATCACAAGTAGGCAGGCAGGTAGAGAGAGAGGGGGAAGCAGGCTCCCTGCTGACCAGAGAGCCCAATTTGGGGCTCAATCCCAGGACCCTGAGATCATGACCTGAGCTGAAGGCAGAGGCTTTAACCCACTAAGCCACCCAGGCGCCCCTTTGTGACTCCTTTTGTTCATACATCAGTAATCATGTGACAGAGTTTCATCTACTGTGTCCTATTGCTTGCTTAAATCCTGTAAGGTATTGGTTATTAGTTGCAAGACAATATGAAAGTTCAGTCTTGTGGCAGTGAGTATTTGCCACACTTCTTCGTTTCTTCATTTGCATTTCTGCATACATCACAATTTTCTCTTTCAGTGCCAAATTATTGTCTAATTATATTAATCACATTTTATTTTTTAAAAATTTTTTTGAAGGTTATATATATTCGTTAGAGAGAGAGAGAGGAAGGGAGCAGGGGCAGAGGCAATGATCGAATCAGTATGGATTTCCCTGTGCCTCTCGATGTCAAAAACAAAATCTGCTTTTATGTTCAAAGCTGCTCATATATTTATAAGATTTTATATTTAAAGGAGTCTTTAAATCTCACGCTTATGCCCAAAGACCCAATGTGCCATTTACCCCAGACTCTTTGGACCCTTTCTTTCTTCTCTGTTCCGCCCACTTTTTCCCCTACTGCTACTTCTTTTCTCCTCTTCCCGGCCTTGTCTTTTTCAACATCACTTGGACACAAACAAATTATTCAAGTCAGGAAAGCTTCAAAGAAAGGTCTTGGGAACAGACGTAGGTGTGGCTGACTGCAGTACCCACCCTGGGGAAGCTGGTGGTCTTTCCTACACAATGAACCCAAAACCCCTGCCCAGCGGACTGGCCACTTTAGTGCACAAGTGGGTGTTTACTTTGTAGACAAGTCGATGTGGCCATTGGCGAGAGGTTTCTGCGATTGGAAGAACTCACACACAATTGACACGTGAAGTAAACAATGTCAGAGTGATGAATGGGAGGCAGTGAAGGAGAGTGACATTTACAGAGACATTTCTTTGTTGTTCAGGCTTCCTACCAACAGTCCTGTAGCTGTTCGATTTATAATAGGTACTCTTCTTCTCCTGCTTCCCTTTGGAAAATGAGTCATTGACTAAATTCTAGTTATTACCTTTAATGCTCCCTCTAAACCTGCTTAAGTATGGATTTATTGCGGCACCAATCATTCATTCTGTCTTGAAGTCTTCCAGGGACTGATGTGAGTCTGTGGGGACGGCCCACCTTTCTGGAGCTGTCTCCTGAAAATACACGTTATAATCCCAGATAGGGCTTAGGGAAAACATATCTGAGCTCCCGGCTGGCAAGAGGGAATCCGCGATTAGCATGCCCTCCTGGAGGGGTCCGAAGTTCGGTAGACCACTGCTTGAGATGTCCCAAGAGGAGCCGGTACTTCTGGTCCTGGGCTCGGTCCCAACCTTCTCCTAGGGACCCTGAGGAGTAAAAATTGTCTCCTGATCTAATGCTCTTCCACATATAGAACTCATTAGAATATTCCTTGTCAAAATTCATAGTAACATGTTAATAAAATGTAACGTTTTCCCATATGGCATAGTCTGGCACTTGCTGTGCTATAAATTTTCTTTAGATAACTTTAATTATGTGCATCTGTAAAAAGATAATTAGCATGATTATTTCTGAAATAATTTGTATTTGATTCTGAATGCAAGTTTTTTGTTCCACTTTTTGATATTGCGATGCTGAATCTCTTGAACTCAATAGGAAACGAAATAATGAACCTACTTCCTGAAGGCTCCTCTCAGAGAAGGTGAACAATTTGCACAGCTCAGTCTACTTAATTTCATGCTTTTCAGGTCCTTATGACCTAATGATTAAAGTGTTAGTTTCTTATATGACTCCCTATTCCATTCATTCATTTATTTAATTAATAGTATTTCTTAAATGGTCAGGGAGCCAATAGTAAGCAAGAGATACAGACAGACTCTCCCTTTACCATGTTTTCAGGCAGATGATCATTAAAAATAACACATTTATATGTGTCCACCATGGTAGAATGTTTTGGGAGAGAAGTGCAAGGAGGTTGCAAGACTGTGTGTCATTAGGGATCTGCGATAGGGTGCAGGGGTCATGGAAGGCTTCCTGAAAGAAGTGGCATTTTCAGTGACCTCAAGGATCCATGGGGCCTGGCCTGCTGGGGGCACACGTTCTGGGTGGGAAGGACAGGGTTTGCCAAGGTTCTTATTCCCAAGCAAGCTCCCGGGCGCGAAGAAGTGAAGCAAAGACAGTGTGGCCAGGTGTGCATTCCAGCACTAGGCACAGGGGAGGGCGGGGCGTCAGCGGAGGGGGACACGTGGATGGCCCACAGTTGTAGAGCATTCAGTTCAGTGTGACATTGGTAGAATCCACAGAGAATTTTCTGACAGAGTGGGGGGCGAAAGGCCACTTATTTAAGCAGGGTGATCCATAACATTTGAAAGAAGCCCTACTTACGAACAACAAATATAAACACAAAGCTTGCTTTCTTTCCCCTCTCCTTTGAAGTGGATTTTATTTTTCAGAGTAGTTTCAGGTTCCCATCAAAACCAAGTCGAAGGTACACTGTTCTAGAGACTTCTGTCCCCACAGATGCACAGCCTCCCCTGTGATGAACATGTCTCACTCATGGTCCGTTTGCTGCGACCGTGACCCTTCAGTGACACACCATTATCCCCAGAGTCCATAGTTCACATTAGGGTTCCCCCCTGGTGCAACATGGTTCCCTCCTGGTGTTGTACATTCTGTGGGTTGTGACAAATGGATGAAGACACGGACCCCCCATTATTCTATGAGAGTATTTTCACTGCCTTAAAAATCCTTTCTGTTCCATCTTTTATCCTCATCCCCCCTCCGCCCTGCCTGCCAATGATCCTTCCGCCATCTCCTTAGTTTTGCCTTTTGGGGAAGGTTATATATTTGGAATCCTACCGCATGGAGCCTTTCCACATGAGCTTCTCACACTTAGTGATATACATAGAAGCACCCTGGAAATATTTTGAATGAAATCTATAGTCGAAATGATCACTTGCAAAGATTCATTTAAAAAAAAAATTCAAGCCACAGAAATGCCTCCTCTTAATGTCCTTCTCTTCCACTATCTTTTAGCTGCTGTGGACTATGTGGGAAAGTTCCAAGTATGTTGACAGTAGCAAACCACATCTTTCTAGTAATAAATGAAATTAAGTATATTATTCCATGGTTGCAAATTAGTAGGAAAATATTCTGGATGAAGGTGAATTCCTAAATTTTAATGCATACCTTCATGTTCCTTTTTTATTTTTTATTTAAGTTTTGTTTATTTAAGTAACAGAGCTTGAACTCACCACCCTGAGATCAAGAGTCCTGTGCTTTATGACCGAGCCAGCCAGGCACCCGTCCATGCCTTCATTTAAAAAAAACTTACATTTATTTTTATTTTTTATTTTTAAAAAGAGTTTATTGATTTTTTTTTTTTTTTTTTTTGACAGAGAGAGAAACAGCACAGGCAGGGGGAGCGGCAGAGGGAGAGGGAGAAGCAGGGAGCTCTGTGCGGGGCTTGATCCCAGGACCCTGGGATCATGACCTGAGCTGAAGGCGGAGGCTTAACTGCCTGAGCCACCCAGGTGCCCCAAAAAACTTATATTTAATATGAGATCAGAATTGTCAACTGAAAATCAAAGCTGATTATTTGGAGTTTCATAGGGTTGAATGGTAAACATTTGGTCTATGATGGGTTTTCTGGGATAGTTTCAGTTTCGAATGTTCTGTCCTAGAATTGGACAAGGTTAGTGTTGTGTTTGCAAAACTGCAAATTAGCCCTTGCTCCACACCTACACCTGGTTATGTTAAAGAAAATGGGGGATCTGTTCTAACTCTTTTCTTTTTTCAAATGGCTCTGTGCAGATAGCTTGTTTTCATTTATCTTTATCCTTCCCTTATGGGTTGTCTTTGAGTAAATGAAGTGTTTTCTTTACTTGAAGCTTTGGAAGAATTATTTTTCTTTAAGGAAAAAAAAATCGAAACGCTAGAATGGAAGAGACTTTGAAAATGTCATTGAAAATAATGTCCGGGTGCAGTTGATTGAACTTATATAAACTCTTTGAAAGTTGGATTGACTAGCATTCATGTTTGATCTAGTTAAACCAATAAAATACAGGATGTAATCTTTATATAATTACAGAAGTCCCCCTGTCTGATCCTACCTGCAGGTTACAATAACGATTCAATAGGCAAAATGCCTTTCTTGTCTGAGGTCCTTCGACTCTTTATCTTTGCTGGCTTTAAGCCAGAAGGAGACTTGATTGCAAATACTGTATTTTATTTTTGTTGCCAAGTGGCTTCACTGGTGACGGCTATTGTAATCTGACTAAGAGCTTCCCCTTGGGGCAGGATGTTGAAATGTACTGAATTCTTGTATTTTTCCATTGCTCTTCTGCTCCAAGAGCATTACAGGTCAGCAGTGGAGTTGGGTGGTTCAGTGTATGTGCACCTGGTGAAACACAGTAGCTGGCGTTCATCGGGGGGTTTACCAGTGTCCTTGATGTTTGGTAACATCATCGTCCTAACCCGTCTCGTTCGGCAGGCTTCTTAGAAGTTCTTTGTAGAGGTGAGTAGGGTGGCAAATGCTGATTGATAAAGGCAAAAGCAAAGAACAGCTGTAGAACCTTGACATGGGGAGGATTGTTTTAAGAAAAACAGGAAACCTAAAACCCAAATAGGAAATGCAGACAGACGTATCTATGTCCGTGTGTGTGTGTGTGTGTGTGTGTGTGTGTGTGTGTGTGTGTAGGAATTTTCCGCATGGAGAGAAAATATGAAATTCAAAAGGCAAATGATAACGAAAATGTTTACAACACCTGTTATAGACAAATGATTATGAAATCTAATTGGCATTCATATATGATCTCATATTATAACCTTATCAATGCTACAATTGATAAGGTTAAACAATCCAGAATAGAAATGGTAAAATGCAGACCGTTCACGCTAAAGGAAATACACGTGGCTGAAGGAAATTAAACTGAAGATAATACCTTTGCCCCCTCATACTGCCAAACACGGGAAGATTCTCCATCCAGGAGAAAAACACGATGGGCTCCCTCTCCTGAGCCTCACTAATAAGATAGGACTCCATTATACATAGGAACTGGGGAATTTTAAGTACAGGATTCCTCCCCTACTCTTGAAAGCAATCATAATGGCAAACAAAGTAACGTCAACCATAATGGGCTTTTTGCTGACATCTAACTCTGTTGCAGACATTTTGCTGAATACTTTGTGTGGATTGTGCTTTTAATCCTCCGAAGCAATCTAGGACACACTGTCGTCAGTAAGAACAACAACAACAAAAAACCCCATCACCACCATAGCTTGCTTGCTAGGATTAGTGGGAAATTTTGCTTCAGACGAAAATGCTCTGGTGGAGGAAAGGCACAGATGTTAACCCCCCACCCCCCACCCTCTGCCCCCTGCCCCCAAAGGCACAGAGCTTGGCTACAGCTATTGGTTTGACAGGAGTAAGAGCCTTGGGTTTCAACAGGGGGCGGGGGGAGGGGGGCAGCGGAGGGTTCCTTTGCTGGGGAGCTGAAGGCCGTCTGTGCTCCATTCTTGGTGTTTTGTTGTTGAGGTTTGGCCGTTTTACCTACAGTCAAAGGAAACGAAAGGGAGCTCAATCAAGGTGTGCCAGGTATATGGCCTATCCTAGCCTCTATTTCTTTTTATCCTCTGAGATTTAGTCCGTAACAAATTTTATTTCTAGCAATAAGTCCAAATCCACTGTAATCTACTTTCCCTCTGTGCACCCCCCCTCCTCCCCTGTTCTCTGCTCCAACCCACCGATCTGATGTGCTGCTTCCTGAACCCGTGATACTGAGGGCCGTCCTAGGCAAGCCTTACCCCGCCGTCTGAGATTCTGACTTGCAGATTTCCACAAACCCGCCGTCAAGCTCACCCCTTGCTTCACGGAACCTTACTCATTGTGATGTCCCCACTGTGCTTAGCCATTTGCCTCACGGCTGCGGATATTTTCCTTGGCTTCCGTGAGTCCCCGTTTCTCAGCTGTAAAATGGGTACATGAAGTTGCCGTCACGGCGTGGGGTGTGTGTGCGGGCTGAACCTGTGAACACCGAAGCCTGGGCCTGCTGTGCAGATGTGCTCCGTAGTATGACAACAATATCGATTGATGGTAATCCCGGCAAAGGCCCATCCCCCCCATTAGTGATGCTTCACCGGCCCCTCCCTCGGGGTGGCAGCTCCTATCTGCCTCACGGGGCCTGTGATGGGAGCCGTCCCTGGGAGAACCAGGAGCTCCTGTTGAGTAGCTGGCTTAAAGAAATCTATCCCAAGCTAAGAGAGCCTGGGGTCCATGTCTCAACGCAGTGCGGCAAGTGCAGAGGCTGTTAGGGCACCCCGACGTCCTCCAGAGGCCCTGCCCATCTGTCCAGGACAAGAAACACGGGGAGGGAATGAGGGAAGCCGGGCCATGTCTAGGTTCCCCACACAAGGAGCAGGACCTTCGGACCTGGTGCAAGGAAGGGGACGGTCTTCAGACCGTGACCCCGATAAAGAGGTTGTGTCGGTTCAGAAACTACCCCTGACCCCATCTCCAAGATCCAGGTCCACTCCTTTCAGCCGAGTCCCTTTGGAAGGGGCCTCCCTGCCCTCCAGCACTGGGCCGTGCTCGTGGAGCCCTCCGGGTGGGGCCCCCCGAGGCTGTGGTCCTGGGAAATGCCCGCAGGATTGAGACTGATTCAGTGGGAATCCTATAGTAGGAAGATATATTATTGGAAGTGGGATATATTAAGATAGGTTCTTGGGAGCAGAAGAGAAAAATGTGATCTTTCCATACAATGAAATCAGACAAAAAGGTAGAAAGTACTGATTTTCACAGCAATACAGGCAGACCAAAATTCTCTCCCACTTAGCCAGATGTGAACCATGGTGCCACGTGGAAGAATCTAGACACCAAAGGTCACAAAAGGTCAGCTGTTTTACAATTCCATTTACATGAAATTTCCCGAATCCGTCAACTCTCCAGAGAAGGAGAGTAGGTCAGTGGTTGCCAGGGGCTAGAGGGAGGGAGTTGGGAGAGTGAGTGCTAATGGCTCCAAGTTTCTTTCTAGGGTTGGTGACAACGTTCGGCGATGAGATGGTGGTGATGATCGCACAGCCTTGTGAACACACTTCTCAGTCTTTAGAATATACTTCTTACGACACACCATTGGTGTGTACGCTTTGAATGAAGTACACTTCGCGTGTATGAATTACATCTCCATGAACTCGCTATCAAAATATTTTTTAACAGCTCTCTTGGTTTAATTTTCTTTTCTCTGAATGGGGAGCAAATGTCACACTACTGTTCTTTGGATAGAAGATGAGGTTCTCAAAATTCAAAGTTTACGGTTTCAGACCGAGGAAACAGACTAGTATGTTTCATACCCAACTGGGAACTACCCACCACGTGAACCCAACCACGAAGGAACTAGAGGCTGCAGCATCTAAATTATGGGTTGATTGCTTTTACTAGCGCTACCAACCACCCCAGCCTCCCCCATTCGGACATAACGTATGCCAGCCAAAGGAGAAATCGGGACCAAGATGTTAGTCATGGGAAATGAGAGGCTTCCCAGCAGAAACATGGAGGGTAGATACCGTAAACCGTACTTCTGATATGTCTTCCACACTGAGTGCTTTATCAAGCCGTGCCCAGTGGTGGTGTGTATTATTTCCTTATATCAGCGACCTCGTGCATGAGATAGTGTTACATTTTACAGATGGATAAACTGAGGCACAAGGATAGCAAGCCCCTTGTCCACAGTCACGCATCTATGGGGGGGGGGGGGGACAGGGAAAGAGAAGGCTTTTCAAGTAAGAGCCGATTCCCAGGCACAAACTCTTATTACTGTGAATGGGTTGAGATGAAAAGCCTTTGACTTGTAAATTTACCAAAACTGCTTACTACTGGAGAAAGGCCTACTGTTCATTTTCCCACTGGTCTGCATTTCATAGCTTAGCATACCAGGAGAGGTGGCTCAGACCCTTCTCCTCTTAGGCAACTTGAAATCTTTCTTATTTTATACATCTGTGTTTCTATCACGAAGTCAAGGACGAAATTGGACTTACATTAGAAACACATTTTCTATTTTGGGACGAGAGAACATCAGGATGGCCAAATTGGTCTTTTGTTAAGGATGATATTGAAAAATGATATTCACAGTATGTCGTAATCATAAAATTATTTAATGAGCCAATATTTCTTTTTCTTTTTGCAGAACAATGGTTCCCTGGTTTGGTGCCGGAATCACAAGCAATGTTCTAAGGTATGTTCCCTACAACTGTATCAATATTCCTAAAAACCTTTAATTTTAAGATAATTCGAGAGTCACACACAGGAAGTTGCAGGGACTGCAGAGAAATTACACATATTCTTTATCCAGCTTCCACCAAAAGTTACACTTCACATATTTGTAGGACAATGTGAAAAGCAGAAAATTTACATTGGTCCAATGTATGTGTGTCATCCTACGATAGTTTATCGCTTGTAGATTCGATTAGGTTAGCCACCGCTGCAATCAAGATACGTATATCAGTTTTTCTATATATTACCTTACTTCTCTCTCTGTAATTTTTTTAATCCAAAAACATTTTAAGGAGGAAACACCTTCTGGTTAGACCGGAAGATTCACTACATGCTACTGACACTTACGCTGTTTTGTATGTAGTTTTGTTGGTAGGAATTTGCCATATTGTGATTTTCAAGACATGTATGGTTGGTCATTCAGATGACCGGAAGATACTCTATACATTTGATCTTCTTCCATGGTTCCTGGCTCCCCAAACCCTTGGGTCTTTCTGAGCAATAAGAGCGATGGAACATCTTTTGTGATAGTTGGTCTCTTGTCCTCAGTTTCTGAAATCCTTTCGGAGCCTCAGAGGTGAATGAGTGTCTCGTTACTCATACAAGCCCCTCTCCACCACAATGGAGTTTATGTGAATGGGGTGACTTTTGGAACACAGCTAAGGAAAGAGGTTGGTTGCTAGGCTAACCCCCTGAAGAGAGGGTTGGAACTTGCAGGCCCACTCCCTGATTTCCAGGGAGGGGAGAGAGCTGGAGGTTGATTCAATTACCAATGCTCAATGATTTAATCGATCATACCAAGATAATGAAGCTTCCATTTAAAGCGAAACAGAAAGGGAGGGGGTTCGGAGAGCTCCCACGTGTGAGACATGTGCAGATGCAGACTTGGGGACAGGTGGTGTCCTTAGAAGCCCCCCGCCATTTCCCTGTGCTTAGCCCTGTGCGTCTCTTACACCGTCTGCTCCTGAGCTAATATCCTTTTTTTTTTTTTAAGATTTTATTTATTTATTTATTTGAGATAGAGACAGTAAGAGAGAGCATGAGAGGGGAGAAGGTCAGAGGAAGAAGCAGACTCCCCGTGGAGCTGGGAGCCCGATGCAGGGCTCGATCCCAGGACTCCGGGATCATGACCTGAGCGGAAGGCAGTTGCTCAACCAACTGAGCCACCCAGGCGCCCCTGAGCTAATACCCTTTGATAAGAAACTCGCCCAAAGTGGTCTGGTCAGTAAAACGTTGGTGACGCATTTTGCTGAGCTGCCCTAGCAAATGAACGGAAGCCAAGGAGGGGGTCCGTGGGACCCTCCCATGTGCAGCAGGTAGAGACGGAAGCACGGGTGACCTCTGGGACCTGTGACCGGCATTGAAGTGGGGGTGCGGGGGTCATGGCCGAGGTGGGGAGCGGCCTGTGGGACCGAGCCCTTAACCCCTGAGATGGACGCTGTCAGCAGGTACATAGTGTCAGAAGTGAGTCAGCTTGTAGGACACTCAGCCGGTGTGGGGGACTAGTGCACGTTTGTGGAGAGTGTGTCCCCCCGCCCTCCCCCCCACCCACCGCACACAAGGTAGAACCGGTGGCAGAACTTTTAGAATTGCTGGGTAAATAATCTGACTCTTTACAAAGTCTCTTTTCCGTGTTTGCGTAACCCTCGCTGTGCACACACACACACTCTCTAAAGTTGTCATTATATCCATCCGTACATTTAATAGCGTCCGTTTGACCTCAATCCCAAAACGTGGCAATTTGGAAAAAAAAATACATATATACATATGTATATATTTGTAATATGTACTATATAAATACATAAAATACTGGCTGAAAGTACTGGCAACTCTGGGATCCTAACCGCGTTTGAGGAGATTTATTTCATCAAGGTTACTATTAGACTTAAAATTTATTTATTATTATTATTTTGAAAGATTTTATCCATGTATTTGACAGAGAGAGAGAGAGAGAGAGAGATCACAAGTAGGCAGAGAGGCAGGCAGAGAGAGAGGAGGAAGCAGGCTCCCCGCTGAGCAGAGAGCCCGACGCAGGGCTTGATCCCAGGACCCTGAGATCATGACCCCAGCCGAAGGCAGAGGCCCTAACCCACTGAGCCACCCAGGCGCCCCTTAAAATTTATTTTATAACTAAAATTTTATCTGAGCGCAACACATAGTACTGAAATTGCATATTTGTGAAGAACACTATTATTTTGAAGGGTCTTTCAAGGCCATTATGTCAAGTCAGCGATTGTAGACTAATATTCCTACACCAAAAACTTTATTACAATGATCCATTCCAACATCCATGCGCCCATTATGTCATTTAATACACATGAATTTTATTAAAAATAGAGTAGAATTCTTAGGTGAGATGTGAAATATGAAATAATGTGATGAAAGTAAGCTTTGCTTAGCTCTGACTTGGTAAATCTTGGGCAGAAATGAAATGAAATGTCTGGTTTATGGTACTTTTACTCTTTATGTAATAATTTTAACATTGGTTCTGATAAGACATTTTTTTAGGCTCTATTACATTGTTCTTCAGCTAGCGTGTTGGGGAACTCGTTTATGTCATCATTGCATGAAAGTGTATGTATACATACAGAGAGAAAATGCCACGAGGCTAGTGAAATTTCCCGAGTAGTGTTTCTGTCCAGTTTTGTACTAGTTGAGTATTATATGAATTACCAGTATTATCTCATTTAAGCAACCCCTTTTCTCCTTATTCCATTAAGAAATTAATTCTTCTTTAGCCATTTAAAAGAAATTCGAATGGAAAAGTGTCACATGAACTATGTTTTTAAGTATCCTAATTAAAGACACCCCCCCCCCCCCCGCCCCCAGCCACGGGGGCTGTGGGTTGTTGAACGGTTTTTTCTCCGTGAATGATCAAGGCTGACAGGAGAGACTGCATTTCACAAGAAAATAAATCAATTCCTTTTGCCTAAAAGCAAAGAATGCATTAATAAGTCACAGCTAACCCCAACAGAAACTTTGGAATACAGTACAAAGCTGACATCAGTTTAAGGGTTGCCTTTAGTCTGAATCTTTGGGAATGAATCTTACGTGCCAATCAGAGTTTATCTCCTTTGGATATTATCACCACTGGCCACGTTTGCAGCTAATTACAGTTTTCGTTTCATTAGAGATTGGTAGAACCTATAGAGCCTTTTTGCTCTTCATCGTTAGGGTAATGAGGTGGCGTGTGAGTGACAGTAACTCCGTCTTACAAATGGGGACATGCAGGCTCATACCTATTTGAGAACAGTCCTGGAGTCATGCAGCAAAGGAGTGGAGGGGGGGCCAGAGTTTTGGAACGCTGCCTTCTCCATCGTGCTGCCCAGAGATCAAAAACTTGAAAACCCATTTTGAACAAATATTGGGACAGACGAGTAACAAATAAAACCTGGAAGTAATCATGATGTAACTTTCTGAATATGTTTTAAAAGCTAAGGATTGCGTCATGTGTTGTGGAAACCACGCACGCTCATCATTTCTGCCTAGCATCTGCAAACACGATCCCTTCCTCCCATCCACCTGCCTCCGGCCCCGCTCGTTGTCCAGCGTGCCATTATCTCCTGCCACGAGCGTCCTGTTGAGTCTCCCAGCTGCTGCTTTTGCCCCAAACAGTGCAGTCCCCACAGGGCTCCTGGGAAGACCCTCTCGACGTAAGAGCTGAATCATGCTTTCTCTCCATCTTGCTCAGACCCAAACACTAGCCCCGTGTCTCCACCTCTTTCTCTCTCCTGCTTGATGTCCTCCTACTTCTAGCCCTTGGAGGCTGCTCGTCTCTCCACTCCGAACTCCCCTTCCTCAGAGAGACACCCAGTTCCCCCTCCCCTCATTCACACCTCAGTGCATGTGCACCTTCTCAGCCTTGCTTTTCCCGATCACCCCTGACCCACCGTTACACGCTTCCTTGACAACAGAGTTGTTTCATCTCTCAGACTCTGTCTTCTTCACCGGAAAGTAAGCTCTTTGCTGACGCCGACTCTGTCTTCTTTGTTGACTACGGTGTCCGCTGCTTTCGTGGCTTAGAATGCTGTGGGGCATCTCCTGGTTGCCCAACAAGTATTTGTGATGAAGGAATGAATGAGTAAAACTTGTGTATTACATTTTTTCCTCCCCAGAGTACATCTTTACTGCATTACCTTTACAGAGAAGTAACAATATAATCCATTTTGTATCTATGTAACTTAGCAAGATTATTTATTATTCAGAGAATCTACACCTTTGTCCTCTACTCCGGTCTCCATAAGGAAGTCAGCGCTACAAACTCAAGGGTCTCGAGCACTATTCAACTTGTACATCCTATGGACTAGTGACTTATTGTCCAGTGTAGGTTTAGGCAGTGGTTCTCAACCTGGGGTGATTTCGATCCCAAGGGGACATTTATCAGTGGCTGGAGACATTTTGGGTGGTCTCAAGTGGTGGTGGAAGGCCACAGGCAACAGGTGGGTGGAGGTTGGGGACACTGACAACAACCCACAGTGCCCAGTACAGCCCTGCACTGCGGGAGTTATCGGGTCCCCGTGTCCATAGTGCTAAGGTTGAGAACCCTGGTCCGTGCATTTTGGTGGTTATGAAAGAAATGAAGAACACAGCTCTATTCTCAGCAGTTTTACTTTCTTATACGATAGAAAAATAAATGTATCATTTACTGGGCATGTGGTATGTGTGGAACGCCATCAGGGGCTTGGTACCTATAGGAATTCTCATTCTCCCTTATACTCTCTAATGTCGGTGGGTGGATTGCGCTTTGCCTTCTAATCCAGTTTCTGTTCCAACTAAAACCTGGTTCCTCACCTGAGCACATTACCATCTAGAATTAAGCACCTACCTTTCCCAAAGCTGCTTTACTGTTAAGTATGGCCATCTAACTTATTTCTAGCCCCCTAAATGCAACTGCAATAGTTGCGAAGGACTTTTGAAATGCCTCTAAAGGGGACTGATTTATCTAGAAAATGTACTTGTGGGCTCTTCCCCTTGCTTGTCCTCTGGGTGTTGTTTAGGATACAGACCAATGGCAGGGGCTCCAGCAGCCCCTGCTCTTATTTATTTAATTAATTAATTAATTCATTCATTCATTTTTTCAGTGTTCCAAGATTCATTGTTTAGGTACCACACCCAGTGCTCCATGCAGTACATGCCCCTGCTTATTACCCACCACCAGGCTGACCCATCCCCTCACCCCTCTCCCCTCTAAAACCCTCAGTTTGTTTCTCAGAATCCTCAGTCTCTCATGGTTCACCTCCCCCTCCAGTTTCCCCCAATTCACTTTTCCTTTTCTTCCCCTCATGTCCTCCATGTGGTTCCTTCTGCTCCACAAGTAAGTGAAACCATATGATAGTTGACTTTTTCTGCTTGACTTACTTCACTCATCATAATCTCCTCCAGTCCCGTCCATGTTGATACAAAAGTTGGGTATTTATCCTTTCTGATGGAGGCATAATATTCCATTGTATATATGGACCATATCTTCTTATCCGTTCACCTGTTGAAAGACATCTTGGCTCTTAACCCAGTTTGGTGATTGTGGCCATTGCTGCTATGAACATTGGGGTACATATGACCCTTCTTTTCACTACATCTGTCTCTTTGGGGTAAATATCCAGTAGTGCAATTGCAGGGTCATAGAGTAGCTCTATTTTTAATTTCTTGAGGAATCTCCACATTGTTTTCCAAAGGGGCTGCACTAACTTGCATTCCCACCAACAATGGAGGAGGGTTCCCCTTTGTCCCCATCCTCTCCAACACTTGTTGTTTACTGTCCCATTGATTTTGGCCATTCTAACTGGTGTAAGGTGGTATCTCAGTGTGGATTTGGTTTGAATCTCCCCGATGGCTGATGATGATGAACATTTTTTCATATGTCTGTTAGCCATTTGTATGTCTTCTTTGGAGAAGTGTCTGTTCATGTCTTCTGCCCATTTTTTGATGTGATTATCTGTTTTGTGAAAATTGAGTTTGAGGAGTTCTTTATAGATCTTAGATATCAGACCTTTGTCTGTAGCGTCATTTGCGAATATCTTCTCCCATTCTGTGGGTCGCCTCTTTCTTTTATTGACTGTTTCCTTTGCTGTGCAGAAGCTTTTTATCTTGATGAAATCCCAAAAGTTCATTTTTGCTTTTGTTTCCTTTGCCTTTGGAGACATGTCCTGAAAGAAGTTGCTGTGGCTAATGTCATAGAGGTTACTGCCTATGTTTTTCTCTAGGGTTTTGATAGATTCCTGCCTCACGTCAAAGTCCTTTATCCATTTCAAGTTTATCTTCATGTATGGGGTAAGAGAATGGTCAAGTTTCATTCTTTGATATATAGCTGTCCAATTTTCCCAGCACCATTTATTGAAGAGACTGTCTTTTCTCCACTGGATATTTTTTCCTGCTTTGTCAAAGATTATTTGACCATAGAGTTCCAGCAGCTGTCTTGGTCCATGAGTTAGCCTTGACGATGGAGGCAAGGCTGAGAATAACCAATAAGAAAGATAGAAGATGTCTGGGTCTTTGATTCCATGGATCCCCCATTACAAGTCTTGGACTTCTCAAATTATTTGCGCATGAAAGATAACTTTCTATGTTAGGTAAAGTAGCTTTTGTTGTTGTTGTATGAAGATGGACTTGTGTGTCAGTGAACCTGATCTTGGCTTTATAATTGGCATGACCATCTCTGTTTCACAGATGCTTGGGACTGTTTAATGACCTTGGTACCATGTCATTTGGCTCCTAAGTACTAGCAAGTGCCAGAGACGAAATTTGAACGGAGTTCTGATGGAATCAGAAGCCTGTGGTTTTCCCATTTTATACCCTGTGCATTTGAAGTAGAACCCTACAAATATTCTGAAAGATCTTCTGCTCAGTGTAGCAATTGATTCTCTTGGTGCTCTGGATTTTTGCTCAACCACTCTTAGGGCTAATGTGAAATGTACAACTTCCCTGGAAACACTGGCCCAACTCTAGAGAAGGAATCATGTCCTGTCCTTGCTTTTCCATCTCCATTGTCCAGGGTGGGGGGAGCAAGTTACTGTCTCAAGATGACCCCCTCTCCTGGTTCAGCTTCATTCAAGGATCACAGCAAATGCCTAGAGAAATGGATGCCTCAGAAATTCCTCCATGAGGGTCATTGCTCACTTTGAGATAAACTCAGAACTCGGGGGAACATGGTTTACTACCTTGCACTCCAAAATACAGTGAAAAATTCACATCTGAGCTCAGTGTCAGTCTAGGATGATTTGGGGTAGACTTTCTAAATATACCAAACCTACCAAAAAAATGATACCTTTTAGAATAACTTACTTTTAGAACCTTACTTTTAGTAGTAATTAAATCATAAGATCATTGGGGAATGATAACTGGGTGACAGGTGGGAAGGAGGGCATGTGATGTGATGAGCACGGGGTGTTCTATGCCACTGATGAATCCCTAAATTCTACCCCTGCAACTAATAATATATTGTATGTTAACTAACTTGAATTTAAATAAAGTCTAAAAAAAAAAAAAGAAGATCATCTCTTTCTAATTAAGACCGTAAATATATGCCTTTGGCCTAAAAGAGAGAGGCATTTTTCTTTTTTTTTTAAAGATTTTATTTATTTATTTATTAGGAAAGAGAGAGAGTGAGAGAGAGCATGAGAAGGGAGAAGGTCAGAGTGAGAAGCGGACTCCCCATGGAGCTGGGAGCCCGATGTGGGACTCGATCCCGGGACTCCGGGATCATGACCTGAGCCGAAGGCAGTTGCTTAACCAACTGCGCCACCCAGGCGCC